>JAOPTO010001971.1:0-547137 GCA_033822845.1 Tetrapedia diversipes | reverse complement strand
AGAAAAAAAGTGGGATGCATGATATATGTATTATGTGCAATGCCCATTTTTGCTTAGGTTCGAATTAGATTCGAAGGTTGTATCGTGTATATATGACTCGAAGTTACAGATAAGTTAATAGTTAGATTGTGTTTTTATGTGAACGATGTCAAAATTAAATACTTCAAATATTTGAATAAAATTAAATCCTTCAAATATTTAAATAAAATTAAATCCTTCAAATATTTAAATAAAATTAAATCCTTCAAATATTTGAATAAAAATAAATCGTTCAAATATTTAAATAAAATTAAACACTTCGAAGGTTTTATCGTGTATATATGACTCGAACTTATAAATAAGTTAATAATTAAATCATGTTTTCATATGAACAATGTCAAAATTAAATACTTCAAGACTTTCTTAGGTTCGTCTTAGATTCGACTGATTCGAAGGGATTCGAAGCGCTTCGATTGCCATTACTAGCGAAGGAGACTCTAGTCGGCTCGAAACGGAGGTGGCGCATATACAGAGTAGGGGGAAGAGTGCACGATACGGGAGAGAAGAATCGAAACGAAGCTCGGTGGCGCGAAACTCTTTAACGACTCTCGCATGCAACTCGGCGACGCTGACGAGAAAAATCTTCGTCGACCTCCTAGAAAACCACCCCCCCCCCCTCCTACAAACCCTTAGACACGATTTATTTTAGGTGGATGTAGATACGAATTTATTTTTGAATAATCATTAGGTCTATGCAAACGTTCTCATCATTCTTTGTGACAGACATTTTGTGTCGACCATTATCAAAAATTTCTGTGAAAATTTAAGTTAGGAAACATGAAGATAAAACTATATTATTTTACAGAAACCAGAAGATATGTAAAGAAGATATTATGTTCAATGAAAAATACAGTAGCAGACAAAAGTTTAAGACGATAAGGGAATGTAAAGCATATAATTTTATTTATTTTATAGTTTGTAAATATTGTTTACCTATTGATATTTATTGTCATTATGGTAGAACACTATTCGTTGATTAGCATAGAATACAAATTTCATTTCTACCGTTATTTCTCATTAATTAATTAATTTATTTTCTTTGACCGTTTAGTCTTCAACTTTTATCCGCTACTATATCTATACTAACCTGTTAAACTGAAACGTTATTACTCCATTAATGATAGAATAATAATGATAAACCGTTCGTTAATAATTTAATCACCTACAAATAGAATTAATAATGTTCTGATTTTAATTAGAATTCATAATTAATCTACGACTATTCACTGCTTTATAATTAAAAATTAACAATAATAATGTATTAATAATTAATTCAAACTGATCCAAAAAAACTATCATTATACCAACGATTGTTAAATAATTCCTATTTCCCGAACTAATTAATTCACCAACTAATTTCTCCTATTTAACAGTTTTCTGTTTCCCATCAAATATGTGCTGGTGATTAATGATAGTGTTCTAACTAAAAAATTTCAAAAAAATTATTTCACCAAATTAAATCGTACGGAAAAAAAAATTACAAAAAGTGAAGATACAAATTTCAAGAAAAATTCACTTAGATCACTTTCATAATGTTACAACGATTACACAAAAGCGACTGAACCATGTTACGTTTAGGGTAACTTATTGAGCTACTTGTCAAACGATGAACGATATTTTCTTGTCGTTTATTTAAAGAGAAGAACGAGAAATCGGCATGGGTAGCGGTTCGTGGTAAATTCAAAGCAGGAAAATCGTTAATCGCGAAAGAAGACCGGGGTACTTTACGCAAAGCACTAATTGGCTGCAGAGACACTGGTTGGAGAGGCAACCAATTAAAAAGAGCTGAGCACAGAGGAAAAAAAGCTGAGCGAGAAAGGTGGCCGTGTAATCGATTCTAAAATCGAGCCACGCGGAAAGGAAAGTTCAGCGAAGTCGCGATCAGACTTTGTTACGTACACTTCATTTATTTCATTATTTCAACTTGTTTCTGTCCTCGTAACAACTCAGTTTCTTCTTGCCACTTGTTTTCGTAAACTACTCGCGAAGAGATGGCGAGTTTAATGCTATTTACTAGTTAAAATAGTAGTAGTTTAGTAGTAGTTATTTAGCAGATAAAAGAAACTTTAGGGAGTTAGATGCTATTTAGTAGTTAAAGTAGTAGTAGTTAAAAGAAACTTTAGTGAGATAGACGTTATTTATTAGTTAAAGTAGTAGTAGTTTAGTAGTAATTATTTAGTAGTCAAAAAAAAATTTTTTCTTATAACTCTATTTTTAAGTTTAAGAAAGAACTGTTTGCTATTTTGTAATATTTGTTGTATACTGTACATATTTTTCTCTTTTGTTAAAATATCTGTACTGTATGTTGTACGTTAAGTTTTTATGTTATATTCTGATGCTATACATTTAATTAATTTATTTTTTTTTATACGAATAATATTACAATCTAAATAATAAATAAATAAATAAAAAAGAATATCTTTACGTTAAAAAAGAAAAGAAGAAAATACCTTCATTTCCTTTTTTATATATTTAGCTAAAAACGTGAAATAATTATTAGGTTCAGTTTTAAGGTTAGAAACACAAATCAGCTTCTAAATATTTCTAAACATGTAAACGTGGCAGCTACCTAAGCATAAGCTGCCATAACCAGAACATCTGCTTGGATTCAAAAGGTAAACAATTTTTTTCCCACGCCAAGAATTCTCGAATTTCTCGGAAATGTCCTTTCGAAGCGATTCGAACATAAAGACGTATGATCCTCGCTACGTATTTATAATATAAAAGTATGTCTTCAGAATGCTACGCGATAAAAAGAAACGTAAAATAACATGAAAACGATAAATAAGAATAAAAGAAATATACTTTTAATATCTTTCCACGGTAAACAATAATATTTGCTGTTAAAAGAGATTTTATGATACTGTACATTTTTCAACTAAAAACCCTCGTTTTTAGTGACGTACACTATTAATGTACAATTTTCTGGAGCTTATTTTAGCATTTTTTACTTAGACACTATAGTAAATACTATAATTATTTATACACAATAATAATTACTATAATATAATAAATACTGTGTATATATAATCCATAGAAAAATATTGTTGCTACTAATAATTCTAATGATTTATATTCCTTGAAAAAATATATTTCTGACAATTTTTATCACTTTTATAAATATACTAAAAACAAGTTTCGTTTACTACATTGTTTATTTAACTCAATTAGGATCGTTAAACATGAATTATTAGATTTATCAATAAAAAAAAAAATATTTATTGGAAAAACAATAATAAGACAGTAATTTAATTATTTGTAATAATAATAAAATGATGTAACATAATTAACATAATCATAATCGCTTACCAATCCATCTGTTGCACATTGTTGTTCTTATCGATCTGAAGTGTCAGGCTGTTGAACAGCTTATAGTCGAGCAATAATTTTTCTTCCTGCATTTTGACGAAATGTTCACTGTAATTGATACAAAATTTTGTAACAAACGTTGTCTCTGAATACATGATCTCGAACCACAAATTTAAATTAAGTTTAAAAATAATTCTATGATATTTAACAATTTTTAGAAAAATTAGAAAAATTAATTTTCAACTATATATTTCTTTAAATTTTAATGTAAAATGTAATTGAAATTTCCAGTACCGGAATTTAATTGTAACATAATGTTTTGTTATTATTAAACTGTTGTTTTCTAAAGAAGTGTTTTAAATGAATTTTCATATATATATTTATTAGTATAGACTCACATTTGTTGTGAGTTTGGTGTTATAATCTTATATGACACTTTGCATTGTAAAAATTGTAACAATCAGTTTTAAATAAAACCCAAAAACTCCTATCTCAATATCTAAGAACAATCCTGCATTTTCAACATAATTTATGCACTATAGAAAAGAATCCAAAACTCACAACTAACTAATACGATAGTTATTCACTTCACTTGTTTATATACGTATTATTCACATTTATATATACACTACTGGCCAAAAGTTTGGAATTACTTTCAGAATTGCAGCCATATTAAATCTCCTGTGACAATTTATTGTTCGTTTGAAATTAATATTGCACATTTTAATAAACAGCTTCCTTTAAACTAAAACTAGAATGTTTTAAACTCCTTTTCTTCAAAATTCAAATGTTTCTTAAAACCTCTGGGTAATTCCAAATTTTTAGCTGCCAATGTATTTATGTATACAGCAGTGGACAAAAGTTTAAGACGACAGAACGATGTAAAATATAATTTTATAGTTCCCAAATATTGTTTATCGATTCATTTTTATTATCCTTATGGTAGAACACTATTTACTGATTAGCATAGAATATAAATTTTATTCATACTATTATTTCTTATTAATTAATTTATTAAGCTTCCTCGACCCTTTGGTCTTAAACTTTTGTCCACTACTGTGGATAGCCATTTTTGCAGTAAAAATCAAGATTTAACGAATAACTATTCTGACGAACAACGAAGAAGCGGTAAATCAAGTAAACAATTGACAAAATCTTGTTCCAAACACTGATTAAATTCGGGTAACACTTTCTACTCACCAGAACTCGGATAAAATAAAAACGTGCCGCTCTGAACAGCTCGGGAACGGCCACAGGCGAGTGAAATCCGCACAACAGAACTATAACCACGGTACCACGATTACCGAAACTGCGCACGGAGTCGCGAGCCGGCCGATAAAATGGCAAAAACAGCGCCGTGGACGAAAATTAAGACACCTCTCGACAACGAGCGCGGGAATAAGCCGATACGGAATCGAAACACGAGCGCGTGCGACACGCTCGACGTTTGTGTCGAGGCAAAAGGAGACACCACGCCGGGGGGGATAACAATTAACAACGTCCTTGGTGAACGGCAAGACGGCAAGTAAAATCAAAACAGTTACAGGATCAACCGTGACGTCCTTCCGCGAGAGTCTCGAAAGTGACGGCTTGTAAATAACGTTCTCGAGCAGGAATGCTGGCAAAAAGAAGTGCTACAGCGGCTTCAAAAAGTATTCGTACGCTGTGTCACGGTGGAACCTCGTTTATCCGGATTGAACAGTAGTATAACACGCCGTTTACTATAGTAGCGGTCAAAAGTTGAAGACCGAAAGGTGAAAGGAAATGAATAATTTGATTAATAAGAAATAACAGTGTAAATGAAATTTGTATTGTATGCTAATTTATAAATAATTTTCTACCACAATAACAATAAAAATTAATAAATGAAAAATATTGAAAATAAATAAATTAGTTAATATGAAATGACAATAGATGTGTATTCTATGCTAATCAATAAATAGTGATCTACTATAATGACAATCAAGATTATAAGATAAATAAATTGATTAATAAGAAATAACAGTATAAATGAAATTTGTATTGTATGCTAATTTATAAATAGTGTTCTACCAAAATGACCATAAAAATTAATAGATAAAGAGTATTGAAAATAAATAAATTAATTAATAAGAAATAACAGTATAAATAAAATTTGTATTCTGTGGTAATCAGTTTTGTAGCATAATGGCAATAAAAATTAATAGAAAACCAGTATTGAAAATTAATTAATTAATAAGAGATAACAGTGTAAATAAAATTTCTATCCTGCATTAATCGATAAATAGTATTCTACCATAATGACAAAAAGAAATGAATAGATAATCAATATTTTAATCCATTTCATAATCTAATATTTTTTATATTTAATACTTTTTATTAGGCTATGCTCTCATTTCACATTTCTTCATTATATTTGACTTTAAAAGAGCATAATGGATGGAGCAATTCTTTTTAGCGATAAGAAATCTTTTTGAATGAGTGAAAACGGTACTCAAGGTTTTAACGATTATTCATGCTTCGAATACAAGTTTTTCTGGATTCTTGTTTCATGATAGAGCAACAGAGCATTAACAATTAAACATTTTTTTATCCAAAAGGTTTTACTTTATCACAAACTTACATTTAAAAAATGAGAAAATAAATAGTGATACTTTTAACATTGATTTCATCCCTTAAAAGTGATACTCCAATAAGAAAAAAAATTAATCTATATATATTATTATTATTATTATGCTTTGCATATTCACGAGGTTCTATTAAAAACTTTTGTCAGGATTAGAATTTTGATTAAATGAATTTATTTGTAATATAACGTGGGAATAATTTTTGGTGGCATTGTAATTGCTTACAGGTGCCATTATTTGCTACGGAAGTAAAACGCCTGCTCTTGCTCTGTTTTTACGACTGTCCGATGTGTTATTTCTGTTGTTTTGAATGTGATGGTGCGCGGTAACGGGCTTTAAAGAATTTGTGGATAGGAGGTGGATATTTACGGTTGAATGTATTATTTATTATCGAGGGTATATGGTACCTGATATAATGTTTCGTATCGAGTTGCTGGTGGAAGGTTGTTAACGATATTATTTTTTTTTTTTCTTGCAAAGTGAAATGTGAAATTTATAGAAATTTCAGAAAACTTCAGGATATCAAGGGAAATATAAAAATTATTTTATGTTGGGATAAAAAAACAAAGGTTCAATTACATTTTTTAATTAATACATTTTAATCACTGAAACTGCAATACTGCTGTGATAAATAATTGTAGAAAAGTGTAAAAAACTTCGATAATTCGAATAAATTTTACAATTTTCAATTATTATTTAATCCCGATGAATTTTCCCGTTGCAAATAAAGTTTCCCTTATTATTTTCTACAAATGGACTGACGAAAAATTCGTCCGTCAAAGAATTTAAAAATCTCTCTCGTTCGTAACTGTATTTATTCGTGCTCTGCCTACAACGAAATATAATACGAACAACGGTCATTTCAACTGCAACCCGGCCTTTTCCTCCGTACAAAAAAAAAAATGAACTAAATCAACCTGAAAAAGAAGGGAAACAAAGAATAACAAAGGGTAACAACTAAATTAAATTATTCACGATTATTTATATCGTCTACAACGCAAACCAGCATGACCTTCCTCGCTTTTGAAGCGAGAGGCGAAGGTATTTTGGCGAAAAATTCACTTTTTCAGAAAAAAGTGTATTATCAAAGTAACACACACATAAACACACACACACATACAGTTTGTTAAAACCAAACGAATATTTTACAACATTTTATACACATTACTATATGGCTAGAAATTTCAAACAAGTTTCAAAGAAAGCTTTTAACATCTCTTTTTTAAAATAATAAAAAATATCAAGGATGTAAAAGAGTGTCAAAACTTTTAAGTCAATGACATGACTGATCAATCTTTTGTGTACGATACAAACATTAGGTACATGCAAAAGTTTTGACCTTTTTCTTATTCTCAAATAACTTCCCGCCATTTTGAGTGTTTATAAAATTCCCAACAGGAAACTGCCTGAAAAGCAATAATCAGATAAAGGGAAATATTTATATCGCACATAAATAAATAAATAAATAAACAAAAATTAAAAAGAAAACCAAAATTTTTACATTCATCTAACATTTTATGATCAACGATATTCAATTTTACAAACCAAACCTAACCTAACCTAACCTATCTTTTTGTACTGCACAGCAATTTTTCATTCGTCCTTTACTCTCTTTAAAAGATATGATCACCTTCCTTAGAATTGTTTGAAATAATAATAAATCATACTCTTTTAATACAAATTTATGCAATGCGACCTTTATCTCATTGCAAGGAAGGTACACCATTTCTATTGGAATGCTAAAACCATAGCTCACCTGATAATATAAATAAATTTTACATTCCAAGAGACTATTATAAATAATTGTTGCATTCCAAGAATCAAGTATTCACCTATCGTTCCCGGAAACACTTAATGTGTCAAACTAATTTTTCCTTTAGTCTAAACCAAAAATACGATTTATTGTTAAAAAAGAGTACGATGATAAAAAATTATTCTGCTCGTCTTCGAGCAAAATTAACGGGTGAAAAAAAAATTATTCATATTTCCAGACATTTGTGAAACATTCGCGGAATTGCCCTAACGAAAGCTAGGGTTGTTAACGATCACTTTACCTTCGCCTCTTTATGGCAGTAATTATGTTGAAACGTGGCTGCTGCTTTCCGCTAACTTGCTCGCCGCTGAAATTACAGTATTTTCTTTTTTTTTAAATCTTTTTTTTAGAGGAGGTTGAACTTTTTCTTCGTTTTTGAAAAAGCTGTATGGTTCAACCCTTTCGCAGAGCCTAGCGTGGTGTAACTTGACCCTCAAGGTGGAAGGGAAGGGGTGAAATTATAATTGAAGCTGGTCGAGTAGAGAGAAATTAGATTGAAGCTGTTTTTGTTAAATTAAAGTGGATGACTGTTTGAACAGCATTTAAAATAAGACCGGGATAAGTTTTGACCTTCTTCAGGCGATTGCTGTTAGAGAAAATATGAGAATTATCAGCGGGGTGTGTATTTTATTTAAATGCTAATTCAGAGCCTCTTGAAAATTGAAGTACAAGTTTAGTTATCGTTATTTTATGAACCGTTCATTTATGTTTTTAAGAATACATAAACAGATAACTTGAAGATGAAATGAAGGGATCAGTTTAGAGTGTTTTATTTGCATAAATTAATTTTCTTCACTTTAAACTCAACGGTGACGGTTAAATATAAAGTGTGTTATTAATTAATGTATTTTTCATTAATGTAATATATTAATTATTAATATTGTAACTAAAACTATAAAAACTACTGTGATACATAATTATTATTATAATTACACAAATATTTAAATTACGGTTTAAATTTATTGATTTGTTGACATAACATAAATTAACATAATACAACTAATGATAATTATAATTTTAGACAGTACTTGTTTAACTACAATTTAAATATTCATAAAACACCATACAATTTATTTTTCGTTTCAGTAGAAGATCTACTTTCCAACTTTAACTATAATCAACCTTTTCACGAACAATATATTTTCTTCCGAAAGAAACACAGGAGGGTCCGAGGTAAATGCAATTTTATACTATAATCAACCCTATTACGAACAATATATTTTCTTCCAAAGGAAGCACAAGAGAGGCTTAGGTAACCTCTTCCAGCATGAACCTATTTTTTACGATGGCACCGGACACGCTAATCCAACGTACGTGGCGGAAGAATTTCCTAAAAGGTCCGACAAGAGCGCCACCAACAATTCATGGACAACATGGAGGTTCTGAGTGAGGAGGCAGGAAGGTTTCGCGCGTAAACTGATATTCCAATTAAAGGATCGAGGCGAGAAGACCGTGGGCCGAGTTTAATTCCTTAACGATTAGATTTCTGGGCATAAATTTGACACCAGTACCAGAGTAGTTAAGATGACTGATTCGTATAGTTTCATAAGAGATCGGTAAATTTACCGTGGTGCATTTTGTGATGCGGAGGAAGAGAAGGAGGAGGAGGAGGAGGAGGAGGAGGAGGAGGAGGAGGAGGAAGAGGAGAAGAATGCGGAGGAGGAGGAGAGGAGGAGGAAGAGGAGAAGAAGGAGGAGGGGGAGGAGGAGAAGGAGAAGGAGGAGGAGGAGGAGGAGGAGGAGGAGGAGGAGGAGAAGGAGAAGAAGGAGAAGGAGGAGGAGGAGGAGGAGGAGGAGGAGGAGGAGGAGGAGGAAGAGGAAGAGGAGGAGGAAGAGGAGGAGGAAGAGGAGGAGGAGAAGAAGAAGGTGAAAGAGAAGGAGGAGGAGAAGAAGGTGGAGGACAAGCAGGAGGAGGAGGAGGGAGGCGAAGAAGGGGGAGAAGGAGGGGAGAAGGAGGAGCAGAAGGAGGAGGAGAAGGAGGAGGAGAAGGAGGAGGAGAAGGAGGAGGAGAAGGAGGAGGAGAAGGAGGAGGAGGAAACGTTTAGGTAAATGAGAAATAAAAGACGGCTGTAAGAAATAAAATTCCAACGATCTTTAATTCCGACCCGCGATGTTTTCCTTCTTTGATGCTTCCTAACCTAACCTCGCCTCGCATCCACCCTTTTCATCTCTCTGTCTCTCTGTTCTCGCGTCATCGCATTTTTGCCCGAGCACGCGAACTTATTACAAAAGGAAGCACACCGCCGAAAGGCGAAGATTAAATTGGCTTTCGAGCACGACGAAAGTTTCATTCGTACCTACCCCCGGTTTACTTGAGCGCGTCACGCGAAAACGAAAAGCGAGATCCGCTACTGCTAAGGCCGCGCTTATTGGAAATTTAAATGTGGAACGAAAAAAGAAAGCACGAAAATGTACGTGCTGCGCAAAAATGTACTGGGTGCGTCTTTCAGCTCGATCTCCTCGAATAACTCGTGAATTATATACATGTATCCACGTATGTATTAATTTTTGTCCTTGTATAACACGAGTTCGTATAACACGGACATTTGTAAGAACCTAACCTAACTAAATACTGAGGGACACATCTACGATCTTACCATTTTACCTTAAACAATTTTAAGAAATTAAAATTGAAAATTTTAGTAAATTAAAATTAGAGAAATTGAAATTGAAAATTAGAGAAATTGAAATTGAAAATTTTAAGAAACTGAAATTGAAAATTTTAAGGAATTAAAATTGAAAATTTTAAGGAATTAAAATTGAAAATTAGAGAAATTAAAATTGAAAATTTTAAGAATCTGAAATTGAAAATTTTAAGAAATTAAAACTGAAAATTTTTATAAAAATTTAAACCATCCATGTGAAAGATTAACAAATTTTCTTAAGCGATATACATCACAAAGTAATGTTCGAACGTCGATGACAGAAGCACAGAGCGAACGCCATTGGACGAATTTTATTAAAAGCAACTGGTTCCTCTGATAGAAGCACAAACATGTTAAACCAGAGGCGCAGTAAACGTATATACGAGTATATACAAAAGACAAGAAAGGATAGGTACCGATGAAATTATGGATATTAATATTTTTCACATACAGAAGCACGATTTTCTGTAATACCAGAGTTTACTTGGGGAAACGCACACGAAAAACGAATAACACGGAATGCAGATGCAGATTAATATGGTTCGATATTTCTATTCGCGGCGTATTCACGATGAATGAAAGCTCACTAACACAAGACACCGACACACGTACGTTTTTATGGATCACGTTTTTGATTAATAAAATTGGACCAGATACAAGGGAAGGGGGGGGGGATCGGTAACGTTTCCAACGAATATTGAATCATTAATTAAATCCATCTCGGCGAATACGAACGGTAAATTTGGCCAAAAATTATTTTGCCCGCGTGCAGAGTTTTATTAATAAACAATACCTGAATATAGTGATTAACATTCGAATGGAGAAATTATCGACGAACATTTTTCTGTGATGAAAATTTATTAAAAAGTTGTACAGTAGCGGACAAAAGTTGAAGGCAACAGGACAATGTAAAAGATAAATTCAAGGTTCGCAAATATTGTTTATCTATTATATTGTTATCGACATTATGGTCGAAAAGAAATTTTATTTATACTGTTATTTCTTATTAACTAATTTAATAATTTTCTTTGACCCTTTGGTCTTAAACTTTTGTCCGTTACTGTAGGTGATAGACTGTCTTCCTCAGCATATAAAAAATATTTTTTTTTTTGCATATTCTACACTATAGCGATATTTATTAGTGGTGAACGTAATTTTGAAATTTATATTGATAATTATGAATTTTTTCCGTATCGTCAAGTTTACTTTTTGTGATGTTACAAATTATTCAAACAATCTGAAAGTTGCACATTTATTTTGGTAAATTAAAGTTTGTTTTATTTAAATTGCGATAATAATTAATTTTTCATTTTATAATCATATTTCTAAAAATGCAGAAGTTTTCGAATCTCGATAATAACAGCATGCTCTATATATTCGAAAACTTTTAACTTTATCGTACAATAGTTGGCACATTCTTTTATGCCTTAGACACTGTTATCACAGAAATTGAATTAAAGTTGTGTAGGTCACGTATTCTCTCCTCCTCTTTAACTGTATCTTACCCCCTTTTGTTTAAAACACCTCCGCTAGAAACGAGGAACGCGTATACACTGTTATACAAAAGTTTGGAGCATTCATTGCTGGCCAAATAAAACAAGCTTCTTCATTATAATAAGCATGGTTATTTAAAACCTAACTTAAAAGTACATCAGAAATATTTAATTTACATAAAACGTGCGTTTTACGTACCAAAATTATTATACTTAACAATCACATTTTAATTTTTTCAATCTTTAGAATGAATAATTTATATTTAACCTTTGGAAATATTTATGAAAAACTGCAACAACATTAAATCATCAACAGTTGAAAAATTAATTGTTAATTGCTGAAATTGTTAAACAGTTATAAACTAAAAGGATTGTTTATTAAAAAGTATGTAAAACTGTAGTTGTAAATTTTACTTTTGATTATTAATTTTTTTTTTATTAAGTTTTAATTATTAATTAAATTTTGTTTCATTACTGTAATAAATTTTTATTATCGATAAAACATTTATTCGATCGAATAAATATTTATTTGTTTTGGAATCATAGAGTACTTCGAATTTTTTAGGGATACTGTACATTTTTTTTCCACAGCTCGTCGGCATCATTCCAGGGAAACTAATGAAAAAGAATTTCAGTACACATTAAGAATCCGAGGCGATTGAACCAAGGAGAGAGAAAAAGAGGAACAGGGAAAGAGAGATTTATGTCGATGAAGAGAATGAGATGCCTACGATTGTTGGAATTCTATTGCTCGATGCTAGCAGAAAAGATGGAAAAATATTTACGACATGAATTCCTGGAATACAAATAGAACAGTTTTTCTGTCATATATAAAATTATAAAAATTTATATTTAATGCTAGATAATTTGTTTCCGTTAATTTAACCATAATAGTGTTGGACAGTAATTAAAAAATCTGATACTTTGAAATTTGTTATCAGCCTCCTTAAAAGATATTTTCCCGCCAAAAAAATTGCTCCACGCAGGACACACCATGCTCTGTACACACATGAAGTTTCATTGAAATTAGAATTTTAGAAGTAGATGAATTTCCTTGCAATACAGTGTACGAATACTTTTTGGAGCCACTGTATATTACAAATAGATGAACAAGAAACGTCCGTAAATCTAGTGTTAACTGCATCAGTCCCCCCCACCACTAACATAGGGCCCTTCGCCAGACATTAATTTATTATTAATTTATTACGTTAATTTATCCCATTTTTTTCACCTTCAAGCACAATTACTTGTCCAGGTTATGTCTCTGTCTCGCCCAGGCCTGCAGCAAAGTGTTAACCAGGAATCGGAAGGTAACCACTGCACGTCGATCACCGACCAGAGAATTTCCAAATGTTTCCCCATCACCGCACTAGCTGCACTCCCCCCACTCCTCCTACGCCTCCTCCTCCTCCCGCCAGAGGGCGTGTTGCGTTCCCAGCAGCCCGCGGGCGAACAATGCGATCGGTCCCGTTTTCCTCGGTCCCTCGCTCTCTCCGTTGGCCACGACTTGATCGATGATCACCGATGATGACAAGCAGTTTCATGCGCGGCGCGTTTGCATACCTGACAAATTAATTGGTATACACCGAGTGCGCGCGTTACTCGTATTTGCGCAAGTGAAACGCCGCGTTCCGTGCGCTGCCTCCATTATTACTCGCAGCGGACGTGTTCCGGGCGCGTGTACAGGCCCGTTAACCGTGCCTCACTTTTGCCGATCGAAAAGATCGGGTTTGCCGCTGCTCAGACGACCGTCAGTAACGCGCAAACATCGACAGAGTAATATTATACATTGTTTGGCCGTGTTATGTTTGCTGTGCTGGTTTCCCTGCACGGACGATGCATGTGCTGCCGAGCGAACGGGCCCCGTAGACAGTGGTGGGGGAAATTGATAGAGTTAATGCCGTGGTTTTGGTTGCGATCAGATGTAGCAACACGGTAGGTAACGTAAATGACTATGCAGTGGTGCTCAGTTGTAACATTTCTGTAATTGTTCACATGTAAGCCGTATTCCGTACGTAGCTACGATTGAGTACCACTGTGCAGTTAGCGACGTTACCTACCGTGTTGCCCGTTTGCCTACTCTCAGGCGTAAAATAGCCCGTTCTTTATTTGCTTATAACTAATAAACAAAGCGTCAAACGCAATATTGTTACTCTTGATTTTCGTCTTAAAATGTTGCATAGAATTATCCCTTAGTAGTAATTGACGTTACCTACCGTGTCACCCATTTGCCTACTCTCAGGCGTAAAATAGCCCGTTCTTTATCTGCTTATAACTAATAAACAAAGCGTCAAACGCAATATTGTTACTCTTGATTTTCGTCTTAGAATGTTGTATAGAGTTACTCCTTCGATTTTCTCCCAACTTCGTCCGAACATCCTGTATACAGTGGCTCCAAAAAATATTCGTACACTACATTTCACGGAAATCCACCTAATTCTGAAATTCTGATTTCAATGAAAGTTTGCGTTTGTATAGAGCATAAGACCGCTATGGATAATCGTCAATCCGTTATTCTGACTGATCTGGTAGTTCTGGCGTTAAATTCCATTATCTCGATTCATGATACCCATTATAAAATTTGCTTAATAGCAAATTATTTCACGGGAACAGGTGAAAAACGTGATGGCGTTTCATTTCATTACCGTGCAATTACGTCCCATCAATCTGTTTCATCGACATTTATACGTATCGTGGCTGCCGCCATGTTTAATGACGCGTCATTTCGTGCGTTAAGTAAATAGGATTACTGTCTAATGCCCGGCACATTCTATTCCAGGCTTGCCGCAACGTCAGAACACCGAGGGACAGTCAACAATATCACGTTTCACGTTCATTAGCACGAAGTTAGGTCGCAGACGATGAGATATCAAGCAATTTTTACAATAATTTATATAATTTCTTCACAAACGCGGCAAAGTTCACCTAGCGGTGGTAACGAGGCGATGATTGATGTTACAAAAAAAAGAACAGAAATAAATGTAACGTTAAAAAGATCAGACGTGGTGTTTTATTCCTCCCTTTTGATCATGATTTTAACAGTTAGCCCACCAGAATGGGGAGATCTCCCACTTTTTCCCCAACAAAGCAGTGCTATTTATTCTATTTACTTTTGTTATTAATTGGTTCTGAGCTAGTGTTGAATTTATTAAAAATTGTACTTCGGAGAATTTATGAACAGTACTGGTTTAAGACTAACTAATAACAAAAGCAAATAAAATCAATGTCAACGTTTTGTTGAGAAAGAAATGGGAGATCTCCCCATTCGGTCGGCTAAGTGTCAATATACGCGAACGAAGAAACCGCATAGAAAAGAGGGGAAGATATATCCGAAAGAAATACGAAGGGGTGAAGGGGGGAGCGGGGTGGAAGGAAGATAGAGAAACGAGGAAACGAAAACATTTGAATAGAGGCGTGTCCGTTCGTTTACAGTCGCCTCCAGAGAATGCCTTGATACCCGGCAATCTCGAAGTAAATTAAGACAAAAGGGATTGAAACTTTAATTGCATGCAACTCCACTTGCCCCCTCTCTTCCCCCCTCGGTTCCCTCACTACCAGCTGTGCTCTTAGTTTCTGCTTATTCTGTTCGAACTGAATCCACCGAATCCTTAGACTAGCCTAAACTCTGAATCGACGAGTGCAGCAGGGGTCTTCGAGTAGGCGTAGATGAAAATGCAGTGAAATGCAGACAATTGCAGGGGGAAAGGGTTGAAACGGGTATTATGAGGATTACTTTGAATTTTAAGATCCATGTGAAGGGACAGGAGGCATGGGAAAGATTTTTCACAAATTTTTCAAGTAAAAGTATTAACATTTAAAGATTTTAGTGTTCACTTATCTGAATCAAGTAAATCTTAAGTACATGTAAACTCTGGTGTCGTTTAAATTTAAAATAGTGTACATTTGGAAATTTTTCAAGATGAAGAATTGCTTTTTAAATGATAAATGTTAACGCAACATTTTATTCACACCTTTTTCTAGTCAGTTTAATTTTTTGTATCAACATCAATTTTATCATCTATATACACGTCAAAAGTTTAAGACTAAAGAGTCAAAGAAAATAAATTAATTAATTAATGAGAAATAATAGCATAAATAAAATTTGTATCACATGCTAATGAATAAACAGTGTTTTACCATAATGACAATAAAAGTCAACAGATAAACAATATTTGTAAACCATAAAATTATGTTTTACATTGTTCTGTCGTCTTAAACTTTTGTCCGTTACTGTACGTTCGCGTGCTTACTGCCCCCCCCCCCCTAGAGGGAGGGAAAAAGAAAAAAAAAGAAATGACGGGTTAGCAGAAAAAAGGGATCTTATTTGGAGAAGCTTAACGATAGATCGCCGTTTCGCGAACAGACTAAAAGGTAATTTACATTCAATTCAGAAAATCCCAGATGTCTATTGGCTAAAGGATACTCGACTACCCGACCTTTACACCGGATATCCGGCATCTGCATAATTCCGCGCTTTTCACCCGCTATCGGGCTCCCTCGAAATTTTTCCCCTTATCTTTACTCCTCTTAGGTTGTTTCTGTGCTTCCGATTCGTGCTCTCCTTACTCGATTCTTTCTTTTTCTCTTATTTACAGTAGCGAACAAAAGTTCAAGACCAAAGAGACCAAAGAAAGTAAACAAAATAATTTATAAGGCATAACAGTATAAATAAAATTTGTATTCTATGCTAATCAATAAATAGTGTTTTACCATAATGATAGTAAAAATCAATAGATAAACAACATTGAAAATAAATTGATTAATTAATAAGAAATAACTGTATAAATAAAATTTGTATTCTATGCTAATCAATAAATAGTGTTCTACTACAATAAAAATTAATAGATAAACAATATTGAAAGTAAATTGATCAATTAGTAACAAATAACTATATAAACAAAATTTGTATTCTGTGCTAATCAATAAATAGAATTCTACTACAATGACAATAAAAATTAATAGATAAAGAATATTGAAAATAAATTGATTAATTAGTAAGAAATAACTGTATAAATAAAATTTGTATTCTATGTTAATGAATAAATAGTGTTTCACCATAATGACGATAAAAATGAATAGATAAACAATATTTTTGAATCATAAAATTATGCTTTACATTGTCCTGTCGTCTTAAACTTTTGTCCGCTGCTGTACACGTTTATTTAATTTCCTTAAAAAGTACACGGAAACCGAGAAACACCGAGAAAAAGCAACCCCTTGGTTAAGCGTTAAAAAATTCGCGATGAGCATCATAATTGGCACTCAAGATCTCGATAATTTCTCCAAGTGGTCTGCAGCGGTTCAAAAAATTCCCCCCATCCCCCAAAAAAGAGAGGAGTCACCCTTCGCCGTCCTCTTCCCCGAGGACAAAAGCATCTCTCTGCACATCTAATTAAAGGAGCTGCTATTATACAGCTCGGAGATAGGTAATGGAGGCGGCCGCGTAAAACTGCCAGGCGCTGTTCCTCCGCGTTCGCAGCGTAAATCGTGTCCTCTCCTTTCGCCCCCTAACTGCACGCGACCCACTTCCTTAATTGTTCCCTCCATTAGAATACACTCTAATTAATATCCATTGTGCTCCCATATTTATTGCTTCGGGACTCGTTACGCATTGAGCCACGTTCGGCCTACCCGCCGCCTTTGTGCGAGGGCTCCGAGGTTGTAATGAAAAAGAAGATTTATCGTCCACCCGATGTAAATCGTGCTTTCGTCGGACATTGGATTAATACCGCCCTGGGGAATCCGTGTTTTCGTTTTCTTCTTTCGTTCAACGCGATCGCTGGCCGTGCACGAGCTACGGTAGCCGGCGAAAGTTGAAGACCAAAGGATCAAGGAAAATTAATTAATTAATTAATAACAAATAACGGTATTAATGAAATTTGCATTCTGTGTTAATCAATAAATAGTGCTACATCATAATAACGATGAAAATAAATATACAGACAATATTTGTATCCCATGAAACTACAGTAGTGGACAAAAGTTTAAGATTAAAGGATGAGGAGGAATAAATAAAGTAATTAATAACAAATAACAGTATTAATGAAATTTGCATTCTGTGTTAATCAATAAATAGTGGTGATGAAATAAATGAAAATAAATATACAGACAATATTTGCAGACTATAAAACTACAGTAGTGGACAAAAGTTGAAGATCAAAGGATCAAGGAATACAAATTAATTAATTAATTAATAATAAATAACAGTATTAATGAAATTTGCATTCTGTGTTAATCAATAAACAGTGGCCACCATAATAACAATGAAAATAAATATACAGACAATATTTGTAGACCATAAAATTATAGTAGCGGGCAAAAGTTTAAGATTAAAGGATCAAGGGGAATAAATAAATTAATCAATAAGAAATAACAGTATAAATAAAATTTGTATTCTGTGCTAATCGATAAATAATCATCCACCATTAATATTAAAGTAGGAGTGTATTTCTCAGTTCACAAATTTCAGATTAATCGTTTCATAAAAGGATCAGAGTGAAAGCAATCGTTTCGCGATTCACGTGGTCCATTATTTCGAAGCCACCAGATTTTTCCGCGAGTGTCATGTCGCAAAGAAACGAATCTCTTGTGGAAAAAGACAAATCGTTTCGTGGCTGGTGTTGCTCAACAGGACAGCTGAAAGCAAAACACGCTTTCATGACCGCAAAGACACCCTTTTATTTCTGTTACGGAGTTCCATCTCGTCTGGCTTCGCACAATTTTGTATCTCGGAATCCATACATACCTCCTGCATTATGGATCCCTCGATTTTTTTCTTCCCTTTCGAGCTTTCAACTGAAAATATCTGATTTATCGATGTTACAACTTCTTTCAATTTTTTCTCTTTACTCTCGTGACGTTGAAATAAAATATTGACCGCGGTAGAAAAAGTATAAACATTTTTGTATAATTTATAATATATACGAATAAATATATTTTCTATAATTTATAATACATAATGATATCAAGGTGAGTCTATGATAACTCACAAGGTGAGTCTTCCAAAATGTAACAAGCGATTTTTCTCCAAAATTACTAAAAAAGTCGAAAGTTTCTTTTAAAATTAAATGCATAAAAATACGGATTTTCCCTATATTTACGTTGATATTCCACAGATAGCAAGATTTGTCAATATTTTTGTAAATAGCACTGTGTAGTAATAATCTTCCCCTATAAACTCAAATTTCACTTTTAGCTGTACGATGTTTCTTTGCCAAGATATACGGCTTTGAAGTTACTCGAGAAACACTGTAAATCATAGGCTGTGCTATCATTTTGTCCCATCCTGTACAGGTAGCATCTTGTGGCCGTATGACTATAGTCACCCGTGGCAGCAAAAGGGTTAAAGACGCGCGATATTATACGTCGCGTAATAAGGAAGTCTCCGGCTAGGCGGGGGGAGCTTTCGAAGGCAGATTAGAAGATTTCCCTGCTGGAACGACTGGAAATCGGTTTGCGGACTCGTCGAGCTTCCGCTCGCTCCTCTGCGGCAGGCGGCGGTCTGAAACCTATGCAAACCCGTTCGAAACTATGTAAAGCAATGCTAATCCGCCGATAAAACCCTCGCCGACGAGCTGGCCATCCTCGCGTTCCCGCCGTTGCATCGTTTCTCCGCACACATACCGATCGCACGAATGTTTCCCCCTCCCTGCCGTGTACACGCGTATGTACAGGACGGTTCACAAGGTGCGTGCGCAAACGCACCGGTTTTACGTATTTTTCGATAATCTTCGGACCCCAACTCTATTAGCTTCCTGCGAAAGGTTTATTACTCCGTGGTTGTTGTAAAAGAGAAGGAATGAGAAGGAAAAGAAATGGAAGAAGGCCCCTTTACCCAGCAGGCCCCTGCCTTAGACCCAGGGATAGGCAGGAACAGGTCAGAAGTCGTATACAGGGTGTTCGGACGAAGCTAGGAGAAAATTGAAAGAGTGACTCTATGCTGCATTCTAAGACGAAAATCAAGAGTAACAATATTGCGTTTGACGCTTTGTTTATTAGTTATAAGTAAATAAAGAACGGAATATATTGCGCCTGAGGGTAGGCAAACGGGCAACACGGTAGGTAACATCTCTGGCTGCACACTGATGCTCAATCGTAGCTACGTACGAAATATGGCTTACCTCTGAACAGCCATAGAAATGCACGTAGTTACAACTGAGCACTACTGTGCAGGTAGCGACGTTACCTACCGTGTTGCCCGTTTGCCTACTCTCAGGCGTAATACAGCTCGTACTTTATTTGCTTATAACTAATAAACAAAGCGTCAAACGCAATATTGTTACTCTTGATTTTTGTCTTAAAATATTGCAAAGAGTTGCCGCTTCAATTTTCTCCTAGCTTCGTCCGAATAACCTGTATAGGAACTGAGGCGGACTCGAATATTTGTGAGAAAAGTCGTCGATTAATCCCTCCTAGTGGCAAGGGCAGGAAGGGCGCCACAAGTTGAATAAAAATTGATAGTTGACCTACACTTTAATTTCTTTATAACAAATAACAACAATATTAACACAAGTTTCGAATAACACGTTTAATTTCTACCTATTTGTCAAATCCTAAGTTTTATACGGATTTTTCGTTAAGAGGTACGACTTCGAGAGCAACCGCACCCTACTTCATTTTATTTTATTCACACCTGAGCCCTATCAACTCACTCTACCAAATAAATAAAAGTAGAATTTCCTTATATATTTTCGGCAAGACCCATCTCCGAAGGGAGCGAAGAATCAGAGCGCGGCCCTTGGCGGGCGGCAGAAGTTATGAGCGTTTTAGTTGAAACATTAACGAAGGAAGCGTTTAAAACTTGAGACCTTCCCGAACTTCTTACGCGTAAACATTAAAACCCAGCCGGCTAAGTGGCACCGCCAGGGTTGCTTCCTCCCGCCAACAGGCCGCCACGCTGTTCCACGAGGACGAGCTCTTCCCTTCTTGATTGCCCTCCGTGTGTTTCTGTCCGGCGTTTGGAAAGGAAAATGGGCGCCTGGAAAAATGTCCGGCCTGGCTGCGATTGCTCCCGTCCAGCATGCACCGGCTATTTACTCTGGCGGAGGAAACGGGACGGGGAGAACTGTGAGATTTTTATTAGAGGGATTCCGTGCCCGGGCTTGAAACAGAATTCCACTGAATTCGTGGAAATGCTTGGTTTCCTCTTTTCGTTTGAAAAATTCACAGGGGCTTTTAATAGATTTATTTGATTAAAAGTAGAAGAATATCGTTTCGATTGGGAAATTTATTATAATAATGGTAGAGGGATTCCGTGCTCAATTTGAAATAGAATTTCACCGAATTTGTGGAAATGTTCGTTGGTTTGGAAAATTCAGAGCATTTTTTGATAGATTTATTTTTGACGAGATTAGAAAGATATTGTTTAAAATAAAAAGTGGATTAAAAAGAATTTATAATGGATTTTTATTAGAGGGATTCCATGTGTTCGACTTGAAATAGAATTCCTCTGAATTTCTGGAAATACTCGGTTTTCTTTTTTGATTTCGAAAATTCGTAGAATTTTTTAACAGATTTATTTTTGATGAAAAGTAGAAAAATACTATTTAGAATAGAAAATTATAATAACGAGAGAGGGATTCCGTATTCGGTTTGAAACAGAATTCTACTGAATTCGTGGAAATACTCGGTTTTCCTTTTTGTTTTGAAAAATTCGTAGAATTTTATTTCGACAGATCTATTATTGATGAGATTAAAATGAAATTGTCTAAAATAGAAAATGTACAACAATTCGTTTACATCTCCAAAGACTCTCCGTCCTCCATTTTCCTAGCACTGCCGGCCATTTTATTTTTATGACGCGCGCGGAGCAGTTGTCGGGGATGCGAGAGAGCGGAGTACAAAGCTTTTTCTCTCATTCCACGGCCAGCCATCGGAATTTAATAAAACTCCCGCTGGGTGTGTACGTACGCGAGCGCGAGACAAAAACGTCTGCTTCCTAGCGATTCGAAAGGCCAACCGAAATTCGATTGATCAAGCAACACGCGAAATGTCGGGAATGCAACTTACGACTGACTGGTGGCTCCTCTGTAATCCGTACGCTTCCAATTCCGATATAAATTAATTCGAATCTTTATTAGCACGAAAATAGCGACGAATATTTGGAATAGTGTAGAAAAAAGGTTATTAAGATTATTTATAATTATTAACACGTTCACGGACAATTAAATGAGATGCAAAAATTGACACGTGATTTTTTTCTAAATTAATTGCTTTTGGGGAAAGAAGTGATCCCTCCCCAATGATCTCTCCCCCACTTTGCTTCACAAATATAGTGTGGTATCCTATAACGAATTACAAGTAATCCAATCTAGCAGTTATCCAAACTTTACTATTTTTTTTTTATTTGAACCGTGTTGGATAAATAACGTTACAATAATGCTTGGATAAGTTTTATAATAAAAGAGTTTCATCTCTCTCTTATCTATGCCAAGATTAGTCTCCCCTTATTGTTAATAGTAGAGATGACTACGTTGCACTTATCCAAACGAAAATGGCTAGCAGTTATTCAAGCTTTACTGTAACTCCCTTTATAACCTTGTTCGTTATAGGATATACTGACATGAATGTATGCTGTATATGTATACACATATAGATATGAGTACTATAATAATAGAAATACAAAACGTATCTTCACTTTTAACACTAGAACTATCGACAATTAAAGTGTACTTCTTTGCATGGAAGAAATCAAATTGAAAATTACATGAAAAAATACCGAACACAATAGAAAACAAATCTTTATTTATACCTTCTGCAGAAAATCATAGTCAATTTTGGAAGCTTTACCACAGTAAATTTATAAGGTTGCTATAAGTAATCATCAATTGGTCATTTTAACTCGTTTGGTAGTTCTAGTGTTAAAGAATAAACGACCAATTGCATTTCTTAATGCTAGCTTTGTAGCCATTCGTTTATTGCAAGTACTCTGATTTAATGAGAGAAACTGCTCGTCAGAGGTCACCCTGCTGCATTTAAGGGCGAAGATTCACTGCGGACAAAATGGACCCGGGTTGCTCAGAAAGGGTTAGTTCCACCTCGAAACGTAGCGGATTAATCGTTTCGTAATCGTTTCGTAAGACGAACAGGAAATCCAAACGCAGGTAAAATTGCTCGTTGAACGAGCTAAGGACGTGCCAGGTTAATGGATGGTTAAAGCGTGTTTCGGTTTACACCGTGACGATACGCGATAGTCGTTACGTTCACCGTTAACCTTCCAAGGATTATGGCTCCGTGCTTTAGGGCTGGTGCAGTCGTAACGTGTGCAAAACCTACATAGATGCTACACGTACGCATGCACGTAAAACGTGGGTGGCTGGAAGGGCGGGGAGGGGGGTGGTGGCATCGTAAAGCTTCTGGATCTACGAGCCTGTCTCAAAAGTAAGAAAAATGTACGATAAAGGTAGGCTCATAAACGGGCTTCCTTTTTGAGCCGTAGTTGTCTTCGTTTGTAATCGAGTTGCAAGAAGGGTGTCCTAATTAATTCTTAAGTGAGCCTTTCAGCAGCAAAATTGATCAATTTTACTTTCTACTAAGTTCATAATTTTATTGCCACGGTATGGAATTAATAAGCTATGAATTTCTATGCAAATTCGTATCTTTTATTTTTGATCACGTTTCGTGAATTTCTCAGTTTCAGTAATCGAGTAAGCTCGCGTTATGCGCATTCGCATTTTCAAAGCTATAACTAAAGAAATTAAATTGAAGCGAAGCTGTTTCACCCTTTAAACGTTATACTTGGAATATTTTGTAACTCTTGAGTGTTACGTGTAGCCTATACTTTGTCGTAGGTGGAAAATTGCAACATTTTTATAACACGCAATTATCCTTTCGGTAACACATCAAAGAAGGTATTAAAAATTGATAACCAGATACTCACCATCGTAAATACTATAAAACATACAAAATGAAAAATAACAATTAGTGAAAGAACCAAAAACACACCATCATAAATACTATAGAACGTATAAAATGAAAAAACAAACAATTTCTAAAAGGACCAAAAATTGATAACCAAATAAATACCATCATAAATCCTATAAAACGTACAAAAAGAAAAATAACAATCACTAAAATTGAAAACATATACAGAAGCTTTATCTCTTCACATGCAAAAAACGCTCAGCGATTTTACAAATATTAATCTTTAATAGACTGCGCCATTTCAATTCCCCCGTTCGAAACGCTCGCGCAGCCATAAACGTTGCGATACCCGTTCCCGAAGCATCAGGCGCGAGCCGGACCGAGCCGGTGGAATCCATTTTTTAGCGGGAACGGATATAACATGGCGCGAGGCGAGGCCCCCGCGTGGAAGCGACAACGCCGCGCCGCGCCGCGAGGCCGTACCAGCGCCCAGAACAATGGGCGTCAAGTAAAAATTCAAAATTAATGCAGCTCTTCTTTTTCAATTGGACGCGCGCTTCACGCCGGCAGCCGGCCGTGAATCACACTTTCCAGCGTGCGGAAAACTGCGCCACGGCTACGGCAATTACACGCAGCTATACACAGTAGCGTAGCTAGGGGAGAGGGCGTAGGAGGCGGTCACTTTTCACACGAGACACCATTTTATTTTCCCACGATTCCTCTATTTATGTTAAGTTAGTAAAACTTTTATTGCCCGATTAATAATTTGTTAATAAAAAAACAAGAAGAATAATCTTGTAGAATGTTGGAATTAAAGCTGTACTTCAAAAATAAAGACAACGTTTTATCTCCCTATACGTAGTTTCGGCTTTTTCTAGTATTTTTGGTACAGTAGCGGACAAAAGTTTAAGTTTGTTGATTAATAAGAAATAAAAATATTCTATGCTAATCAATAAATAGTGGTCTACCACAATGACGATAAAAATGAATAGATAAACAATATTTGTTAACCATAAAATTGTTTTACATTGCCCTGTCGTATTGAACTTTTGTCCACTACTGTATGTACAGTGTTGTTCCAAAATAAACAATTCTCGAGGCCGGCCAGTTGCTTATTACGAATCAGGCGTACTATTCGACTCGATTTTGTTCTCGAGAGTCTCGAGTTAGTGTGAAAACATGAAGTGCTTGACCGTGCATTGACATTATTTTTCAGAAAAGGATAGAATATGACATTCTCTCGTATTCTGGTACTAAACAACTCAGTCACTGCTTATTCAACCCTTTATTAAAAATTTATGACTTCCTTCTTTCAAGGATCTCTTACTCTGCAGCAGATTTCAAATAAACAAGAGGGGATATAGCGGGTTGCTCATTTCTAACCAGAAAATAGTTGCTTATTACGGATCAAGACTGCATTGAGCGGGATGATAAACTCAGAGATCGCCCCCAAGCGGTAAAAGTTGTAGCTACGCCAGTGGCTATACACAGAGAAATATTTTCGTGTCTCTCTACGCTTTTCAAGCGCGTCACGGTTCTCTGTCCTGGTCCACACAGCCGCGTTCTTGCGACGAAAGAGAGGGGTGGGGGGACAGTGTGCTCGAGAGTTGACGGAAGCTAGGTGGCGTTTGCGTTACACGCAAATTTGCCACTACTTACGTATGTATGCGCGTACGTGGCTGGGCTCCACTAGTTTACAAACTGCCGCCTCTCGAGAGCGGCTGGGATTACTTACCTGGAAACACAAAGCAAAGAAAGATTAGTGAACATTGACGTTAAGGATAGGGTGATGGGTGGAGTTTATAACAAAGCTGGAGAAAATTGGTGCGACGGAAGTTTCTGCGTATGCATGAAGTATTACAGGGAGACATGTTGATACATGGAGGAACATTTGGCGGGATTTTTAAATGTATCGTGGTCAAACCATTTATACTTAAGGATTTATCTTGAATATTCTATTCTGATTAAATTTTATTGCAAGCACGAAAATTAGCGAAATTGTTTCTTCTTGCTTTTCAATATACAAGGTGTCTAATTCTTTCCTCCAGCGGTAATTAAAATATTTTTTTATTCCTATTCCTCTCACTTTATTATGTATATTAATTAACATGGTCATTTAAAATTACGCTAATTTTTTAAGTGGCACTTTACGTTTAATTTAATTTATCCGAAACACAGAATTATTAATTTATGTTAATTAACCAAATTTAAAAGAATAAGTCAAAAGTGTATAACAAAATGGATTATAGTTGAAAAATCTCAATAACTACAATTACAAACAAATTAATAATTAATAATTATTTATATTGAATTATCGTCTACTTTTTAAACAAATAAGTTTCTCGTATTTTATATAAAAAGTTACAATCATTACAATAATTTATGTGATTAAGTAAATCTCTCTAGTTATAAACTTATTTATAATTAAATTGTTTAATCAGACTTCTGTAAAACACGTAAGCCTAATGCTCTCATCTTAACGGGCTAACAATTGACTGAGATATTGAAGCAACCGGAAACCTAATTGCATCTAAGTCTGATTAACTGATTCTGAACAGAGTAGTGTTGTGAGCTGATTGCTTCAGAAATGTAATAGGGTTCTGTAGATGAATAAGGCCTAACATCTGACTTACTGATTATGTTAATTAATTGATTTGAATTAACAAAAAATGCTATAATATTGATTTATAATATTGCATTACATTTTGACCGTTTTTATTTTTGAAACGCCACAATTTTTACCTTATATCACAACTGCTAAAGAAAAGCTACCACTGTTATTACTCTAACAAACGTATTAGTCGTTAACAGTTAAAATATTGCCGAAGATATTTTTATGCTGTAGGAACGAAAGTTTGTTGCTGGAAGGATCAGATTTTTCGTTTCGCAACGTAAGGATAAAATACAAGCGATCGGAAAGCAATAACTTTTTGTTACCCGTATCTGAACAGGTCAAACAGATGTCGGATACAGTGTATGTTGGGCGGGAAAGTAATAAAAAAGAAGGAACAAAAAAAGCAGATTGGAAGAAAGAGAACGTAATTCTGCCGGAAGGTCTGGCGTTCGAAAAAATGTATATTAGAACTTTTTAATGCTCTGGTTAGTCGTGCAGAGCTTACGAATAAAAGAGTAAGAAATTAAAGATAACAAAGAGATGTTCGGTGAATTATTTTATGCATTATTATATTTTTTTAAAAAATAAAGAGGCAAAAGAAAATTAATTATTTCAAGTATACCAAAGTTAACTTTTTTATAATATTCATTTTAGATTTATTAATATATTTATATTCACAAATAATTATATATTATTAAATTAAATAATTAATTTATAACCTATAAAATGCTTATTAATACATTAATTATTTAAATTATGATTTATTCATAAATTATCGATAGATTTATAAATCCTCACATTTAGATTTATAAATAATTCTATACATATAAATAATTTATATAAATAATTCAATATAAAATTATTATTCATTTATAGGATATTTTATATTTATAATATGTCAAATATTATTCACATAAGGTACACTATATAATGTACATTATTCTTATGATTATTACTATTATATAATTATAATAACGATTAAAAATTTAGGAATTACAAATTATAATAATAAAACTTGAGAAATTAGAAATTAGTTAAATTAATCCAACAATTGTTAGCCAGATAAACCGTTAGATTTCATTGGTAGCCTGTTGAATTCGTAGTTAACGGAACACCATTCAACAAGTATACTCCATTTTAATACGGAATAATCAAATTTGTAGCAATAATTTACACGAGACTCCCGGGCATCGATACTAAACACGAAAGCAATGACTATCCTCCCGAGCTCAAGTTTCCAGGCATACATAATCTGCTCCTGCAGCGTCTGCAACAGCTACAACAACAACAACAGCAACAAGAACACCGAGAGGACCAACTCGGCTACGACACGACTACCAACGACGACTGGGGGGATGGTTGTTTGTTAAGTTGGTACGCCACTAATAGAGGACGAGTTCGAATTGTACCGCCCAACTAAACCGATATATCTAACCGTCTGATGTCTGGAGAGTTTCCAGCAGCACGCCATCTCAATCTGATAAGTGCGTATGGGATTAATTAATCAATTAATTAAGGCCTCGTTCCAGTTGACGCTGACATCCTAAGCGTGTTGCCCCCTGCTAAGAAACTTTGCTTAATCAGCCGAGATAACGATCATGGTGTGAAGTGGCACGTGGAATTTGCATTGACTTTTCGAGAATTGACGCGATTTTATCATTTCGTTATGTTCGTTATATTTTTATCATTTCAGTATACTGATCCAGCAATGATTTGGCACACACGTTTTTTGAAACAAATGTTTTATTAAATAACCAACAAATGTTTTACAAGTAATGTTTTATTTCAAACCTGAACCTAACCTGAACCTAAACAAAAAAAATATTATCCTTTTCACGGACTCGAGTGTGTGTGTGTTGCATCGCCTCAGAACGTATATATATCACTAGAACTACCGATGATTAGGGTATACTTATTGGAAACAAAGAAATCAAATTGAAAATGGTACGAAAGAAAAAACCTAATATAAGGGAAACAGATTTTAGCAATAATAGTAAAACAATTCTACTTCTGTATGGATTTAAAAATAGAAAACGAGAAGAAAGGAAGAGGAAGGACATTATTATTCAGAAAATTCATTAGTATCCATAACACTGATAATAATTGAATATAAATAATAATGATCTCATGAGTTAAACGTATTATTGAGTGCAATGTATTAATTTCGATACTAATTAAGTTTATTGATCATACGAGAATGTTATAAGTAGAATCGCTTGAAAAGAAAGTCGACAATTACGAAGCTTGAGATTTATGCAACTTCTGATCCGATATCAAACAAAATGGCCGCCAAAAAAATACGAAATTCGGTTCGTTGAACACGCAATGGATTATCGGGCGTCGATAAAACAGATTGTATCGATATGTCTGTTGATCGGTTTTTCGTGCGCGTCTGCGCGTTATTGTTACAGGACACGCGGAAAATCTATATATAATGATCGTTTTCAATTCACCGATTCCTCTTGACTTTCGTGGAGCCAATAGCCATAGAACAAAGGCGGGCAACGGATATTGCCTGGCAGTTTGGCAATTTCCCAACAACGGTTCTTCGATTTTCACCATTCTGATTTGCCTCTTTTTCAGAACTTTGATAGGCTCCGTTTCTATCTTTCTCTTTGCCGGTTCCAAGAAAGGAAAACGAATTACGTGATTCGATTGATATTGCCGCACGACGGTGATATCTTTTATTTTAACTATTGCTGTTCTTACTGCGATAAAGAACTGGATGTGAGAATCGAGAATCGTTTATGCAACCTTGATTTATTTTTTAATACAAACTTCATGTTACATTAAAATAATAACGTGACAAATGTAGATCATAATTTTAGGGTTCGCAAATATTGTTTACCTATTCATTTTTATTGTTATTATGGTAGAACACTATTTATTCATTAGCATAGAATACAAATTTTATTTATACTGTTATTTCTTATTAATTAATTAATTTATTTATTTTCTTTGACCCTTTGATCTTAAACTTTTGTCCACTACTGTATTTACTTTGTTATTATACACAAATATACTTATATTGTTATAATATGTATTTGTATATATGTTATACACAGTAACGTGTATAATATTAATATAATATTTTATTATTATTCTTATAGTATTGTTATATTATTATTGTTTTATTATTATTATTTTTATATTAATATAATATTAATATTATTTGTTAATAACTTTAAACAGGGTTAATAGCCTAAATGAAAAAAACAGAAAACTATTCTTTAGTAGTTCTAGCGTGTGAACCCCTTCTCTTTTCCATTCCCCCTGCGCCATTGGTCGTCCAGCGCTACTGCGGGAACACGCGAAAGTTTCCAATGGCGGTCACGCGCGCAATTAAAAATCGTAGTAGAGCTGTACGCTTCGACTCTTCGCAGCGATGAAAAGCGGGTTGTCAGGAGCAGGTATGGAAGTGTTCCTCCGTTCGAATCTTAATTTACCTGTCTATTCGGGTTTCAATCAACCGAGCATAGGAGGCTCGCGGCACGCATTCGCACCACCCCCCTCATGTCGTTCTCTTCAGCCCTCTTCCAAACTCTCTTTGTGCACGCGATGCACACGCGTACGTAAAGGGGTCCGCCTATCCCGCCGGCGATACTTCGAAAACTCTTTCGTGACAGCTCGTTAATTCGCAAATTGCGTTGCCGTTTGACAGGGCGCGATAATTGGAAACGTCAAACTAATCGAACGGTACGCGGAGCAGCACGCCGCCGGATCTTTCGCGGAACGAGTCCATTTAAATAACCCCGCGCGATGACTTCGAAACGTACACAGCCAACTGTAGGTATTTAGTAAGTAATACTTGCAGATTCGATTAGACATGTACAAAATATAGTTGTGTAAGATTTTAAGTTCTGCAATTCTTGTTTATATACTGCGTTTATATCATACATAAATGTGCAAATAATAATTCATCCTTTGCACTCGAGAGGTGACTGTTACTCGTTTAATGATTCCATGCTTCTGTCAGACGCTCTCGCGAGTCTTCACCAATCTCGCTCGTGTCACGATACTCCATGTTCGCGCCGCGATTGTTGGGGAGGCGTCATGGCGATGCGACTACCGGTGTTCAGCCGGGGAACGGCGGCCCTGTGTCGGATGGAGCGGTGGTTGCTCTCGACCAGGGTTAGGTCCTGCAGGTGGACGGGTCTAGGCGCTACGCGTTGGGGACAGCGGCATACTCCTACCACTGGTCGCTGTTGTAGGGTGCGCCGCCAGTTTGTGGCGCGTTCTTGCTTCTGTTAGTCAGCAGGGGTGGACTGTTGCATCCATTTGTAGGGCCGTGCTCGAACCCTGGCTGAGCCCCGTGAGTTTTATCGCCATGGCGTCGCCCCAGCGACCGCGTAAGTCGCGGCATGGATATCGTGCCACGGTCGAAGGCGGGGGCGGCTCTCGAGAGTGCATTTAGCATGGCGTTGCTAAGTGCATGAGAGTACGTTGTGTACTGCTCGACGATGTTGGCCAGCGATTGCGAACTCGGTAGTTTCGGCCGAAATATTGAAGACCTTATACCACTCCTTATAAAAAGGTCCATGATTTTATAAATTATAAAAAATTTTCGATAACAAAATCGTGATCTGTTCAATGCAAAGAAATTTAAGAGGAACACTTTTTTCCTTAGAAATTTCCCCATTTTGCATGAATGTAAATGATTAAACAATGCAGACCACATTTTACAGCAATAATTTATTGTATTAACAATTAAAATTTATTAGGTACTTTGTTTATAGATAAAATTGTAATTCAAAACGTTTCTTAATTACCTAAAGACCATATTTCACGTAGTGTTATTCGTATTTGTTACTAATATCTTAACCAAATATTAAAAATATATTATGAATCGTTGCAAACACGCTATACATTTTTAAGAATAATCAAAAATCATAAACAATCTCATTAAGTACTAAGATATCGATAAATAATTTCATGCTGCGATAAAAATCGGCCGTGTCTGTATATTAAACAGCAATAGCGAATGCTAGTAATATTTTATTGCAATAATTTATTGCATAAACAATTAAAGTTTACCAGATTATAATTAATAATGAAAAATAAAAGAATTTTACATTAAAAATAATATTTCAGTATAAGAAAATAACGACATTCCAGTAGTAAACAAGACTTCATGCATCAGTGATTTTTTAGCCATCTGCGCAACTCGGGAATAACCTCTAGAGCTCAGTTGTTGTCTGATTGTCATACCGTACACATATCCTGTCAATATGTTACCGAACATATTCTGACATATCGCGCGTATAGTACCGGGTTCGCGCGCGTACCCGCGGGTATCCGCGAGTGTTTTATCGTTTTTTAACGCGTGTGCTCGCGAGTGGTCACCAGCATTTCCACCTCTGTCTCCTGTATCCAGGGATAGTCATCGATAGACCCTAGTGCCGGTTAGTGAATATGTTCACGCATGGATTACTGCATGTTTTAAGAGTGTCTGCTTATTAATTAGTGAATATTCCGCGAGTGCTTCTTAATTAATTATCGCGAGCTTTCACGGATGTTTTTTTCGATTAATGCATGCTTACACGAATCTTTTTTTTCGATTAATTTACGTTTTCGCGAGTGCTTCTTTATTAGTTATCGCGAGTTTTCACGAATGTTTTTTTCGATTAACTTACGTTTTCGCGAGTGCTTCCTAATTAATTATCGCGAGTTTTCTCGAATGTTTTTTTCGATTAATGCATGTTTACGCGAATCTTTTTTTTCGATTAATTTACGTTTTCGCGAGTGCTTCCTAATTAATTATCGCGAGTTTTCACGAATGTTTTTTTCGATTAATGCATGTTTACGCGAATCTTTTTTTTCGATTAATTTACGTTTTCGCGAGTGCTTCCTAATTAATTATCGCGAGTTTTCACGAATATTTTTTTCGATTAATGCATGCTTACGCGAATCTTTTTTTTTCGATTAATTTACGTTTTCGCGAGTGCTTCCAAATTAATTATCGCGAGTTTTCTCGAATGTTTTTTTCGATTAATGCATGCTTACGCGAATCTTTTTTTTCGATTAATTTACGTTTTCGCGAGTGCTTCCTAATTAATTATCGCGAGTTTTCTCGAATGTTTTTTTCGAATAATGCATGCTTACACGAATCTTTTTTTCTCGATTAACTTACGTTTTCGCGAGTGCTTCCTAATTAATTATCGCGAGTTTTCACGAATGTTTTTTTCGATTAATGCATGCTTACGCGAATCTTTGTTTTCGATTAACTTACGTTTTCACGGGTGCTTCCTAATTAATTATCGCGAGTTTTCACGAATGTTTTTTTCGATTAATGCATGCTTACGCGAATCTTTTTTTTCGATTAATTTACCTTATCGCGAGTGTTTCCTAATTAATTTTCGCGAGTTTTCAAGAATGTTTTTTTCGATTAATGCATGCTTACGCGAATCTTTTTCTTCGATTAACTTACGTTTTCGCGAGTGCTTCCTAATTAATTATCGCGAGTTTTCACGAATGTTTTTTTCGATTAATGCATGCTTACGCGAATCTTTGTTTTCGATTAACTTACGTTTTCACGGGTGCTTCCTAATTAATTATCGCGAGTTTTCATGAATGTTTTTTTCGATTAATGCATGCTTACGCGAATCTTTTTTTTCGATTAATTTACGTTATCGCGAGTGTTTCCTAATTAATTATCGCGAGTTTTCACGAATGTTTTTTTCGATTAATGCATGCTTACGCGAATCTTTTTTTTCGATTAATTTACGTTATCGCGAGTGCTTCCTAATTAATTATCGCGAGTTTTCACGAATGTTTTTTTCGATTAATGCATGCTTACGCGAATCTTTTTTTTCGATTAATTTACGTTATCGCGAGTGTTTCCTAATTAATTATCGCGAGTTTTCACGAATGTTTTTTTCGATTAATGCATGCTTACGCGAATCTTTTTTTTCGATTAACTTACATTTTCGGGAGTGCTTCTTAATTAATTATCGCGAGTTTTCACGAATTTTTTTTTTCGATTAATGCATGCTTACGCGAATCTTTTTTTTCGATTAACTTACGTTTTCGCGAGTGCTTCCTAATTAATTATCGCGAGTTTTCACGAATGTTTTTTTCGATTAATGCATGCTTACGCGAATCTTTTTTTCGATTAATTTACGTTATCGCGAGTGTTTCCTAATTAATTATCGCGAGTTTTCACGAATGTTTTTTTCGATTAATGCATGCTTACGCGAATCTTTTTTTTCGATTAACTTACATTTTCGGGAGTGCTTCTTAATTAATTATCGCGAGTTTTCACGAATTTTTTTTTTTCGATTAATGCTTGTTCTCGCAAATGCTTTAACGATTTAACTTTCGAATTTTTGCATGCTATATTGTATACGTGTTCACGTGTATTTCTGTAATTACACATGTAATATTTTCTAAATTCTCGAGTACAATTGCATCTGTTTGTGTATGTTGTTTGCACAATCTTCTATATCCTCTTTTAAAACGAATCCCACTAAAGCTTTTGATTAAATATTTACAGAACGCTATGCAAAGAAGGATGACGGCCCGGTGAATTTGAACGAGAAACTACATTTTGGTGCCAGAACTAGAGGAGGCACGAGGATTGCTGCCGATTTCGAGCTGTTTCGGGGTGCCATAGCAGATTCTGCGATCGGTGAGTCGCATGCTTTACGATTCCTCCGGTCCCCAATCATGTCGTAGGATGAAAGGTCCGAAACGACACGGGGGCCGGTTGTATTTTACCACTTTTTAAGCGAGCATAGTGATCACGAATGTTATTGTACCTTAGTACAATAGCAATCGTAAATGTTACATTTTTATGGTACATTTCTTAGCTTAGAGTAGGGCTTTCTTGCACTTCACGCGTTAGAATTTTAATGTAACGTAAACAAAAGCTTAAAAAATTAAATGAGAATCTAGGTTTTCGAAATTTTGCTTATTATCAACTTTCATTTGCTTTCCTTGACCATCCGTAAAAACTTAAAGAAGTGCAAGAACGTATTGAGCGACAAGTAGATTCGAAAATCAAAGTATTAAATTGAATGAAACGCTTTAATATTCTTCGAGAATTTACTTTGATCTTCGAATCTCTTGATATTTAAATAAAATATTGCTCCGCTTATCGGAGTTGAGTATTGAATTAGATTTTTCTTTCTTTTTTCATTTTAACTTCATTTCTAAAGTTTTCATATCAAAACAAATTTATTCAATCGAGTCAATTGAAAGATAGGGTCAAGTTAGGATGTTAATTTCTGTTAATCACTTTTCTTTGCAAAATTTTCAGCAAGCGCGAAGAAAATAAGGTGGTATATAATAGTTGTTATACTATTTTATCACTATGCTCGCTAATTGTAATTGTTCATTGCATGCTTTGTGTTAAAATCGAAATATGTGAGTGGCATCTGCAAAATTATGCGCTAAATATTAAATAATATAAATAATTTTGAACAACTAATATCGATTTTAGAAATGATGGCACTCGCACATATCGATTTTTGCATGTTTTGCGTCTGTGCAACGTAATATATACAAACTGAACGTACAACGTTCGGGGATCTATCAGTATCCCTCAAACACAATTTTATGTTGCGATCGGGAATTAAAAATTTATTTCGCTTTGCAACAAAAGTAAAAACTTGGAGTTGCGAAATATAAGTATATTAAATAAATTAATCGTAGTAACGAAAACCTCGATTTAACTCTACATCTTAACATCATCTGAAAAAGAAATCTGTATCCAGCTCTTTAATAGTTTCGAATCGACAAAAATCGAACAGCATACTCGATAAATGCTGTAATCGATATTCAATATATCGTTTTAATCAGACTATTCGACAAACTTAAAGATTTTTGGCTGCAAACATATAAACTTTCATTGTTTAATTTCACTTTTCTGTATTCTATTGTATTCTATTCCAGTACATTCCAGCTACCTCATCATATTCCATTCTCGATTATTCCATTATACCCTCCTTTGTATTATATTAAATTAACCTAATATATTTTACTTTGTTACGTTGCGAATCTAAAAGCTTTCCATTCAATTATGAGCCACGAAAATTTCAGCGAAATCTCTTTTTCGAAGTCTTCGATCAAGTTCTTTCACTCGTAATTCATTTGGTTTTTTTTCGTGCTCACTCAATTTATTTTGGGACCTCAACACTTACTTCACTCAGCCATTTAATATCTTGCAAATTACATATTAAGTATTATAAAACATACATATAAATTATTATTAAACAATCGAATGCATTTCAGACGAGTCTCGCTCGTTGCGTAGCCACCTCCCCTAGGTGAGACTCGGTAATTGACGTCGGTTTCCAAAGGATGCATGATCTTTGGAAATCTACGTCAAGCTAAGAGCTACGCATGGTTCGCGATTCAATTTAGAGTTTGCATATTTTTGCTCCCGGTCTTAAACCGATTGGAGAATGATTAAATTATTGAAATGTTTCCAACTTTTCTACAGTTTTTCTCATTTTTTCCGCAATCCGTCCGTCGCGGTTTATCATACCGCCAAATAACTTTTCCATACAAATTGGATTGATCCATTGTATGAACAAGTTATCGCGTAATGTACAAACTTTTTTTTACAGGTGTAAATATATGTTTTCCCATTTCAGGTATTTAATAGATCGATCTAATTTTATAGCAAGTCTAATAAAAGCCTAACTTATGATATAAATTTCCCTCCCCAACTTACCCACTCAATTATCCGTACTATCGTATTTTGTCGTTCTTTGCATCGGGTGTACACCGGGGCTCTTACATTTTTCTCAACCTGATTCCATTCTGTTCTATCGCTGGTTAGTTCGTTTGGTTCCGGCCGTTTCCTTCTTTTTTACGTTTCCCCCCGTTATTGCATTCCATGGAATGCTCCCCATTCCCTTATTCTTGTGGTGTTAGGATTACAGCCCTGATTTATACAGCGTAGCGCACCGGTACGCTTCGTAGGACTACGTGGGATGCATGCGACGTAGTTTCAATTAATCATAAGCTAGTTTAAGCATGTTAATCTTATTGTAGGCGGCTTTCCTACAAGGAAATCTTGCCCAACTTAAAGCGAAGAAACTCGCTTTCCCATTCCCCCCGCCGCCTTATCGTATAGAACAATTCAATGTTCTCGCTCGTGTATAGCTTCGCAATCGTTCGGTGTCGGAGGGCTTTGCATCGCGCACTCGTTCGCCGCCGTGGTGCGACATGCGCTTTTTAATTGCATGCTTCTGTAAGACGCTCTCGCGAGTCATCTCCAATCTCACTCGTTGCACGATATTCCATGTTCGCGCCGCGGTTGTTGGGGCGGCGTCATGGCGATGCGACTACCGGTGTCCAGTCGGGGAACTGCGGCGCTGTGTCGGATGGAGCGGTGGTTGCTCTCGACCAGGGTTAGGTCCTGCAGGTGGACGGGTCCCGCGCGCTACGCGTTGGGGGACAGCGGCATGCTCCTTCCACTGGTCGCCGTTGTGGGGCGCGCCGCCAGTTTGTGGGCGTTCCTGCATCCGTTAGTCGGCAGGGGTGGACTGTTGCATCCATCTTGTAGGGCCGTGCTCGAACCCTAGCTGAGCCCCGTGAGTTTTATCGCCATGGCGTCGCCCCAGCGACCGCGTAAGTCGCGGCATGGATGCCGTGACACGGTTGAAGGCGGGGGCGGCTCTCGAGAGCGCATTTGGCATGCAATTATTAAGTGCATGAGAGTGCGTTGTGCACTGTTCGACGATGTTGGCCAGCGATTGCGAACTCGGTAGTTTCGGTCGCGCCGCGATTTTTAATTGCTCGCGTTTATTACCGAACACCCACTTTGGGTGGTTTTCGGATCATTTTTTAATGATCAACCGATCATTGCATATAGTTTAGCGTTGCGAAATTAGAGTCACACCTTAGTTTTCCGTATCGATTTCCCTTTGCAGTGCACGATAGTTTTCAAGTGCATTTTAGCTTCATTTCATTCCATTCGCTTTAAGTTGAACAAGCTATCCTTGAATAGGATATCCGCCACTTAGGATTCAACGTCATTATAACCTGATGTGAGTCCGAAATTCGTTCTACACTTTATCAAACGCTGTCAAACTTTTATCTCTTATCTAACGTTAGAATCATAAATTACAGAAACGTAGAATGAATTTCAGACGAGTCTCGCTCGTTGCGTAGCCACCTCCCCTAGGTGAGACTCGGTAATTGACGTCGGTTTCCAAAGGATGCATGATCTTTGGAAATCTACGTCAAGCTAAGAGCTACGCATGGTTCGCGATTCAATTTAGAGTTTGCATATTTTTGCTCCCGGTCTTAAACCGATTGGAGAATGATTAAATTATTGAAATGTTTTCAACTTTTCTACAGTTTTTCTCATTTTTTCCGCAATCCGTCCGTCGCGGTTTATCATACCGCCAAATAACTTTTCCATACAAATTGGATTGATCCATTGTATGAACAAGTTATCGCGTAATGTACAAACTTTTTTTTACAGGTGTAAATATATGTTTTCCCATTTCAGGTATTTAATAGATCGATCTAATTTTATACCAAGTCTAATAAAAGCCTAACTTATGATATAAATTTCCCTCCCCAACTTACCCACTCAATTATCCGTACTATCGTATTTTGTCGTTCTTTGCATCGGGTGTACACCGGGGCTCTTACATTTTTCTCAACCTGATTCCATTCTGTTCTATCGCTGGTTAGTTCGTTTGGTTCCGGCCGTTTCCTTCTTTTTTACGTTTCCCCCCGTTATTGCATTCCATGGAATGCTCCCCATTCCCTTATTCTTGTGGTGTTAGGATTACAGCCCTGATTTATACAGCGTAGCGCACCGGTACGCTTCGTAGGACTACGTGGGATGCATGCGACGTAGTTTCAATTAATCATAAGCTAGTTTAAGCATGTTAATCTTATTGTAGGCGGCTTTCCTACAAGGAAATCTTGCCCAACTTAAAGCGAAGAAACTCGCTTTCCCATTCCCCCCGCCGCCTTATCGTATAGAACAATTCAATGTTCTCGCGCGTGTATAGCTTCGCAATCGTTCGGTGTCGGAGGGCTTTGCATCGCGCACTCGTTCGCCGCCGTGGTGCGACATGCGCTTTTTAATTGCATGCTTCTGTAAGACGCTCTCGCGAGTCTTCTCCAATCTCACTCGTGCACGATATTCCATGTTCGCGCCGCGATTGTTGGGGCGGCGTCATGGCGATGCGACTACCGGTGTCCAGTCGGGGAACTGCGGCGCTGTGTCGGATGGAGCGGTGGTTGCTCCCGACCAGGGTTAGGTCCTGCAGGTGGACGGGTCTCGGCGCTACGCGTTGGGGACAGCGGCATGCTCCTTCCACTGGTCGCCGTTGTGGGCGCGCCGCCAGTTTGTGGGCGTTCTTGCATCCGTTAGTCGGCAGGGGTGGACTGTTGCATCCATCTGCAGGGCCGTGCTCGAACCCTTGCCGAGCCCCGTGAGTTTTATCGCCATGACGTCGCCCCAGCGACCGCGTAAGTCGCGGCATGGATATCGTGCCACGGTCGAAGGCGGGGGCGGCTCTCGAGAGCGCATTTAGCATGGCGTTATTAAGTGCATGAGAGTGCGTTGTGCACTGCTCGACGATGTTGGCCAGCGATTGCGAACTCGGTAGATTCGGTCGCGTCGCGATTCTCAATTGCTCGCGTTTCCAACCGAACACTCACTTTGGGTGCTTTTCGGATCATTCTTTAATGATCAATCGATCATTGCATATAGTTTAGCGTTGCGAAATTAGAGTCACACCTTAGTTTTCCGTATCGATTTCCCTTTGCAGTGCACGATAGTTTTCAAGTGCATTTTAGCTTCATTTCATTCCATTCGCTTTAAGTTGAACAAGCTATCCTTGAATAGGATATCCGCCACTTAGGATTCAACGTCATTATAACCTGATGTGAGTCCGAAATTCGTTCTACACTTTATCAAACGCTGTCAAACTTTTATCTCTTATCTAACGTTAGAATCATAAATTACAGAAACGTAGAATGAATTTCAGACGAGTCTCGCTCGTTGCGTAGCCACCTCCCCTAGGTGAGACTCGGTAATTGACGTCGGTTTCCAAAGGATGCATGATCTTTGGAAATCTACGTCAAGCTAAGAGCTACGCATGGTTCGCGATTCAATTTAGAGTTTGCATATTTTTGCTCCCGGTCTTAAACCGATTGGAGATTGATTAAATTATTGAAATGTCTTTCAACTTTTCTACAGTTTTTCTCATTTTTTCCGCAATCCGTCCGTCGCGGTTTATCATACCGCCAAATAACTTTTCCATACAAATTGGATTGATCCATTGTATGAACAAGTTATCGCGTAATGTACAAACTTTTTTTTACAGGTGTAAATATATGTTTTCCCATTTCAGGTATTTAATAGATCGATCTAATTTTATACCAAGTCTAATAAAAGCCTAACTTATGATATAAATTTCCCTCCCCAACTTACCCACTCAATTATCCGTACTATCGTATTTTGTCGTTCTTTGCATCGGGTGTACACCGGGGCTCTTACATTTTTCTCAACCTGATTCCATTCTGTTCTATCGCTGGTTAGTTCGTTTGGTTCCGGCCGTTTCCTTCTTTTTTACGTTTCCCCCCGTTACTGCATTCCATGGAATGCTCCCCATTCCCTTATTCTTGTGGTGTTAGGATTACAGCCCTGATTTATACAGCGTAGCGCACCGGTACGCTTCGTAGGACTACGTGGGATGCATGCGACGTAGTTTCAATTAATCATAAGCTAGTTTAAGCATGTTAATCTTATTGTAGGCGGCTTTCCTACAAGGAAATCTTGCCCAACTTAAAGCGAAGAAACTCGCTTTCCCATTCCCCCCGCCGCCTTATCGTATAGAACAATTCAATGTTCTCGCGCGTGTATAGCTTCGCAATCGTTCGGTGTCGGAGGGCTTTGCATCGCGCACTCGTTCGCCGCCGTGGTGCGACATGCGCTTTTTAATTGCATGCTTCTGTAAGACGCTCTCGCGAGTCTTCTCCAATCTCACCCGTTGCACGATATTCCATGTTCGCGCCGCGGTTGTTGGAGCGGCGTCATGGCGATGCGACTACCGGTGTTCAATCGGGGAACTGCGGCCGTGCGTCGGATGGAGCGGTGGTTGCTCTCGACCAGGGTTAGGTCCTGCAGGTGGACGGGTCCCGCGCGTTACGCGTTGGGGGACAGCGGCATGCTCCTTCCACTGGTCGCCGTTGTGAGGCGCGCCGCCAGTTTGTGACGCGTTCTTGCATCCGTTAGTCGGCAGGGGTGGACTGCTGCATCCATTTGTAGGGCCGTGCTCGAACCCTGGCTGAGCCCCGTGAGTTTTATCGCCATGGCGTCGCCCCAGCGACCGCGTAAGTCGCGGCATGGATGCCGTGACACGGTTGAAGGCGGGGGCGGCTCTCGAGAGCGCATTTGGCATGCAATTATTAAGTGCATGAGAGTGCGTTGTGCACTGTTCGACGATGTTGGCCAGCGATTGCGAACTCGGTAGTTTCGGTCGCGTCGCGATTTTTAATTGCTCGCGTTTATTACCGAACACCCACTTTGGGTGGTTTTCGGATCATTTTTTAATGATCAATCGATCATTGCATATAGTTTAGTGTTGCGATATTAGAGTCCCACCTTAGCTTTCCGTATCGAAATCCCTTTGCAATGCACGACAATTTTCAAGTGCATATTAGCTTCACTTTCTTGCACTCGCTTTAAGTTGAACAAGCGTATCCTCGAATGCGATATCCGCCACTTAGAATAGCTCGCCATTGTAATTTCATGTGAATCCGAAGTTCATTCTACACTTTACTATACACTTTCAACCACTTATCATCTGTTTAACGTTAGAGTCACAAATTGTAGACACGTAGAATGAATTTCAGACGAGTCTCGCTCGTTGCGTAGCCACCTCCCCCAGGTGAGACTCGGTAATTGATGTCGGTTTCCAAAGAACGTGCATTCTTTGGAAATCTACGTCAAGCTAAGAGCTACGCATGGTTCGCGATTCGATTTAGAGTTTGCTTATTTTTGCTCCCAGTCTTAAACCGATTGGAGTTTGATTAGATTATTAAGATGTTTCTCATCCTTGGCATAAGCTTTCGTTTTTGCTCGTAACCCGTCCGTCGCGTTTTATAGTATCGTCAAATAACTTATTTGCACGAGTAGAATGATCCATCAGTGTGAATAAGTTAACATGAAATATGCTAATCGCTTAATATGCTAAGTATTTTTGTATTACAGGTATTTAATTTACTACTTTAATCTTAGTCTACCCCGTAATGTAACTTTATAAATTCCATCTGTCTCATTCGTATCTTTCTCTTTCGTCGTTTTGTCACGATTCATTATACTCGATTGTTGTTACATATCGGGTCTCGTACATTCATTCCCTTCTGTTTTTCATTTACTCTGAGATTTGTTCCCTCGTTCCTTTCCTTGTGTTCCGTTATATCTCACGCTTCACCAATAGGAATGCAATCCGTCGTATCTTCCCTCCCTCATTGCGTACTTTATTAAGCTTCCCACCATAATTATAGGGCTAGCTATATTTTTATTGCTAGCTACATTTCCATTGCTTTATTCTCTATTCGTTCATACTGTTCTACTGTTCCAGTACACTACACAGAACAAGAGGGTGCTTTTCCTTTAAGGCAGGGCTTCTTAAACTATGGGTCGCGACCCCAAATGGGGTCGCGTAGCAAAATTCTGCAATTTTTAATTTTGGATTTTTGTATGTTTCAAAACGAATTCTAAAACTATATATTTTCATATGTATATGTATGTGTATATTGTTACCTAATAAATAAATCATCAAAAAATATTAATTTATTTTTCTTTTATATTTGTATGGGGTCGTCAAGAAACTCGCAATCATAAATGGGGTCGTGAATGACAAAAGTTTAAGAAGCCCTGGCTTAAGGAAAGCTGGATTAGTTATTACGCTGTCGGTATCTGTATTCAAGCAGTTTAATCTTTTTTAAAAGATGGCGCGATATGTTATTTACTATTACTTACCATATTGCTGTAATTATCTGTTAACTATATTATAGTTGATTGCAAATCGTGTTTTGGTCCTTTTTCCGATAAAAGTGAATCTTTTATTTTTGTTATTCATTACGTACATAATTGTATGTTACAGGCCTTATCTATACTTATAAAAAAGTAAATCAAATTTTCTGTTCAGAAAAAAATGAAGATGCATCATGTTTTTAATTTAATTTTGCATCTGCTTTTTTTTATTCCCCGTTAATTTCTCTTCATGTCGCTTTAGTTAAGATTTTGTTTATTATAGTACACTGTTACTAAATGCAGACAGAAGGGAAAGATCAATATATGAATATGAAGTTAATTAGCATATTTAATGAATATTCAAAAAATGTAATATATTTAAGCTATTACCTTTATTTCTTAAATTACAATCGGTCATAACATGTCGGATAATAATTTTTATATGTCAAAATACAATGATACACGTTTCTTACTATCGTTTTGCATTGCATCTGAATTGCTTTCAGCGTAAATATCCTAATGTATTCGTGGTTTATGAAGCGTCGTGTATATTTTGAGAAAACGTAAAATATTTTTAAAATAATAACTTATAAATAAATATATATCAGATATGGTTAATTATATATTTTTTATTGGTATAAATGGTATAAAGTCGAATACAATTAACAAAATGATGTTCCGGATGATGGAGCAGTTACATTTTGCATTAAGCACAACTTCTCGTCTCTTTTTTTCGCCATATGAATTTAAAGAAAGCAAATGTATTAGTATACATATCAGAAAATATTTTCATGTTAAATGAATGAACTTAAACATTATATACGGCGTGCGCGACACTCCTACTGCATCCGGGTTTGTACTTAAAAATAAATACTATTAGCTACTAAGAAAAAAGATCTTTCTTTTATATTTTTTTTTTTTACATAACGACTAGGTAGAAATAAATGGTACGCCAAAATAGTTTCCAAATCCTTATCCAATAAAGTAGTAACTCTGATATAAACGGACAAAATGTTTTGTACGTAGTGCAAATATATAAATGCAATAATCGTTTCAATCATCATGAAACTTTTAGTTAGGTTTGATTTAAACATTATATTACAGAATATTTTCTCATATGTTGTACATATCTCTATAAGTGTAAAGTACTAACATGGTGTCGTGAATTCTATTTTTAATCTCTTCTTTATTGTTTTCTTAAGCAAAATATATCATTCAAAACATTATACGAATTCTTTGTGTTAATGAAACTTTAGAGACTCTTCAAACAAGGCTCTCCGAAAAGTGCTTCCCGGTTTTTTTTTCAAGCATTTTTAAAACGTGCTGTTAGAATTCTTAAAATTACTTTGTGGACTTATTTTCACATAAGGCGGCAAAATTCTTCTCCTTGTGGATTGCCCTGAAACAAACAAGAAAATATTTATATAAAAAGGAAATTAAAATGTGACTCAGTAAACTCAAATAATGTGACATAATTACATTATTGGCATTATGTCTAAGATGTTTCTCATAACTAGGTCAAACTGTAACATTAAAACTGTAAAAAATGAACAAAAATTCGGTTAAACAAAATTATATCATTGAAGTTAACACAATTTCAGAGACTTCAAGAATATTTAATAAAATGGAGGTGGCCTTGACATACTGACCCAGAAAGAATTCAGAATTATATAATTCTACTCAATGAAATTTTCGTTTATCTTTTACCGTTTTAAAGCTACAGCTTGATCTAATTACAAAATATATCCTATATATACATATATATTATTCGACATTCATTAGTTATCGAATCATAAGCCAATTTTAATGAATGTTAATTCTTTTAATCAGAAATTTATGAAAGGGAAAATACTGCTCGCTTGCTTTTTTGCGTATAAAATATACAATTATGAGAATACCTATGCGTGTACGATATTCATCCATATTATTAAAAATTATTATTTTATTACTAATAAACGAAATTTTTAAGTGTAACTGTTTAATCTGTAAATAAGATTTAACGAATAATATATACTTCTGAAATAAAGTCCAAACAATTAAGATAAAATCATTTGATGAAAATACATTATCATGTGAGAAGTATTTAAGTTTAATAGAGTATATTAGAAATATTTTCATCATGTGATTTCATTTAGTTAATTTCCTTGGATTAAAATATATTTATGCATGCGTTAGAGCAAAAAAATTTTTAATAAGCCCCAGATAAACATAAATGAAAAATAATTATTTCCCTTTCTTGTTTTTCTAGATACATGTAGATACCTATAAATTTCAACCGAATTCCATAAATTAATATAAAGATAGAAAAATAGTATGAAATATTTGTTAATAAGTTTTAGTATTTTAATTTTTTTCTGTTCATAGAAATGTAAAAGTAAATGATAATTTCAATAGTATTGTTAGCAACAATACTAAGGATAATAAAGTATGCCGAATAGTTTATACATATAATGGACATGTATATTATAACAATTATTGTTTAAACATGTATCCTAAAGACAATGTGGTTAACTAATGAGATGTTTATATTTTAACAAAAGATTACATTATTTTTAACACTCATGAAGTTTTAGTTAAGCGTGAGCATGAAAATAAGATGCTGTGAAGGAAAAACAAAGCCAAATAATTCCTTTTACTTGAAGCGCGAATGACAATCATTGCCGACTATTTTAACGTTCGATAAGTTGAAAACAACTTACATAAATTGACCCATCAGAACTGTTCGCTCGCCCACTTAATATGGGTAGAGATATCTTCTCTAAGGAATAAGAAGATACATTGATGACACACATCCCGATTTTGTTTTATTTATTACATCTAACAATAAAATTACTTTTAAAAAAAGTACCCGAGCAATTTAAGTAAAGCTTCTATCAAAAGTTTTGAAGAAAAAATAAAAGAATAAATGAAACGAAAATTTAATATAATAAATGTTTTATAGCCACATTGTCTTCGTTAGTCATTTACAAGTATTGAAAAGAAATAAACAGTCTCTGAAAATAACATATTCTAAATTTAGCTTTCAAGTTTTTAATGAACTATGGAAATTTATACAATAATTAATAGGTAATTTTTAGAAGTCATATTTGTGACATTCTCTACTTGCATGTTTTACATTTTTATTAAAATTGTTATAAAGAAAGTAATTATTTGAAAACAAGAATAATACTAATACTTATTCCCGAAAATAAAAATAAACACTTTAACGTTTGTTTCAGCTGTGAATGAAAACTAACTCTAATTAAAAACAATCGATTTAAATTATATCATCACTTGTTAATCTTCATTTTCCTTTAGTATCATATCTAGATTAATATTACATACCTGCTGATAATGTAGCTCTTCAGAAGGTCGGAAACCCAAATTTTCCCTATGCCGAGATAGAGATGTCGATAACTGTTGCCTTTTGCATTCTGACGTAGCCATTTCCTATTTACACGTTAAAACGATAAAGACATAGCTTTCATTCATTGTATAGCATAATATGAATGAAATAATAATAAAACACTCACTTCACCCTCGTTATTAAGAAGTGTAGTTGTCATGGTATCTGCTGTAAACCACTTCTGACCCTTCATGACAATGTTTGATGGTGGTTCATGTGTAGCACCAATATCTGCAGACCACACCATTACAGTGCCACCAGATTCTAATTTTGCAGTTCGGTGGAATTTAAATACCGTTTCTAGAGAACCAGCTTTACGAATAATTTGCCATCCACTAAGTCCTATTTCCTATAAAAAATAAAAATAAGATATAAATCTGATTGTAGCAAATCATTATGTTGATTTAAATATTCTTGTATGTACTAAATATCTTACTTTATTGCCTTTGTTGGTGAGTTTTACAAATCGTCCTTGAGGATCAGCTTCTGTAATCTCTACATCCCCTCTAGATGTTCCAGATACGCTGTAATCAGTACTACTACGTTCTTCACTTTCCTCTAATAAAGTGCGTTTTCGTTTTCCACCTCTCAATGGGGTATGTCTAGAAGGAGTAGTTCTACCACTAGGTACTTGAGAACTTGATTCTGCAGGCATAATATTTAACCTATAAATAAATAAATTTTAGTAGAAATAAAATAATAATATCATAACAATATTAATGTATTACATTTTATATAATATATTTGTAAAGTGCTCTGTTATATTACCTAGCTTCTTCAGATTCTAAAAGTTTTCGATATGCAGCGATTTCCAAATCAAGTGCAACTTTGATATCCATAAGATCTTGATATTCTTGCAGTTGTTGTGCCATTTCGTCGCGTATACGTGTCAATTCTGCTTCCAAAGATGCTAAACTTTCTGCGTGACGAGCTTTTTCATTTTCACGCAAATTTTCTAAATCCCTATATTAAGATTTATAAATGTTAAAAATATTTAAAATACATTTAATCAAAATATAAGTTCAACTACTTCAGTATGAATTACCTTATCCGTGCATTAAGAGCATTATTTGATGCTTCTAGTTCATTAATTTTCTGGTTGAGTGTATCAATTCTTGATCTTGTTTGTCTTAGCTCTTCAACAGCTAAACTTGCTGCTCCACTATTACGTTGAGCATGTGCTGTCAAATTTTTTATTTTAGTTTCATATAACAACTCAATTTCTTCTCTATTAGCTCGCATCTGTGCCTCATATTGATCTCGTAATTCATGTAAAGATTGTTGCAATTTAGCTTCATACTGCTCAGCAAGACGACCATCTATCTCCGATATTTCGATCTAAAATAAAAGATAAATAAATCAAACAAAAAACTTAAAAATTGTAGAAAAATTTTTTAAATTTCTATATTTTTTTTAAACTCATACATACTAAATACCATTAAATACAAACCTGTCTTTTAGTACGTGTTTCTGTTAGTTCTTGTTGATATATTTGATCTTTAAAACTAACTTCTTCTTTTAGACTTTGAATATTATTCTCAAGAACAATACGTTGTAAAGTTTCTTCCCCTAGATGTTTACGGGCATCTTCTAATAATGCTTTTAATTTTTCTACTTCCTGCTCCAATTCTCTTTCTTTCTCGGCCAGTTTTTTACGTTCTGCTTGAGACTGATTAAATTCTGATTGCAAAGTATTGTAACGTGTTTCATACAACAACAAATTTCTTTCTGCAACTTGTAATTCCATTAATTTCTTATCCAATCTGAAAAATCATACAAAATATTTACAAAATTTATTATCAAATGTAAATATTTTAGATTTTTTATCTTACGGTGTTTTAACATTAAAAAATAAAAATTTTTAATTACAAAATCTAAAACTTTGTTAAATTAACATTAAAATTTTGTTATCATTTACATATTGTTAATAATGTCGAAGGTTGTTAACATTCATTATAAACCATCTTTTCATTTCTTAGATTATGTGGAGAAAAATAAATTCCACGACAAAATCTCAATCGTTTACGATATTCCGACCGTCGGGAGGAAGAGATGGACTTTCGTGTTTCTATTTCAGGCAACGACCCACATAAAGAATTTTATTTTCTACCGTAGTGTCTCGAACTGTCTTAATATTTTGTTACCTTAAAATTTATCCTAGTAATAACGTAATACATACAATATCATTATTATTAAAATAAAACAGTAAAAAATTAATTCAATTTTAAAATATTAAATTTAAAAATAAAAGAATGATCGTACAAAATTAAAACTAACTGTGTAAAGAGAAATCAAATTTGCAGACTGCATGTAAAGTTTACGCTTTAACATGACGAAATTGTTTCTCAAAAAATATTGTTTGTTTTTCATGAGGACATGCGTTCACTGCTAATACCATTCTCCTCTTGCGAGAAACATTCCTTTTTACAACAGCTATGTGCGCAAAGTTGTCAACATTTATGCCTTATATACATACAGCCTTATCGTACTGATAATTACTATATATTTTACAAAATTATTTTGAATTATCACAGGAAAAGTTCGACAGAATATCGTTATAATAAAAAAAATTTTTTAAGATTAAAATTATTTGAAACTTTGGAATACCATTAAGAAAAAAACTGAATAAGTCTACACAACAGAACTAATGATATTCACACAATATGAATGTATATTAAATAAACTACAATCAAGTCATAAATAATTGCAATCAAGATGAAATACTTGAGTGAATAAAAATTTTGAAACTTCATCGACTTAGTATCATACTTTAATTTACCCTTAATTTTCATTCATACAAAAATAATCTAAAGCTCCTTGTGAAAAATAATTTAATATCGTTCATTAATTAATATTAAATATGATCAATATGAAAAATATTTATATATAGATAATATTTGGTTATTTATTTCATTAATTTCTTTTCTTTTCGATGACTGAATAAAATAACATTTCCCGCTTGTTTCTGGCTTTATTCGTAATTTTATCGATTGCTCAACGCTCGCTCGAAAGGAGGTCAATGTTTTCAGTCGAGGTTATACATACTGTTGAAGATGACATCACCGCCGCATAGTAAACGTGACGCAATCACTCATAGTAACGTCACGTTTTAAGTTAGGCACACCCAACTATACAAAAATTCTGTAGTTAATCTCATCAATGAAGCTCAATACTCTTTATAGGTTCTCCTTGATTACATGTTACTAATATATTTCTAAAAAAACAAAACCGCGAAAGATGATGTCTGATTTGACGAAAATAATATTTTTCCTAGATAAATATCGCTGTTTTACTTATGAAAACCAAACGTAATATAAGTATAATGTATCACCTTTGAATAAAATCCTTGATTTTTTGCTGTTATTAAATAGTAGAATTTATATCTTGGTAAAACATCTGTTAGTCTTATGAATGAATCACTACCACACTAATGTGATATTGTAGAAATTCTTTTTACACTTGACATTTCTCAAATATGAATATATTTAGTCATACATGATGTTTATTATGTTATTCACATCTTATACTTTTTTAAAGAAGTAAACATTAGTATTAAACAAAAAATATACAGACATTTTTTTTTTAATCATTTTTAATAACAATTAATTTATATTCAATTTATTATGCTTATTTACTTTCAAAGAATTAAAATATCTATTGTGTTTTAATACAAAAAAAACTAAATTATTAATATCAATAAACAGTGTATACATTTGGTTTAATTTTGATTTTCAGTTAAAAATTATTAATATTAAAACAAGATTCAAAGCAATCATTGTAATCATCTGGTACATATGAATAAAATGTATTGTGTTGTGTTAAACTGATAGATTTAATTTACAAATTTATTTTATTTTATTTGACTAAAAAACAGTAAAATATTGTTATTGAATATTAATATTCTATAGATTATGTACTTCAACAAAACTATTTAAAGATCGTTATATTCAGATTTATATGATTTAATCACAATATAAATAAATCGAAATTTGTAAATATTAGAATTATATGACAAGTCATTTGTAAACAAATTTCACTTAGATATTTATGTGTACGAATTTTAACATTACTGATTACGCAAAAAATAATAAAACTTATGTGTGATTAATATTAAAGTAAAAATTATTTACAATTCTTTTATAATGTAAAGATTCATTATACCAATGTATATAATAAGTTCATTATACATATGTGAAGTTTATGTACAAACACTAAAAATTAAGGCTAAAACATTGAGTATGCTGATTATAAGAAATCGCAAATTTGACGATAGTCTCGGCCTCGTTCCTTTAAAATCAAGGTTGCATCAATTCACATTTCCGAGACACATCATTTGTTTCACCGATATCAAAATGTATTAAAACAAACTTACTTGGACTTAAGTTCTTCATTGTTGTCCCATAATCGTTTTGTATCAATTTCAAGTTTTGCTCTTTCCCTTGCAGTGTCGTCTAATAATTTTCTTGCATCGGATAATTCATGTTCGTACATAGATTTTATGTTGGATACTTCGCGGGTGATAGTCTCCTGGGTCGTCTGTACCTCCCGCGTAAGTCGGGAATTTTCGGCTTCCAAATGCCGTACTTTGTCAATGTAACAGGCCAACCGATCATTTAGATTTTGTAAATCTTGCTTCTCTTGAAGACGAGAGTAACGGGTTGGGCTCAAAGGACTTCCTGGCCGCTGGCCGATTGGCGTCGACGTAAATTGTGGCGACTGCACGTTACTAGAGCTCGTTGCTGTAGTTTTCTTAGTTGTTTTCGTTGACATCTTTTCACAATAATCAATTCTTTTATTGCACTATCACTTGCCCTTGCTGATATCGAATCATCAACTTAGTGCACAATTAACACCGTGTCCATAAAAGACGCCTTAAGCGGTTAAAAAACTACCCAAGCCCAAATCCTACTGTCTCGATCAACGGAAGAACTGTTTAGCGGCGACGCCAACGTTAAAGAAGCAACCTCCTTATGTATATCTTTATATTGCGTTAGTCACGTAATGGAATAATGTGATAGGTTACATCGAAGTGTACACAAAGCTGAGCAACCAATCATCTATCGTTCCTCTCTAAGCACACACCAATAGGAAAAGGTTTATCCACCAACGAAGCGCGTCAATCTTAAAGGCCACATTTACCAAAAATTCTATGAAAAGAACAGCAAAAGTAAAAGCATCAATTTTAATTAAAAATTATTAAAATCTAAATAAATTTATAGGAATCATGAATCTAATGTCTCATATAATCTTATGCAATTCAATATATTTAAAAAAGATAATATAAAAATTGAAAATGTATTACAATTTTGAAAGCAGAAACATCGATAATACATCGATAAGTTTTTACTATATAATACAATTTTTCTAATATCTGATTAAATATTCCAAAAATCATAACGAATTTTCTATTGCTTTTTTAGATAAAAATAATACAGATGAAAAAGTTTTATTGATTTTGTGTCTTAAAAACTGTCTATGTATGTTTTGAAATTCAATTGTTTTATAAATCATATGAATTAAAAGAAATTCGTAAATGCAGATGCTTTTCTTAAAGTATTGTATATTGCTTGATATAATAATTATAATTTACTTTTTTTATGAGATAATTATATTAATAACAATAATCAACTCTAAAAATCAAGGTATCACGCACAATGTTTAGTTACTTTCTGTCAAATCTGAAACGCGTCATATCGATTATGATGTGAATGTTTCTAAGAAATAATGATATGACTTTATATGATTTTCATAATTTAGAAATTAAATTGTTATGAAGCATTAAAATTATTTAAGTTGTTACGAATATTTAATGATTTATATATCTTTTCTATTTAAAATACGTCGTAAATAAATTCCGTTTAACATTTAGTTTTCAAATGTCTACCAGAGGGCAGTGAAGTAAAGATTTTTAAAATGCCTCTAGTAACCGTAAGTAAACGTTAGTTCTGTGAAGTTGTGAATATTGAAAAAAAGAAATAATTTATATTTAAAGTGGTATCTGTATAACACAAATGGTTTTAAACTATTGAAAATTACAACAAAATTTAATGAGTATTAAGAAGTTATGTATTTATTAAAAATTAATTTGCATATTCATAGTTTGTGACAATATTATTGGCGAATAATAATACAGCATAATACCATGAAACTTCGATATATTTTTATGAAGTGACATATAATTCATGTGAAAAAATTATAATATCGTTGCTGAAGAGTAGATTACAAACATCACAAATTACAAAACGTTAAAATGTGCGATCTTATAGATTTAAACAGTCCCGACACAAAAGTTTTATTAAGTTCAAGACTTGCATCTCCTTTGATACCAATTCCTAGAGATGCTGTTTGTAATATTGATAATAAACAAACGAATAAACCAAGCTCTTTAATGGTAGAAAAACGTGATAGTTTAGAGAATAATCCTTTTGATATGGTACTACATAAAACTACAGAATATATTCAAAAACAGGACGACCCATTTGAACAAACCTTAGAAAAAGCTCTCCAAATAAAATGTAAAAAAAATACTTCATTAAATACATGTCCCATTGACTTACCAAATGATTATATCCTTAAACAAAAAATACATAAGCAAAAATTAAAAATGAATAAAACATTAGATGAACCTTTGATTAATAATCAAGAACCAAATCAAAATAATACATCTGTTAAAAAAATTATTAATGAAAATAATTTAGTCACAAATTTAGAAAATAAATTTAATCATTCTAATGGATTAAGTAATGATTTAAAATGTAATAATGTTATACCTACCATTGATATTCAAGATGTTAATTTGTCCATTTTGAATCACTCAATAATGAATGATGTATTATTTGAAACAGAAAAAGAATTAAGTGAGAATCTGGTAAAGTCAACTTTAGAAAGCAAAATGTTAATAGACACAGGAAAGAACAAAATCAATAGTAAACAACTTTTATTTTCTAATACAACCTTAAAAATTCCAAAATTTAGACGTTCTCTTTCACAAGGGGAAGCAATACCTCAAAAAGGATCACAATATTTAAATCAGTTATCATTAATTGAACCTCGAAGGATTGGTTCTGACAGTAGAAGTATTACATTTTCTCCAAATCCATATGACTTGCTAAATGAAGGATTTTTAAAGAACTCTAGTGGAAATTCTGTGTTTTCAAGTTTATCAAATATTTCTTCTATACCTAAGCTAAATTCTGTTTCTTCTACAATTAATTCATCAATGATAACATCAAATGAAACTCTTAATAGAACATTTTTGGAAAGCTGTTCGTTAGAAGAATCAGAAAACATAAAATTAAATGATAATGTGGATCTTAATAAAGATATAAACTTCGTATTACCAGCAGCAAAGACTTCTATGATATTAACTACAAATGGATCAACCAAAACTTCGATATCTGATTTAATAGATCAATTTAATAAACTCAAAGCAAAGGTATCAATCAATAGTAAAAATGAAAAATGTGATGTAGATAACAAATTAGTAGATGTTGATATATTTATACCAGACAATAATTGTAGCAAAGAACATTCTAGAAATTCTATTTCAGATGCATCATCAGATTCTGTATTTCTTGTAAGTTTTTCATCTTGTATATAAGAAGTTGATTTTTAAAAGATGTATTTCCTTTATAAACAAATGTATTTTTATTTTACAGGAAGGAAGTAAAATTAATAAATCAATACTTCAAGAAGAAAAATTTCTTTCCAAAAGTTTTGAAGAGTTGGCTTTAAGAAGTAGTTCAGGGTGTAAGTCTACATTACATCTAATTTCTCTTAAATATATATAATATATGTAAAATATTAATATTGCTTAGCAAATTTGAATATAAAAAGATACAGCAAATAAAAGAATAAAAAAAGATAGATGTCTTCAAATAAGCGATGTTGATATTTAAATTTATACACAGTTTAAATATGTATTTACAGTAATGATTTTGACTGATAATTTACATTCTTTTATTTAGTTAGCATTGATGATCTCATTGCAAGCAATCCTTCGTGGATATCAGAGTTAATACCAGGATCTGATGATGAAGTTGAAAATTTAATTGAATTACCCATATCTCCAGATGGAAATAATACAAAATCAAAAAGTTTAAAAGTTACAGAATGTGGAGATAATGATTCAGACAGAAGTAAAAAGCAAGAAATTAGCAACAAAATGGAAAAAAATATAAAAGACTTAGAAATGGAATTTGTTGAGCCTATATCTAAAGAAAAGCGCCTTACATTAGCTACACTTTTACTGGATCTCAAAAAATTTATTAAAACTGAAAATAATATAGAAGCAGATGAATTATTAAAAAATTTGGAAAAAGCCTTAGGTATTAATTGTGATAATAATACCGAATTATTAACTACTTGTCTTAATGCAACTAATAATTTAGCCAAAAGTCCACAAAAATCAAGTAATACTTTAAAAATAATAAAAAATGTAGCAGAAAATAACATGGAACATAGTCAAGAAGATAATTTAAGTGGTAAATCAACAGAAAGTATTAAAGAATCGTCATTCTCTGAGAATATAAACTTCAATGAAGTGAATACAAGTAAATGTATTGATAATCAGAAGTACTTAAGTAATGTAAATAGTGACTCAAAATATGAAACCCCAGAAAATGAACATATTAAAGTAAAAAAAGATGAAAATGAAACTAATACTCAAAATATGTCCAAAAAAGATTTGTACAAAAATGAAAATATTAATTTATTAAATGAGAGAATGATCTTTGAACTTCTTGCAAACATAGGAAAATTATTAAATGCACGAACTGAAGAATATCCAACCTTGGATATTCTTAAAAGTTTAGGAAAAGCTTTAAATTTTGCCTCCAATAATTGTAATGCTAATCAGAATGTAAAAACTGATAATACTCATGTAGAAATTCAACAAACTCCAAGAAAATCAGAATCAAAATTTGAAAATAAAACACATTTATCGATTCTATCGAAATCGACTAATAGATTAAGTTTAGATGTAGAATCAAAGGTAAATATAATACTGCGAAAAAACGTAAATAATATTTCTATAATACATCTAATAATGTATTACAGAATCAGCCAACAAATAAAAAATGTATTAGGAGAAGTGTATCTATATCACAAACATCGTCAGTTAAAAATGAATTAGATTCATTAACGTCTACTAATAAAAGTACTTCTCAATTGAAAGAAGTAACAAAACGTTTTCCTAGTGACCCTGGTTTTGTTAGTCCAAGGTTAAATAAAAAAACTATTGCAGGTATTAATAAAAATGAGTCAGAAAAAGGTAATTTTTTACATTTATAGTATTACCACTAATATTATTAAAAATTACGGATTTATAACTATTTATAGATACAATAACTAAAACAGTTATAACGTTAGATTTACAGAAAGAAAAAACTTCAGCAATAAGCACAGTTAAAAATAAATTGAAAAAGAAAATTGGAAGTGATGTCACAAATAAAAAAGGTCCAATGAAAGCTATTCTTCCAATAGGAAATATGCAAAAAAGAGGTATATTTAAATAAACAAAAACATATAGTTGTATTTGATAATTTTTTATACTTTTAATTTTTAATTTTCATTTTTTTATACTATAGAAACTGTTAATAAGACTTCCTCTTCTGGAATTATAACACCACCTCAGTCCCATAAAATAATTAGTAGTACGCCTAATTCAACCAATAACGAACTTACAATGAAAAAATCACGGTCTTCAAAACCAGTTGCTTCATCAACTCCAGATATTCAAAACTCTAAAACACAAAAAGTGCAATTACAAATAACCAATAGTCCGAAAAAACGTAACTTTTCTTGTGATATTTCACCAGTATCTACACTTGTTAATAAGAACAATAAAATAAATAATAGTCCACGAAGGTAACTTTATTTTTATAACATTTAACACAACAACGGAAAGTAATTAATTAATTTTTTTAGGAGCAGTAAATTGCCGTCCCCAAAAAGAACAACTCCTAAACGTCGTTCAACGGAATCTGGTATTCCCAAATCGCAAACACCTCCCGTGAACACCCGATTAAATTCTTCGTTTGAAATTAATCAATACGACCGATTATTACATGAATCTCCACAACGTTCATTATATAAAACATTAAATTCACAAAAAAGTTCACCAATTTCTATAAAAAAAAATAAAAATAATAAACAACAAAGTCCTTTAAGGGATAGTAACAAACTTATCCATACGGCGAAACCAATCAATTTGGTATGTACAAAATCGTACTTCAGTAGTAAATCATTTGTATTTGAAGGCAGTAATTTAATCACAACTTATTTTTTAATAGATCTCAAAACTTCAGTGGCACAATATTGGTGCCAATGTAATGGAAAAAGAAAACAATTATATTTAATTTATAATTCTTTTATAATTATTGATTGTTGTGTTACTAAATATATGTAAGATTTGTTACAAAGTGTGTATTTTCTTATAATTACATTTTTTATACTTTTATGTTTTACAATAAAATGTTTGGAACAATAAAACACCAGTAATTAGTTTCCTCTTATTTTCGCTATATATTATAACACATTTTTTATCCTAATATACAAAATCAAATCTTTGTTTTCTTACACAAAGTATTAAAATAACCAACATTATATTATACTTTATTTGTTGCATCTTAAAATTCATATCTTCATAATTAAAGATAAATAAAATTTCCATACTTATTATAATTTTGACAGTACTAATGTTAAGCATTTAAAATAAACTATTAATATCAAAAACAGATATTACAAAAACTATTTAAATGTGCCACGCGAAACGTAAATTAAGATTTGCTTACAATTTGTTGCGTCAGATCCGTCGATCTGAAAAGAGGCTCAAAAGGGAGCTACTCGTCCGGGAACGAGGACAGCAGCGCTCGGGAATGGCCGATATGTCACGGTCGTTTCTAAAATCACAAACACAGTAACGTATCATGCGTAAATCAAAAAAATTTCATCACAAGACGTACTTTATTTCAACTCAAATTTACTAAAAATATGTTTTGTTTTGAATACATGCAAATTAAATTATTGTTAATTCTTGGAAACGTATAATATTGCAATGTGAACTTAACGAAACGTATTAAAAAAGTTAACTGTCAAAAATAAAATTTATAAATCTTTTATATGAAGGGTGAATCAATACTTTTCGAAAAAATATTGTTTCTATTATATTAGTTGAACTACTTAAACAACAAAACGATAAAATAGTTCGTGTAAATAGAGATAATTAATTAAGAAAAAAACAATAATTCTGATAAGAAGAAACTATAAGTCGGTGAAAGCGATGCGCAGAAGCCGGTTCCCTGTAGGGTACTAAGAAAGATATTGCCGCACCTGCTCGGACCCGTCCCCGCAAAAAGTGCGCTCCGCGTGTTCCGTACTCCAGCGGCGGTCCGTCCATACTCGCGTGTAGCCGCACCCGGCTTGGCGCTCTGCGGTTTTAACAAAATAACTTATAGAAGTAGCTGCGAAGAAAGTTAGTCAGTACAAATGATTTTTTGAAAATTGTTAAAAATGACAATAGCAGTGAGGTGAAGTGCGTCACAGTTTCACGGAGTTCGATCTTTTTGGGCGTTCTGTACAAGGAGAGCTAACGCGGCGCGCACGAGAGGCCGCCTCTAGAAAAAGAGCGCGTCTCGCGCGTTGCGCTACATTGGAGTACGCGATGTTCGTGAAAGTGTCGGGAGGACGTCGAAAATAATGAGAATGGGTATGTCGGACGTGTAAATGCAGTTTGTAAATGTGCGTTATTATTTTTGAAGATACGAATTTGTGAAAATTGTTGACCGGTCGAATCGGGAGTAAGAGGCTGGTGCGCGCCGAGACTACCTCGGGAAAAGACCGCGTCTTGTAGGTTCGTGGTGTGCTGCGGTAGCTATTGTGCGATACAATTGTCTGAGCTTATCGATGTTCTTGGAATTGCGGCATGTGTCATCAGGCACGATACAGACGATAGACCGACTGAAGATTTAGTGAACAGTTTGTGCATAGTGTCAACGTGTACAAACATATACGAAGAACGCAACCGGCGGCGATATATCCCGCGTGGTACGTATACGCACGTATACATATACATGTAAGCACGATATATACGGTGGCATGCACATTCGCAAGGACTGTGGACTCGTGGAATCGTCGCCGTTTGATCGCATGTATCGAAGTGGCCTGTCGCGAAGCGCGCTTAACAGAGAGATCCAACAGTGTGGAAAAGTTGTTGGTTGGTGAGAGAGAGATCGGCGTAACAGGAGAGGTACCCGTTGTTCAACGATTGGCGCGTGGCGTAGATATTCGACGGTCACTTGGCACGTATGTAGTACAATTATTCTCCGGTTATCCCGTTTCGTCCTCACGAAGAAGGAAGGCATTATTTATGGGTGTATGGATCGGTGCATTTTCACGAGCGAAACAAAAGACGAAGAACAAGCAGTTTTCAACCAATACGAAAACCGTTCTCTTTGTTTTGCGATACCTCGATAACGATTTATTCGAATTTTAAATCATACCATACAACGATTACCGGAAGGAAGTTACGTACGTGAACACCAAAGTATCTTGATGTAAAAAGTGCGTGCAAAGGGTGTGAAATGCGTCGCGCTGCAGTTCGATGTTCGATCCAGTAGCGGCGGACAACCTGACTTTGTCAGATTGCCTCTTATCGTGTATACTTCTCAGCTTTAGTCCAACAATGGATCAGCGCAGCTGCGGTACGCGATTCGAAATTCTTTCTCGGTAGCGGCCAACACGATAGAAAGTGATCACTCGTGTGCTCAATTCTAAGCCACGTTTAATCGCTTTACTTGGTGATTAATGTTAAATGTTCAGCGGACATTTCGCGCGTTCCAAATGCGCCATAGATTTGCACATTATTGACTTCGTCGATCCGTACAATCGATAAAATTGCATCACGTTGATGAGTTTCTTCAGCTGTGTTATCATTATTTCGTTCAAGTCGGTACGTTCACTGAATAAAAGAACGAAACAAACATGTTTATAGAAAATTATTGAGGTACATGCCTTTATTTTAATGTACTACTCGAACTTGTTTATACGTGTAAGAACAATTCTGTGCTTGATACGAAGCGGTACCGTTTCTACCGAAAGAACAACCGAACTTTTTATCTACCTTTAATTTCAAATGGTAATCAAAATCTTTGGCGAAGATGAAAAATTAAAATACGTTTTTTGATTACAAAACTTTATAAAAGCACTATGAAAAAATTTCAAAAATGGAATGAAAGAAGCCGATAAAGTGATAAAATAGAAGCGGATATACACGCACAATACATGGAATTTCGCCGGTTGTTATGACATCGTATGCAAATGCATCAAGTAAAAACGTATAAAAAATACCATAAAATAATTTATAACAGTTTTGTGTTATTTTTAAGCATCTCAGAAATATAAATCGTTAAATATTTTATCGTGACATAAACAGTTTGATCAACACATAATAATGCAGCAACATCGAGTAGAAACGCAAATACTCCATGAGGAGCAAATCTTAGAAGCAATAGATCAGTTGCGTCGACGTAAAGCGCGACCTGACGCTGATCGTATCTGCAACTACCTATTACGAAAATTTTCAGTGGATGCAAGGGACACCATCGCCGATCTTCATCGGTTGATTGAAGCGGAAAAAGTGATACAAGTTGACTATAAAGGTAACACTAGTTACCGTAACGCTTCGAAATGGTCACGATTACAGCTTTACAAAAATCGACCGGAGGGTTTCGTAAAAGAAAAATTGAACTCCGGGATGGTGGCGGGTGCCGTAGCCGAACTCGTCGTCGAGGAACCGGATTATCTTGATCAAGGTGTACCAGCTTATAGATTGATTGAACAATTGCTCGATGGTGTTTCAAATCCTACATCCAGACGTATGGTCGAAGATTTTCTTGGAAAAGAAGTAGCCAGTGGTAATTTGACGCGCCTCTCTAACGGCAATTACTCGCTGGTGGCGACGTCTGACATGACAACTACCGCCGAGCCAACACATCGAGAATCTTTCACCCTTGAAAATGGAAACGCGCGACGTAAGGAATTACAAACTGTTTCTTCAACCACAGGTGGTTTATATGATTTTGACGAAACAGAAAACTTGACGATTACGGACTCTAGGTCAAATACACCGAGGTCTTCACGTCAGGCAAGTCCTAAGTCTGATCCACACATCAGAAAAGAAGAATGTTACGAGATAATTGTAGGAAGGAACGAAAACGCCGAATCATCGGTAGAACACGATTCTGTGAAAGATCAAGAATCACAGGAGCCGTCACAAACCTCTGTCGAGGATGTAAAAGAAGAATCTAAAAATACAGATAATCAAATTCATAACCTTAAAAGGTCATCGAAAGCTGAGCGTAAACAACGCTTACTTGTCCGAACAGATGATCCTATGGACATAGAGATTAAATTTGAGGACTACCGAAAGGATAATAAGGAGGAAATAAATTCACAAAAAGAAAAGAGGGAAGAAACGGGACATCTTAGTGAAGAACGGGAAGACGAGGATGCAGGAAGAAGTTCCACTAATCCTTCACCTACACCATCTAATACTAATGTCGGTGGCTTTCGTAGTGCTCGTAGAAAGGTGTGTATTTTTATACATTGATATCTATTCGTATGTGTAAAAAAAATTAACAAAAATATTATTTCAGAGAGCAAAAAAAGTATTTGATCCCTCTGACAATAATCTGGTAAAAAGAAAACGTGGAAGACAACCAGGTTCACAAAGTAAATCTTCTATATCTCAAGAAACTCAAGATTCTGCTAAACCAGTTGTTAAAGATGGTCCTTGTAGGCAATGCAGTCTTTGTGCCAAAGAAAAGCAAGAAAGTTTAGTTGCTTGTCGGGATTGTACTGTAAGAGGTATTGTCATAAAATATCAAAAATTAAAAATTATAAAGTTCAAATATTGATTTAAAAAAATTGCTACTTAAACATTTTTTTCAGCACATCCAAGTTGTATTTATAGTCCAGAAGAAATGATTCAAAAGGCAGGTAGTAATTGGCAGTGTGAACGTTGCAAGAGTTGTACAATATGCTGTGAAACCTCAGATGCTGTAAGTAGATCATAAAAAATATATTAGTTTATTTTTTTCATATTTTAATATAATATAATCTTGCAGGGACCACTTGCAACATGTTTCACTTGTGATGAAGCTTATCATTATTATTGTCATACACCACGAATAATAATTCCTAAATCAAATTCAAAGTGGCAATGTAGTGATTGTGTTCAAAAACAGTATAAAACAAACATAAACCAGAATATTAGTCTGGTTACTAGTAGACCTGATACACCATCAAATCCACCTGTTTTACCTCCAGTTTTAAGCCCTCAAGTTTCCCCTGCTAGAGGATCTTCTGACCAAATGGATGATGATGGCCCTAGAGATGGAATTGACCCAAATATACCAGATGCTTCAGATTGGACATCTGAGCAAGTGTATCAATATTTTGCAAGACTTTTTCCAAAAGAAGCAGAAGTATTTAGGCAACAGGTATTCTTATTGTTTTCCTTTTCCCTTTTTTTTAAGAGTTCTTCTATTATATAAATATTTTTATTAAGTATTTCATATATTGATATATATAATTTTAGGACATTGATGGCCATTCTTTGTTGTTGATGAAGAGATCAGATGTTTTAAGTGGACTTGATTTACTTCTAGGTCCTGCATTAAAAATATATAGACATGTATTAAAATTACAAGTTCGGAGAGATGATCCAAAATTATATTGGTTGTAAATATTTTAAGTATTTAAAGCTAGGATAATATTTAAAGAGTTAAATATTAATTACACTGTACAGATTGATTTTTTTTATATATAATACTTAAGGATTACGAATATCTTTTTGATTCAAGATATCTTTTTATACTGTACATATTTTTATCTTGAATTAAAAAAATATTTCTTTATTATAAAAAAATTTTAAAATACCGACAAATAACAAAAAATAATTAAAAAATTAAAAAATTGTTGTTTGTTTTTTGTACAAATACTTTTGAAGTGAATAGCTTAAATGACTTATCTATTAATGTAAGCCGCGCCTCTCCATTCCTCGTAAAGTAAGATATACCTTTCGTTCAGTATCTGTAATCAACATTTCTAAAGGTGCTAATCTTTTTTACTTGTTGTGTGTTGAAATTAACTTACCATTTCACATAAAAAATAAAAATTATTCTGTTTGAATAAAATATATAATTCGAGTATGGAGTACAACAATAAATACTGTTTATATACCTTTGTATCACTTTCTTTTATTTTTTACAATGTATAGTGAGATAACAAATATTTATTAATAATACAGTAAATTAGCAATATCTTATGTAAGGAACATGATACTTTGGTTTGAAATATACTTTCTTATACACTAAATGTATTAATATTTACAGTGTATGCCACTTTATGTAATTAAAAGAAACACCTAACTTTATCTTCCGTTATAATTTTCATAACATATTAAAATTTCATTTTGAATATTTCTAACAATTCCTTCTAAAATAATGAAGATATTTTATTATTTTAGTTACACTAATGTTGGGACCTTAAAAAAATTCATTTATGTTTTTATAAAATACAATTTTTAAACTGATACACAACAGATAAAATTTAATTGTAAATTCTTTTACCAAGAAATTTATAACAACATATGATTCTAACATTATGTCTGTAATATTCACATTAATATATCAATAATTATTTCAATTAAAACCATGATATATTTTATAATTTTAACATTAGAATAATATAAAAGTAATATTGATTTATAATATAAACCATCCTGATAATTATATAACTAGTTCATTGACTTATTATTTTAAATCACATTAAATTATGAGAAGTTGTACATTTAATATTTTGTAATATCCTAATGTAAAGATAAAGATATCATCATACCTTTTTAAATATTTAGAAGTAATATCTTACATTGGTTATATAATTATATATTTGTATATTGAGAGAAAATATCAAATTTATTTCTGTATAATGCAGCTAAGATATATTATGGAAAAGTCTTGAATAGTACTATATTTGTATGTAACACATGCCACACTTAAAAATGCCACTAAATCAGACAGTACAAAGCAACAGTTCAGAGTTTCTTTAACCATACATTGTACTATATTTTTTTCTATAATTGCAATCTTTCACACTTCTCTTATCAAAATAAAAATTAAAAGATTCTCAAAATAAGTTTCTCAGTATAATTTTCATAATTTCCGTTTTTTTCCTTCAAATTTTATCTTTATAAATCGAAAATTTAATTTTTATTGTAATAAAACGTTAAATATAAAAAATGCAAAAAACAGTTACTAAATACACAAGTATTTTAAACAAGTAAACTATTTTTTTTTTATATAAAAGTAAAATCTCAATATTAAAATACCTAACCAATGTAAGAATAATAAAACCAAACTTCCTAAATATACCTAAATCACAAGTTTTAGTAAATTTTCTTCTACATCGATATCTCAAATTTAAAAGAATAATACGTTAATGTAAATATAAAAACTTGTAATCCTACTAATAAAGTACATCATTTGCAGTCTTATACATGTGCATACCCTTTCTTATTTTCCAAACTTTAGTACAATATAAATTTAAATTATTTTATTTACTGAAAGAAAAGTAACAAGAGCTGTTATACTCTATTATAAAAAAAAAACAGTATTGTTCTTTACAAAATAATTCATTACATGTTTGCATACATGTTACCATAAACTTTTCCCAAAAAATATTTTGTTTATTTTGTCATTTATTTTGATTTTAATTCTTGCATATTAAAAAACCTCCAATTTTTAAGGCTTAGTTTTCACATACACATTCTTAGAACTTTATCCTTTGTCTATGAATAATTTTTTGAAAAATAAAAGTGTAGTTATTCCTTAATTACAGCAATATTCATAAAGTCCTATCATACACGATATAAACACAGTTTACTTAGAACTGCACTAACATACTGAAATTTAAACATTTCTCAAAATTATTAAGAAAATTATAGAATCAAAGCATCCAGTTAAACTTTTATATTAACTTCTGCTGGATCTACACTATCAAAATATTTAGGTGGTGGCTGTTTATGTAATGGTATTTCTGGTACATATAATGCAACTGTTGGAGAAATATCAGACTTTTCAATATGTATTTCCTTATAAGAATCATTGGGTTTTTCTGGATATAAGCACAACCAAAATGCAGACAATGCTGCTGCTGCAATAGCAGAAGCTAGAAGCCAATGTGGTAGTCCAATATGCTTTGAAGCACACTGAAGCCAATCAGATCCAGGTACTGAAGCTGATTGATCATTTTCTCCAGAATAATCCGATGGTACACCATAATCCACTGTCTATGTTTTTATCAAATTAAACAATCAGTAAATTACTAACTATTAAATATTGATTTAATTAATAAATATATTCTGTATAAAGTAAAATTACTAAGCAAGATAAATATTAAAGAATTAATAAAAAATGAAATTACAAAACTTCATTTTTAAATGCATTTGTTGAATGGTTATAATTATATTTAACCTTTTTTTCTTAATTAATATAATAAAAGACTTACCCCTGCATCTAATGGAACAGTCTTAATATATGTCTGTGGTAATTTAAAACCATTAAAATCCCACCATCCTGGAAGAAGTTCTTTCCGCAAACCTGGATCACTTAAAATATCATTTTCAGGCATATCAGGTGACATTAAAAGTATATTGGAGTCTACACCTTCTTCTACATAAATGGCAACAGAAAATAGTGATAACAAATCTGATATACGTTGCTTGGCCATAAAATCACACCCAGTGCTACATGCATAGCGATCTTGTGGTACTGTATATGCTTCTGTACATGCTATAATAAAATAAAGAAATATTAACATTTACTTAGTATATATTCATTACAGCTTTCAATAATTCTTCAAAAAAGTTGTTGATAAAACATGTCTTTAAATTATGTTATTTTAACTAGTATTATAAAAATCTTATTAGTAAATATTTACATCAAATATACACAATTTAATATAATTAAAGTAACTTTAGTTTTAACTTAAATACTATATAATTATTATAAATTTTACATACAAGCCTCACAAGCATCTCTGGTACCATTTAAATTATTTGGTTCTAATCCATAATGTAAATCCACTAAATTGAAGAATCTACAACCTCGTTGACAGCATGATTTAACATATTTACTCTAAAATTAATGAATGTCACTACGATTGTTAATATATTTTTTATAATGTATAATTTATAAATAAATATTTACTCAAATAACACATACATTCGTAAACGATAACGGTGTTTTTTCACACAAATTAATGCAGGGATCCTCTCGATTTGCAAGACTGTAAAACATATCACTACGTACAAGATTTACAAGAAATAACAACAATAATGAAATAATTTCCTTTTCTCTTTTCATTGCAAAGAGTTATTTTTCTCAAGGATAGTGTTTGATGTATCAATCAAAATAATTCGTTAGACAAAGAAACTTCACTCGCAGAAGGTTGATAGCTAGCCGAACAATCGAGTAAATATCGATTTAATTATGGTGGGAATGCATCGCATTGGTTAACATGTTCGCCGTCTATAAAAACAGATTTCAAATTCTATTATTTAAAGTTATGAATATATGTAATTTGTTACACTAATATTTTTGATATATTAATCAAGTTAAAAATATAAATATTATAAATAAAATGTCTTTTTATGTTTGATAATTTTACATGATCTTAAACATAACATGTAGCAAAATTAAAAATTACATTATATATATTATATATTATTTTGCTAAAAAGAAAACATCATTATATCATTTTACAAGCTTTATTTTTGCACACTGAACTATTTTTGACTGTTAAGAAGAGTATTAATAAAACAACGTATAGCTTCGCATAGTAAGATTCATAATTCTAATCGAACTATATAAATGTACGATGTAGGTTCCATGCTGTGATGCCAGACTGAGGACGGGAGTTCTCGAGAACACCCCCTTCCAGTACACACACCGCAGTAAACGCGTGTACGTGAGATCAGCGTTTCGGACGACTTCGGGAAATCGAGATAAAAAACAAATGAAAGTCTTTCTTTCTCGCTCTTGAAGGGCTGAAATCCAATTAATGTGGAAAGAAAGAATGCGGCACGAGCCGCACGGGATCTTGACTGCCTATTCTCATTTTTCGACATATGTTCGACATTTAATTATTATCACAAATGTACTATATTTAAAAAAAGTTATCACGAATCGACTATATTTAAAAATTATCACAGATGTACTATTTTTTCATTACAAAAGTATCCTTGTATGCCGAAAGATAAGAATAATGAGGAGTCAAGATCTCGCGCGGCCCGTGTCGCATGCTTGCTTTCCACATTGGTTGGATTTCAGCGCTTCAAGAGTGAGAGAGAAAGACTTTCATTTGTTTTCTCTCTCGATTTCCCGAAGTTGTCCGAAACGCTGAGCTCATGTACACGCGTTTACTGCAGTAGTTACGTAGTGGAAGGGGGTGTTCTCAAGAACTCCCGTCCTCAGTCTGGCATCACAGGTTCCATGTGAAATGGTCGAATATAAACAAAAATGAAGGCAATAATCAATTAGTAGGTATTACAAGACACATTGATAATAAAAGAAAGATATAGTTTTCAAAGGTCAGTAAATAAATTAAGCAAAAACTCTTTCTGGTTAATAAAAATTATTATTATGTTACGAATAGAATAATTTACCATAGAACTGCTATACTTTGTATATCTTACCATTTCACATATAACTACATGTTATGTTAGAACAAGTAGAATAAATGAGATATAAGATAATATAAATTTCTAATAAGTTGTATCCACGTTTTACTTACCTATAAATAGAAAATGCAAACAATTACGACATAACTACAAAAATTGATTTTTTATAATAATAAATTTTTTATAACTAATTATCATTTTTACTCGTTAATTATTTAGTACATTTACTGAAAATCTATTACAAATAATAAGATTATAAATCTTAGAAAATATTTTAAATTATTGTTATTCCTTAAATATTAATTTTGATTTCCATTTTTTTTTGTGATATTTGAATTTTGTTAACAGTGCTTCAGTAATGTAATATAATCTAATATGATGAAATAACAACTTGTCTAAGGATTTCTATCTAAGAGTTTAAAGCGATTAGCGAATCTTTTTGTAGCAGTAAATTGATAATATCCATTACCATATGTAAGATCATTCCATCACTGAATGCCGAAAGAAACACGTGTTATTAAGATTTTTAGAACTTATATCAATTTTAAAGTATTTAACTAATTGGTTTTATAATTTATTGTCTTTGTGTCATATATAAAAATTTATAATTACAGCAGTACTTTTTGATTTTTAATATTTAAAAGGTGGATTTCATTGCTTGATAAAAAGAAATATATAAATTAAAAAATGTTTATTTCAATTATTATTAATTTATAAAAAGATGCTTTTTTCTATTAAGTAAATGAACTATAAAAACGAATTATGATGTAATTTAAAGTAAATTGTACATTATATTAATATATGTAAAGTTCCTGTATCAAGAATGTAGTTCAATTAAAGATTGATTTTGTTGAGTAGCAAATTATTTTCTTTGTATATAAAATAATTTTAGTTATATAAAACAAATGTTTAAAAAACTGTGCCTTTAATAGAATGCCAGTGGAAGAGGGTTTTTCTACAAAAGCTATTCATGCTGGACAAGATCCATTACAATGGAATCATTGTTCAGTAATACCTCCCATTGTAATATCTACTACCTTTCGTCAGGATGGACCTGGGCAGACTAGAGTAAGATTTTTTATTTTTAAAATAAAAAGGTTTTATTGATACTTTATAAGTCAATAGTAAATATTATGCTGCTATAATACTACTATTAAATAAAGTGATTGGTTTTATAAGAAAATTAAACAAAATATTTAACTTTTATTATTTTTTGATACCTATATATATGTATAATAATTAAAATATATCTAATCTGTATATTTTTTAAATTAATTATGTCATTATTTATTAGTGGTATTTATTATTCTAGGGTTATGATTACGGAAGAAGTGGCAATCCAACAAGAAATGTTTTAGAGATATGTTTAGCTGCTTTAGAAAATGGAAAATATGGATTTACATTTTCATCAGGTTTAGGTGCTACAACAGTATTAACTTCATTATTAAATGCAGGAGAACATATTATATCTGGAGATGATATTTATGGTGGGACCAACCGCTTCTTTCAGAAGGTTTTATCTACACAAAATATTTCAGTAACATTTGTAGATATGACAGATGTAAATAATATTATATCCAATATGAAATCAAATACAAAGGTATAAAGAAATTTAAAAATTTAATATTACATATCAGTGGAATTATATATTATATCTTCTTCTAGATGATTTGGTTAGAAACTCCAACTAATCCTTTGCTTAAATTAGTTGATATTCAAGCACTTACTCAAGCAGTGAAGAAAAAAAATCCTGAAATTATTATAGTAGTAGACAATACTTTTTTAACATGTTATTACCAAGTGAGTAATACTTTTAATTAATTATTGTAATGTAGTTAAGTAATCTATATTATTTATTTTGTTATAGAAACCATTAAAATTAGGTGCAGATGTTGTAATATATTCTTTAACAAAGTATATGAATGGACACTCAGATGTTATTATGGGTGGAATAATTACAAATAGAGATGAAATTGCAGAAAGACTTCGATTTTTACAAAACGGTAATCTCATATAATATCAACACATTTTTTATTGTAATATGTACATGAAAATAATTTTTAATTATTTTAGCTATGGGTATTGTTCCATCACCTTTGGATTGTTTTTTTGTTAATCGCAGTTTAAAAACTCTAGAACTTAGAATGCAGCAACACATGAAAAATGGATTAGCGGTTGCAAAGTTTTTAGAGTCTCATCCTTTTGTAGAAAAAGTTATTCATCCATGTATGTACTTCTATGAAACACTAAATTTATATTTGTTTCTTTTTTTTATCCAACACATTTTTCGAAAAAAACAGGATAAATCACTAGTGTTAAGTACCAAGTAATTAGCAGTTTTCATTGTTACATATCAGATAATTTATTTAATCATAGATCTTCCTTCACATCCACAACATGAACTTGCTCTTAGACAAACATCTGGTCATAGTGGAATGGTTTCATTTTATCTGAAAGGTGACTCTAACAAGTTTTTAAAGGCGTTAAAATTGTTTACGTTAGCAGAATCACTTGGTGGTTTTGAATCTCTTGCTGAGTTACCGTAAGTAAAAATAATTTAGTAAGTTATAATAATATATTATATATATATTATGTGATTTTTAACTCTTTTGTTTGTTTAGATCTGTCATGACTCATGCTTCAGTTCCTGAAGAAACTAGAAAAGTATTAGGTATTAACGATCAGTTAATCCGTCTATCAGTTGGTCTTGAAACAGAAGGAGATATTTTAGCTGATCTTGACCAAGCTCTTAGAGATAGTCAATAATTTTTTACACAGCAAAAGCTATTGTAATTTTAAGCTTCAGTGAGATTGTATTAGTTATATATAATACAATCATAAAAAGATTTATTACAACTTGTATTTTTACATTCCCCTTTATATTCATTTTATGAAAGGAATGATGTGGGAATGTACATAATTTATTCTTTCAAGTACTGTATTTTATAATTGTATCATTTTATTCTTTATACGGAAAATTCTACAATTTTATACGATATTAACCGAAATGAAAAAAGTTTTAATTATGAACGTTTTCAAACTGTATATTACAAATAATTATGAAAATACAATAATCAAACTAAAATAAATATCCAAATTAAATACAATTTATAAATTAAAATAAAACGTTTTTAATAAATCTTTTATGGTTCTTTAAATTCTTTAGTAAGATGAAAAATTACTCTGGAACATATATTTAAATAATTATAAATAAAAAATATGTGCCCATTTAATAAAGTTTTACATTCATATGTATTAATCTATCATAAGATTTCTTTTACATTATACATATTTGGTATGACAGAATCTCCATGACCTTATAAATTTGTACCGTTATTGAGGTCAATTAAAACTATTTTATTATAAAATAGTAGAATGCAAAATACATTTTCACTTTCATACTTAAATTCAAATTTTGTCATTGCAGCGAATAAAACCCTGTATTATAAAAATTAATACTAAATTTTTTTAATACATCATTTACTTTTTTCAAATATAAAGTTGTAATAATTTTGACAATATTACTGTAAATTAATTTTGGAATTGTATCGTAATTTTGTTTTGTTTAGTTTATCATATTCTTGTGCTCGGTTATACAACAATACTCCTATTATTACTAATGATGTTCCTATAGCTGATAAACCAGTTACTGGATTATTAAATAGTAAAACAGAAAACCAGATTAAGAAAGCTCTTTTTGCTGTATTAACAACACTGTAATAAAATGAAATGTTATTAATAATTGAATCATAAAATTTGTTGCAAATGTGATTATTTTTAACTGAAAATAGTATACAAAACACACCTATGTGTTACAGGACTGATGTAATCCATAAGTACATATGCAATAATACTTTGAAAATGGAAGAATATTCCATTAAGAAGAAATGCTGTGAATAATTTAAAACTTAGAGAACGTTCAAGTGTTGGTAAATCAACAAACAAAATTAACATTGGTATTTGTACCACAATTGATGCTAAACTAGTATAAAATTGCAACTCTGCAGGTCTGTAATTTCATATTAACAATTAAACAAGAAATTTAATTAAATCTAATATAGCATAGAAAATAAGTAATATTTTCCTATTAAATATTTTACACAATATATACAATACCTACGTATATTTAAAATTATCACCACTGAGTAACATTTTGGAATAAACATTTTGTAAACATTCTGTTACATTTGTAGCCATTGCAGCAATAAACCCTCTGAGATCGAAACTAATTTCATTCACTGAACATAGAGCTAATCCACCCATTACAGGAATTAAAGATAAATTTACATATAACCCCGTTTGTTCTCCTGTAGAGAATATAGTAACATTTTTATATAATTGTTAAATATAATTTCTATTAATATGTAAATTTATTTTTAAAAATATTATTTTAATCATATGTTTCAAATAAAAAGTTCATACAACTCAAAACTACTTATAATAAAAATTACATTCTTACTAAAATCAAAATAAACTGTAGATTGCATTATACATCGATTCTTACCCAATAAATATCTGCTAATAAGAACGGTAAAAAGTGGTGCACTACTTTTAATTGTTTCTGTAAAACTCACTGCTATATAATTGAGTGAGACTAAACCTAGTACCACTGTTGCAAATCTTGTACATCCTACTAATAACATATGCTTATAAAAACCGGCTGGTCTCATTAATCTGGAACGTGCTTTATACATTCCACATGGAACATACATTTGTATAAATCCACAAATTGTAGTCATTAACATTTGACAAGCTCCTGTTCAAATAAACTATAATTAGAAGTAAAAATTTAAATGCATTATATATTAAGCATTTTTAAATCAATAAATAAAATACAAAATTATACAGAAATTAAAAATATTAAATAATTTTTATAAAAAGAAATAGATTAAAAAATGTTACATTGGTTTAAACATTAATTAAAAATTTATTTACCTAAAATTGTAGGATTACCCTCCATATAAGATAATATGTATTTGTTCAAAAATAAAGTACAACCACTGATGAGGTACCATAATACTAGAAATAATATAGCCCTGGGATAAAGTAAACCACCCATTGTTTCTGTTTCCTCATATTTCCTAATAATTTCTTCATGTGGTTTGGTTTGATTATCATGTATTAATGGTTGTTCTGTGTCGCGAGGTGTTAATGTATGATTTATATGTACGGAATGATTTTCCATTACATAAAATATTTTTTTTCAAATAAAATGCTTATAACATTACATATAACTTGACAAATGCTATCTTTCCGCTAAGATCACATCTTCGGTACATCTGATTAAAATGATATTGACATTTATGTTTCATTCAAAGGTTAAGTAGGTTATGTTTTTAGTGATTTAGACAAACATTAAACATTTCAGTTTTCATATATTAAATAACCTGAAAAATTTTACTGTGTTATGGTATAAATATTAATATACGATTTTATACTTGAGTAATTCTAATAATTTTATGATCATCGTATCATTATAAAATAATATACAGATATTCATCTAATGCGTATATATCTATAACTTGAATTATTCGGCTTCATTATTTGAACTGTTTGTAACTAAAATGAAAAGTTTTGTATATTGCATTTTTATAATGTATAATTTTTTATAACATAGATTAATATAAAATGAATTAAATGAAATCATAAAGAATACATTATATTAAATAATTTCGGCATAATCATAGTAAATTATATAAGGTTAAAAAAATATAAAAATCTTGCTTAATAGAAAAAAGAAAAATAGAACTCTAATACTGTAATTTTTTATTAGAGGAACTTCATTTTTCACAAATCTTTTATAAAATTAAAATTGATAATTGTATAACATTTATAATAACATGTACTATCTTATATTAGATACTTATATTACAGTTCAATGGATGGTGTATTTTCAATTAAATTTCCTTCCATACTTTTATTAAAATCAAAGTTTGTAAAAAATTCTTCATGTGCTAATAATGCAACATTTCTTCCACCTATTATACTCATTTCCATTGCACTGGCAATCCATTCAATAGCATTAACATGATAAAGTGCATTATGCAATTTAAATTTTGCTTCATGAATTCCTGTTGAATATTCAGGATATGCTTTCCAAATAATTTGTTTTGTTTCCTGAATCTTAAATATATTATATTAACTTCAATTTACATGAATCAAAATTGAAAGAAATATCACAATATGACCTTACATTCGAAAACATTTCGTTTATAGCTGCTGATTTTAACAATTTATTGCTAAATATCTTCCAGATTGTACTATTTTTCATTCTACCTTCTACAGGATCTAATTTTCCCAAGGAATTAACTACTGTTTTGTTGGGATCACAACTTAAAATAGTATCTAATTCTTCTTGTAAACCAAAGTAATGAGGCTTTAAATCAGCTTTAACAAATGTAGCTATGGTTTCATGATATTTTTCTGAACTATAAAAATCATTTGGAAATCCTTCAAAGATTATAGGAAATTTTTGATCATGTGTAAGGGGAGTTGCCAGAATTACAATATCATACATTGTCTTCATTATAGTTGTGCTACCTAAATCAGAAATTATTAATTAGTTAATCATGATAAAGCCATTTATTAGTTACATATAATACCTTGGTTATGAGAATGTACTTCATATAAATTTTTAATATTATTTGTTGGTATGTTAACAACTTTAATTACTTGTGATGGCACAACATTAACATACTTATTTTTATATATTAAATGTTCAGGTACCTAAAATACTTGTATATTACTAATTATGAAATAAAAGTTTTTTACAAAATTAACAGTACAACCTTTTTATTTCCTCCTTTAACAGACCATAAGTTATAACCTGCTCCAGCTAAAGACACAAACCCAACAAAACTGTGAACATTTGTGTCTTGTCCATAGTTTACTACCAATGTTGTTTTAACAATTTCATCAATTATTTTTTCTGAGTATCCCAAATTTAAAAGCTCAGTTTTAATAGTTTTTTGTAATAATTTTGGAAATTCAATATTCATAGCTAATAAAAGGCTACTAATATTTTTAAAAGATTTTCCAATATCCTGTAGATGATATATTTTTTCAAAGTTATTTATTACAGAAGTTACATATCTGTTTAAAATTAGTAAAACCAACCATTATTATAATATTAAATATTATAAGTTTTCTAGCATAATATTCCAAAAAATATATAAAATACCTATTGAGACTAAATGGTTGAATACCGTATCTGTAAATTAATTTAGCCAATGATAATATTTCCCATTTACTTTCTTCAAATACAATTTCATTGCCATTCCAGATACTTGTTCTTTGATCATTAGATAATCTGTGTTCTAAGCCTAAAACAAAAAATGAAAGTTATGAATTTAGAAATTAAGAAAGTAAACATATTTTTTAAATATATAAGTACATATGACACAGTACCAAGTAGTTGAACAAATCCCTGCATATATTTATTTTGAGGGTGTATGATTGAACCTCCAGCCTCAAATTCATTATTGTTAATCTGTATTGTAGCCAAACGTCCACCAATAGTTTTCGCTTCGTATAAATCGATGTTTAGATTATTTTTAAACAATTCTGTTAAAAAATGAGAAGTTGCTGCACCACCAATACCACCTCCAATAATTGCTAAAAAATGAAACTTACACATTAAGCAAAATGATAATTTATTATTGATATTTTACTAAACCAAAGCCTAATATTATTCCAATTATTCGAAATATTTTTTTTCTACACTTTTTTCTACATTTTAAATACAATTTAAAATTATTTTATTTGGATTAACAAATTCTTTTACTTACCTATATTTGGCTTATGATTTTCAAAACATATTCCTTTCTTAATAATTAATATGAGAATTAAAATTATATACCAATCCATAATTCTAGCCTATTTTGTGCTTACTTTCATAAGCATTAAGCTACATACGCATATATTAATGATTGTAGCCATATATTTTGTTCACAATTAATAGGTGATGAATAATTTTGATATATGTACGTATGTTATACATACGTATACTATACTACATACAATTCAAGCTACCAAATTTGTTTCTTTATTTCTTAATTATATTATTAAAAAATTATTATATATATTAATTATATTTATATTATATATTATATAAATATAATAACTTTTCTTGTATCAACAAAATATAGTATGAATCAGAAAGGCAATTAATGAATAAAAACATTTTATATATATAAATCTATATACATATAATTTAAGTAAGGTAGTGTATTTGTATAGTTTATTCTTTCCGTGATAAGAAGCACGTGTGACATTTTCCTGTTCGGTTAACCTTAAGTTTGAAAAGCTTGTGTTTATACGAATTTATTGAATTAATTATGAAAACAAAAGAATTGAAACGTAAACGATCTAAAGATCTTAGTAAAGTAAATGTACCAGAAGTGGAAGTTTTACGAGCAAAAAGAATGTCAGATGAACCACCACCGAAAAAGGTTTAAAAATATTCTTTGTGTTTTGAAATACAGTAAATACAATTGATAAAAAATATAATTGTTATTTTGTAATTCAGATAAAATGGATTAATAAACAACGAGTACTAGTTTTTGCTACTAGAGGAATCAGTTACAGACATCGTCACCTTATGGATGATTTAAAAACTCTTATGCCTCATCATCGTTCAGAATCTAAAATGGAACGTACTAAAAATTTAGAAGTAGTTAATGAAATGTGTGGAATGAAGAATTGTAGTAAAACAATATTATTTGAAGGCAGGAGGAAAAGAGATCTATATTTGTGGTTTTCTAATATACCTCTTGGACCTTCTGCAAAATTTCTTGTTGAAAATAGTATGTATTATTCATAACTATAAACTATTAATTTTTATAAATTATTGTGTCATAACCATAGCGTTATAAATAAGAAACAATGGTTTTTATATTATAGTTTATACAATGGGAGAATTAAAGATGACTGGAAACTGTTTAAAAGGTTCTAGACCTTTACTATCATTTGATGAGAATTTTAGCATAAAACCACATTATAACCTATTAAAAGAATTATTTGTTCAAATCTTTAGTGTTCCTAATCATCATCCAAAGAGTCAACCATTCTTTGATCATATATTTACATTCACTATATTAGATAATAGAATATGGTTTAGAAATTTCCAGATTTTGACAGAAGATGGTGGTTTAGCTGAAATAGGCCCAAGATTTGTATTAAACCCAATAAAAATATTTGCTAATAGTTTTGGTGGAGAAGTACTTTGGGATAATGCAACTTATATTTCCCCTGCTAAGGTATAAACTATTTAAATATTGGTGACAAGTATATATATTTATATATAATAAAGTTAAAAATATTGAATAATTATAATTTTTTAAATTATAGTTTCGTCAATCTTTAAAGAAAAAAGGTGCTGGTAAATATATTAATAAAATGGAACAAAAAATAGCACAAGAAGTTAATAAGCCAAAAGAATCATATTCATTGAATCCTATGGATGAGATATTTAAAGGAGATCCATTAGAAAAAGCATTAGAATTGCAACAAGAAGAAATAAAAGGATTACAAAGTAATGACAGTAAAAGAAAAGATATTAACAAAAATATTAAAAAACGGTTAAGAAAAAAAATAAATAAGACTAATTCTAAAAAGAAAACAAAAAATTAATGAATATTGAATCTTACTTCAAAAGATTTGTATTATATTTTAATGTTAATAAAATTTTTATAAGATATTTGACTTTTAAGCAGTATATTTTTATTTCCCATTGTTACATTTGAAGCTGATAAAATTAGCAACTTACATTGTATACGTTCAGAAATAGACATATATTTTATTTAAATTGATATAATTTTTATATTGTGAATACATTTTTTATAAAAACTGTAAAAGTGCAATAACGATTAATTAAAAAATTTTTTTTCTATAATTACATAATGTAGAACATATGAATAATTCGTAAATGTACACTGGAAGTATACACGATACATAATATGTATATATTTAGGAAAGTTATTGCACTTAATGTTGAACATGTAAAGCTATTTATAGTACTATGTAGCATTATAATAGATTACGCTGGCACGTATTTGTACTCCATTTAGTTACATTAAAGCGAATTTTATAGGATATTTTACATACTCCATACATTTTGATGCAAAACTTTGAGTATTGTCAAGTGTAAATGATTAAACAATTACCGAAAATATTAAGCACTGATTTATGAACTCAATTAAGTAATATTTAAACAATGATTACTATTCATAATGAAAATACATTTTTTTAAATTTAAAGATATAAAGTTGTTACTGTAACTACCCTTTGTTATATCTTTACTTTTACATATTTAAAAGAACTTAATATAAAAATATACAAATATTTTGTCTATTTATTTATGGCAGTATTAGCCACGTGATATTCTACGTGAATACTTCAGAAGTAGGAGAATCGATATTAAAAACCTAAAAATTATTAGAATTAACACAAAATAATGGTTAAATTTTCTAATACATTTCTCGGTAACCTAAAAAGCTTTTGAACTACTATATATTAATGATTCAAACCTATTTCTGGACTTTTTATATCAATTCTTATATCTTCTGTTCTTCTTTCATTCACTCTTTTCATTGTATGGAAAATTATATCTTTATGATATATTTTATAAATACTGATAAAAATATAAAAAAGAGAAGATATGTATCCCTTTTTATGAAGAAAAAGAATACTAAAATATTCTCCTAACTAGTGTCTTTTTTACAAAAATATGTGCATCAAAGGATTGTAAAAGATACATGATTCAAATCGGTTTTCTTTACAAACCATTAAGTACCATAAAAAAGCTAAGTAAAACCATTAAAAAATTTTACAAAATTATATGATTAGTAAGATATACAAAATTCTTTACTGGCCTAATGTTTTAAATGTAGAAATTAAAAATACGTGTAATATACACACATATATACATACATATGTATGTACTGATCATAATTTTATGAATTATTCAAATTGCATAAAAATGATAAAAGATCAGAGCTTTTAAATACATAAATACTAAATGCTGTTGTAATAAACTGTAAAGAAGTTTGTATAAAAATGTATAACCATTGGAAGGAAAATCAGTGTTTCAGCACTATATTTACGTATTCATTGGTACTAATTCATGTGACTGTTGACCATTTGCATTACTATTAGATGCAATTTGTGCTAATGCTGACTGACACCATTTTCCATTTTCACCATTTAAATTTTTGTCTTCACAAATGCAAAGAAACAGGGTATCTATCACAGTCTATAAAAATACATAAAATAATAGATGTTATATACTATATATACACATAATCTGTTTATATACAGAAAGTATGTAACATACCTCATAAAGAGAAATAATACAATGTGCAATGAAGAATGCAAAAACGCAAGTAACAAAAATTGGTGCTGCATAAAATTGTAGTCTGGGATCTTGCTTCATAAATAGCAATCCAATACTCCCAGTAGTAGCTGTGACAAAACATTTACCCAGAAATAGAATAAAATCTCCCACTCCATTAATCACTGCTATTTGTAATGCATTGCTAACCAGAGCTGTAAATGCCTAAAAGTATGAAAAGTATTTATGTATAAATATTATTCTAATATTAGTAGGGCATATGTACATTTGTATATAAAGATAATTTATTTTGTCTTTATGTCTAATTATTTATTAAGTTTTTAAAAAATAAAAATGTATTTAAAATTATAACATACTATTCTAGCTGCATTACAAAAATGTGTTCCCTCAATGGCAACAACAGTGTATGCATTATGATTCATATAACGAATAAATTTTTCTAAACAATAAAAGCAGCATATGCAACATTTTAAACCACACTGAGCACATGGGGATGTTTCTTTATTTCTCTCGAATCTATGAAACATTTATATTATAGATAAAAAATGAAACAAATCAATGGGATATACATTTACATTAATAAAACATACTTTGTATAGAGATATGTCAAGATTAAACGAGGCAATTTAAAAACTGTTATTAAAAACGAACCACAAGCAACAGAACCTAAATGGTAACAAACTAAATTTCCAATAGCAGAACATACTGGGGATACACTAGCATCTTTGCCTCTGAAATAATAAATATTGATTAAACACTAAATATCATTACTTTATCATTACTTTTATCATTATGTTATTAGTACATACAAGAAAAGCTTTCTATATTACTACCTAAAATACCAATGTGCTACAGCTCCTGATATCACCATATCTTGACAAGAAATAATGAATTCAGACGTCCATATTAATCCTATGATATACACCCACCACATATACTTTACCCAAGTTGGATCTACATATTCTACAAGTGTGAATGCTAAAACATTTTAGAAGTAGTAACTAGTACTAAATTGAAAAAAATATAAAATATATTAGCATCGACTTACTTTTAAAAGAATCAAGTGAAAAATCAAATTTCTTCTCTTCGATGATTGCACTCTTTTCTCCAATTGAACTTAAATTTAAAGGATCAAATATATGATTTTTATACATCTGTACAGATTTAGTTCCAGGATGATCTATAATTGTATTTGTATGTAAATATTACTCTTATTTCAGAATTACATAAAAGAATCAAATTGCTTACTTGCTGTTGCAAGGCAAAGAATTACAGTTACCCAAAATGAAAAAAATAATATTAAAGCAGTAAATGTAAGTAGGGGTTGGAAAAATAAGCCTGGTAATTCAGCTAAACATTTAGCACTTTCTTTGAATAATGCTGTCATAAATCCAATACGTTTCCGTAACATACTTAAAAGGAGTAATAAAATAACCTGAAATAGTAAAAAATGTTTTAGATAAATGGATTAATAACTAATAAAAGTAATGAACAATTAGAATCATTTACAGTTATTACTGTTGCAATAACAGAGAAAGCCAGAAATGCTCTTTCATTTTTAACAGACTCCTCTAGAAGTTGATTTGGATTAGTTTTATCTAAAGTGCTTTTAATTTCAATGTATGTCCACCACAATAATATACATCCAGCTATAAAATTCAATATCTGAATTATGTTTTGTTAAATTACAATTTCAGCAGCTACATTTTTTAATATTCTTTTTTATTTAAATAACTTACCTATAGTTGCTACACTTACAAGAATCATTATAATCCATGTTACAATACTTGCTAATAAATGAAATATGGCAATCATAAAAAGAGATAAAACTGAAAGAAAGTGTTTTATTTAATTACTTAAATAAAATTATATTAAAAAGAAATATTAAAATAATAGTAATATGGTAAACCATACCAAAAGCTAAAAATGACAAAGATAAAATTTCTCTCCATGTCTTATATAAGTCTCCTAAGATTTGTTCAATAATATCCCAAGAATTAATTAAACCATATAGGTTAGCAATTATTGTTTCTCCTACATCTTTAATAGCTTTAGGAATACAACGATTAAGAACTGGTATACTATTGTATATTGGTAATTCAGGGCAAGATCCAGTTTTATTTTTTCTATTTCCATTACTACAAGCACTAAAATCATTTCCTGGTTTATCATGACAAAGTTGAGATCCTGTTTCTTCATAAAATTTACATATATCATTCATTGTTGTCATAGTTCTATCTGGACATTTTTTGACACAAATCTTCAAAGACTGTGTAACATTATTTATGTCCAAAAAAAATAGATATCTAAAATAAATAAATTAATGAATGTTTATGCTTCGGAAAACATAAGTAACTTCAACACTGATACTAACGGTTTATCACTAGTATCTTGTCCAGACAACTCCATACTACCAAACTTTGGATTATTTTTCATACCACAAGTATTTCCAAAACTATCATATCCATTTATAAGTCTTACAGGATTACCATAAACAAGAGCAAAAGCTGCTATTAAGATCTGTAATATAATAATACACCAAACATTAAAAGGCAATAACATATTAAACAATCTTTTAATATAACTTTTAATACTGTATATAGTCTTAAGATAAAATTTAATAATATACCATAAGAAACCAAAATATTATAAAACAACAAAGCCAAAAAATATCTGTACACCCTCGCACACGTGTCGCATCGGGTCGTTGTTCATCTTCATCATCCCCTGTACAACAAGACATTTTTAAAACTTCAATTACCAATATAAAATAAGGCACTTAAATACTACGTTAAAAACACTTGTCTTAAGTTTCAGAACTACTCCTCCACGAGTTGAATCATCTTGAAGTTGTCTGCAATTATAAATAAACCATACAACACCTAATAATTTTATTTCAATATATTTTTTCATCTGAAGAAAGCGTAAGATTATTATATTAAACCAATCAATATTAATATTTGTTGTAATATATAATAATGAATACAAAAATAAAGGGCACTTAACATCAATATACGGCCTTGCAATTTGCATAGCATAGATTCGTTTCCAAGGTAACAACAATACTACGTCATATGAATTACTACAATGAAGCTTGTTGCAATAGTTTATTTCTTCATTCATGTACTTATGCGAAATGAACAGATTCGGGGTGAAATATAAAATCATCATTCAATAGTAAAAGAGTCCTTTTTTCTAATTGTTGTTTAAGTGTAAGGATTTTATCTTCTCACGTGTTGTTTGTTTCAATAAATGTTCTTGTTACAAATGTGATTATTAATATGAAATTATACTATTTAGGATTAGAAATCTAACCTATATCGTTAGGTAAGTATGGTTTTAAACATGAAATAATATAATTGAAACTTATTTATTGTAAAATATATAGCATGTTGGATTAGTCGAATTAAACTATAATTTTAGTGTCCATGATTTGTTTCATTAATTTTTTAAATAAGATATGACTTTTTTATTAATCTATATATTTTAATTTTTTTCTATTTAAAATTTAAATATAGCGTACGTTTGATGGATGCAGAGCATACACCTTTTATTTCACAGATAATAAAAATTAATTTTAGCAATGGAGGAAGATGGTGGTAAAAGAATGAGAGGGAGAACTCGTGGTAGGGCTCGTGGCAGAACACGAGGTAGAGCTAGAGGTAGATCTAAAAAACAAGTAAAAGTAAGTCTTCTGGAAATTCTTAGAATTAAAAATTTGTAGTTACTTTATTTCTTTTATATTCATATTTTGTCTAGTTTAAATAATTATAAAACTATATATATTCTAAATAGGTCATTGAAAGTGATGAAGATGATACTCCTCAACAAGTTGAAGAGGTTCCTACAGAATGTGGAGGAACAGAATTAGAAGAACATGAAGCTCCACCAACACAACAGCCCTCTTTGGAACAACAATTTGATTTAGAAGCTGATATATCACAACTGGAAGCTCCAACTTTTACAACTATTAACAGAGGACCTCCTGAACCTATGCTTCGTTTAAGATGGGACCATAGAGTGAATCTTATTGGAGAAAAAGTGTTGAATCCTATGATACATTGTTGTGATAAGTGCTTGAAACCAATTCTTATTTATGGACGTATGGTGAGGAACTGTCATGTAGAATATATTTTCAAAAGATAAATTTGAGATTGATTTTTATATAGTTAATGACTAAGTTATAATAAATTTATAAAGTAAACATGATTTATATGTTAACATGTCTTTGGAACAAAATAGACTACTATAAAACAAAGTAATTTGAGTGTAATGGTTGTTTCTTAGTTTAGTATTTATGAATATTGAATATTTCAGATACCTTGCAAACATGTGTTTTGTTTATCCTGTGCCAAGAGGGAAGATAAAGTTTGCCCTCGCTGTATGGAAAAAGTTTCTAGAGTGGAACAAACTGGCTTAGGTACTGTATTTATGTGTACACATGGGGGAACGAGATATGGAAATGCAGGTTGTAGACGAACGTACCTTAGTCAAAGAGATCTACAGGTAATTTCTATAAAGCTTAGCTTTTGCTAGTAATTCAATTACTTGAAAACATTATACAATTTATGCATAGGCTCATATAAATCATCGACATATATCAGCACCACCACAACAAGTTCAAGGAATGCAAGTTGATCCTCCTCAATATGTGCATTCTAAGTCAGATATAGAGTCTCAGTTAACAAAAGTTTCGTCGGTTGGTATGCAAAATACTCGTATAAAATCAGTGCAATCCCATATGGTTCAACCAATAATGGGAAATGACCCTAGAGTGAATTCTATGGTTAATCAAACTCCAGTAGAACACAGACAACAGCATAGGCCACAGGCATTAATATCAATGCAAAATTATACCCAAAATTCTGCACCCCCGCCTCCAAATAATGCTCCATTAAGGACAAATCTCATAACTGTGCCGATCCAAGATACAGCTATAACAACACATGATATGCATTCACAACAAAGTCATCATTATTATCCTCCCCCACCTCCACAAGTTAATTACGGAGGGTATAACGTGCCACCACCTGTTTCTCAAACACAACAATACTATACCCAACCGCAACATCCTGCTCAAGTATCTTATGTACCACCACCACCACCACAGCAACAGCAGTATGTATCTTCAACACCAACTTCAATAAGGCCATCACCAACGGGATATATTCAAGATCCATCATATGGTCCTCCACCTCCACAACAAGCTCCACCACCACAAACTCAGTGGTCACAGCACCAACAACAATTTTATAGGTAAAAGAAGTATATACCTTCATTGTGAAGGGCTGTATAATATAAATTGTGATAAAGCTATTGCGGAAGCTGCCAGCAGTAGGAAATATTAACTTCAAAATATTTTATACTTTTTAAGGATTATAATTACAACATTCAGTGGTTAAAATTATACAATACTATAGCAATAAAGTTGTTTTAATTCTATGGACAAATTTATTTACTTCCCACTATTTGATTTGTATGTAGTTTGAAAGAAAGGATTTAAAATAAAGAATGACATAATTCTTTTATGTAATATGAAAATGCTTTATACTTATCATTTACACACAATTAACAAATTAAAAGTAGTATAAATTAAATAATAGTATATTAATATTTTAAATAGATGTATCCACTATGTATTGCATATTCAATGTTAATTTTCATAATTTTATCCTATATATGCAGTATAGGAAAATAGGGAATATGTATTTTTTAGTAGAATTTAATATTATACAGACTGTAACGACTTTAACATATGTACAAAACTCATACATATATAACATGTACATATATGTAAATATTACATTAAACTCATATAATGTATTTAATGAAATTAACAAATACCCATTTATTCGTACGCTCAACTCTGGCCTGCCGCTTTTTAATTCTAGTCATATTTATAATAATAATTATTAATTGACTAAGAAGTACTTAAAATTTTGTTAGAAATATTTTTTAAGTGAAAGGCCAAATATGGATAACACACATTCTCAAGGACAGTTTTAATTGCACATAAAAATATTTTTTTAATCTTACTTCATCATCACGTATGTATTAATATATCTATTTATAATTATTTCGTCATTATAGTGTCGTCTTGTTCCCTTTACATTTTACATCACTCTTTTATATATATTTACAACTTATTATTATATTAAATGTCATCCACATTGTTATACATTTATATCAACTACTTTCCATTTACCTTTTCATGTATATATATACTTTTTTTAAACAAGTATATGTGAATTATAATAATCACTATTTAACAATTGTTTAAAAATATTAATAGATGGCAAAAAATGTTGCAGCGCATTTGTGGTACAGCAGTTGAATATTGTTTTGAATAAAAGAATGTTAATTATGAATAAAATTTAAACTAAATATATGATGAATATATTACAATAATTAAATGAATAATGTTTGAAATATCTGTACCTAAACAGTTATAACTATGTTAATTATTTTTGTGCTATAGTAGACAAGATTGATAAAATAAATTAATAAACTAATGCACATAACAAATGAACTTATGTGTAGAAGCAATATGTAGGTATGTATGAATTAAAATATACTCGACAATTTGCAACAAACTGAAAAAGATTTGTCATAAACTTAGGTACAGATATAAATATATTTATTACGAAAGATATAAATATATATAATTATGAAAAATTTTGTTGAATTTAATTCTGTATCTAAAATGACTCTTGTAAAAATTAGAGAAATGTTACAAATACTACGCATTTTTTGTAAAAACTAATTTAAGATAAGCTGAAAATATTTAAGTTTTAACATGTGTATGTATTATACATTAATATTTTACACTATATAGAATATCTAATAGCGATTTGGATGTTATAAAACATTTCCTAAAACATGTTAATGAAGTGATAACATTTTCCAAATTTAAATGTGTTCCTAGTAAAGTTATTTTACAATACTGTACTGGAAGCCAGTATATTATTATTTATTATTATTATTAATGTATATTTATCTTCCAGCTATCACTGAATAATATTAGAGATGGAATAATGTTGCACTTATGCAACATTTCATGTCCCCTAGCACATTAATTAAAAAAATTTTAATTATATGTCATTCACTGACAATACTCAGTTACATAAATAGAGTTTATGGTTTTTAGTAACAAAGAACATGATTTTCTTGGAAAATAGCATCACAAACTAGAGAGTTGATTTTCCTATACTTTTTCTTCTGTTTAAGGAACTTCTAAAGATTATATGCTGCTCCTAATTAATATAGATAAATTATATTGTTATTGTGATAATGCCAAAGAACAAATTAACTCAATGTTTAAAAATTGATTTAAGGATGGGTACATAAAGTGATTGAAAGCTATTAATGCCAAGGCACAGCTTGAGTATTATTCTTTGTTCTTTGAATTTATCAATAGACATTAATAAATAAATGCTTTTCTACCTCAAATTTACAAATTCCTTTTTATATTTTCTTTTTTACCACATCTTAAGATAACCTCATAGTAGTGATAGACAACAGATCATGTTTATATGTAACTTAAAGTTATGGTCTTAGTAACATTTTCTTTAGATGTTCCTTAACAAATTTTTGCATGTACATGAAGTCAGTCTATCTGATGTGATCACGTATTAGTAGAAGTGTGATTATGTATGTTGACACTAACTTGAGGAATGAGAGGAGATGCAAGTGGCTTAGGTGTATTAGTATCAGGAATTGGAATCGAAACTGCAGGAGGTACTGGAGAATGTTTCTTAGCCCTTTCCTGCTGCCATGGTTTTGCATGATCTTTACTCAATCTTTCGCTTAAGGCTTTTAATGCTATTTGTCTGAAAATAACCATTATTTATAATGTATGAATATTATTATTTAAAGAAACTATATTCATATTATATTATATAATTTTATAATAGAAAATTATAAAAGAACAAACCTCCTTCTTTCACTGTCATGCGGATCAATACCAGGAAGATTTATAACTAGACCAGGGGGGGCATTGGACATATCAAATCTTCTAACTACTTTTTTACAAATTCCAACTCGTACAAAGAAACCATGTACTGTGTTACTTACAACTGCTATTGGTGGTTGTAAAACATTTGGGAAGAAGCTATAATCAAATTTATTTACATTATGTAATTAAGAATACATTTCCACTTTCCTTTCTTAAATAATATCAAGATATATAATTTACCTTGCAAATGTAAAGTTATCGGCCATATCACCACGTGTGCCATTATTATGCTTTTGATAAAATCTAAGATATATCCATGATATTAATAAACCACTAAGAAACATAGTTGGATGAGTACCTTCTAACAATCTGAAAAGCCATAATATTACTCCCATAACCCAAACCATTAATGGTATATTTCTATTTGTAATTTTTCCAATTGGTGTTTTAACTAAGATATGATCTGGCATTATTTGTTTTACAGCAACTGCAACACCTACAAATAAAAAAATATAGTTAAAATATGTTATGAGATATATGGATATAGTGATAACAGATAGATAATATCTTATTTAAATAGTATACCTGCAATATATCCAGTTAATCCATGGATATGAATACCAAATAATAAATCCGGATCATTGGTGCACATATAAAGAAACAAGTAAAATAAAGCTGACAGTACGGCGACGCCAAAGTTAACGATAGCAAAGAAAGTCATCATTTCCATCGCACCCCACAAAGGTTCGATCAATTTACCACAAAGTCCTACTGTGACGATATCCACACATACTTCCCAAAAATGTATTTCAAGAAAACAAAAAGTAAATGCTGTCCAAATCCAAAAAACAGGAGGCAGTAAGTAACCTGGTGTTACGCTTAAAACGCGTACCGCTTCCGTGGAAAAAGAAAGGCAGTAAGAAAATAGGACTACTATGCATATAAATTTCACACTGGTACTGGTATTTCCTAAAAGGGCAGCAAATTGTTGCCTCAGATAGGGAATATTTCTACCCAGGCCTTTTATTGCTGCCATTTCTGCCAAGCAGCTCCCTTAACCTCTTTAAATCAGAGAGCCACTTGCCCTGTGACTTGACGTTTGCTACAAGTATGTTAAACACATTGACTTTCTCTTTTACACGTTTACCAATGTATTACAAATTACACTTTCTTTTTTTTTTTGATAATTATAACAAAAAGAAACATATATTTTAAATTACACAATCAATTAAATATGTTTAATATGATATATAATTTTCTGTTTAATTTATAATATTTAATATCATATATTTATAATATAACTTAAGTACTTACATAGGTTTACTATTTGAATGCTTAAGCATTTGTGTTTTGTTTTTCACTGATCAGTCGTCGATGTTCGGCATTTTTTAACATTTTTTGGAGAATTTGTGTAAATTGTTTTCTTTTTATGAAAAAAAATCATTTTAAAGTTTGGCAATAACTATATATGAAATTTATTGTCTTTTACATGATTATTTTGTAAACATATACATACGAATGTTTGTAAGAGTAACTGAAAAGTTTAGTAGAAGAAAATACCATATGTTATATAAATTTTTACAATTAATTTAAATAAAAATTCTTGGGGTATGCGATTCTAAATACTACAAGAAGTAAATATCGTTATTTAATAAATGCCTGGAGTCTGTCCACGTTGTAATCGCGAGGTTTACTTCGCAGAGGAAAAATTGGCTCTTGGAAAAGTCTGGCATACATTTTGTTTTTCTTGTTGTTAGTATTTTAAATTTTTATTAAAGACTAATTTAAGTGAATTAGATTTCCTCGTGTAATGTATTTTTTTCATTATTCAATTAAAGATCGTTTAAATATGATTTTCATTAGGTAACTGTCGCAAACTGCTCAATAGTTGTAACGTGGTGACACATATCGGTGAATTATTTTGCAAGAATTGTTACGTTCGTCTGTCTTTATCGGCTACAAATCATGAAATCAAAGCAGAACCTCACTCGGCTGCAACCCTAGCTCTTTCGACCAAGGAATCATTAAATTACTATTGTTGTGACACAGAAAATTCTATCGGTAATGCGTCATTAAATAGAGATCAACATTATCAATCCAAGCATAGACTTCGCGGTGGAGGCAGTGAAGCTGAGGAAACAAACGTTTACCTTTATGAGGAGAAAAAACATTTCTTAGGAAACGAGCGTGCAAATCTAGCTGTTGTTAATTCGATGTCAACAATTTGTGACCCTCCACCTAGTCCTACCGCAGTAACTACGTGGTACAATCGACAACATTCTAAGTTTCACAGGTTTAAATTTATTCCCAATATATATGTTTTTAATTTTTGTGGTACTATACCACCATGATAAAGGTAGTAGTTATACATTTCAAAGCTCTAAAAAGGATATTAAAGAGGAAATGTTTTATTAATAGTACTTTTATTAAAATAGTATACTGTCTCTGGAACCGCAGAAGAATAACACTGTCGCGAAAGATTGTCGGTTTAAAGTGCAGAAACAAGATACTAATCAGTCTGAGCCAAAGACTTCGTTTAGTAATAATGAAGTCAACATTACAGAAGCTCAGTTAAGGTATATAAAATTTTCTGAATATTTCGTATCCCCATTCTTCCAGATTTTTGTAAGCTATTTTTGAAGAAATGTTTAGCTGTAGGCGCAAAGCTAATTGGATATATTAGACTAGCGTTTGCATTGAATTTGTATTTACCACTTTTCCCTGGAAACAGTGTTCGTTGGTAAGACATCGATAGTTGAAATTTTTTAGTTCTATATTTTTGTTTTTATTTAGTTTCTATGTTATAGTATTAATTTCAAAAATTGTATTTATTTGTATATTTTGTGTTTTTATTTCAAAAAGCCAGTGCAATGAAAATTCATCAAAATAAAGCTTTCTAAGCGTAGATATTTCCAGCACAGACAAAACTCAAGTGACATCTATCAACTGGAGTAATAAAATTAACAAATACGACCCCGTATACGAATTTAGTGCCAATAGCATCAATATTCCGTCAAGACGAAAATTTGCGTATCCGCCGGTATCACCGCCTCGCGATCCGCTGCCTTCCCGACGACGAGTCTCGTTCTACGACGTCGGGGATATACGCGGAAACAACCAGAATTGTATCACAAAAATGCAGGATGCTCATCATAGGCCCTGTTACAATAATGATAGTAGAAAGGAATACAGTAATTCCTACGACATTTGGCAAGCGGACGATTCGGTTGATAAAAATGACGGCGGATACGAAAATATAAATTTAAATCATACCGAAGATAGTGGCAGAATGCATTTTGAAAAAAGCGCATCGGATTACGGTGAAGAAGACATGCTAAGTAAATGCAATGACATCGAGAAGAATTGTGGACAAGATCGTTGCATTGAAGGTAATTCAGAGTCGCACACGTACAGAATAATGAACGAGAAAGACGATGCATCGTCGAAAGAAGGCACGACGATATACGGTCATCAAAGTGGACTAAATTCATCCAACGAGTTTGACGATAACGAACGAATGCGGGGAGGTTGCGGTGGACCGTGCGGAACTCGTGCTAGAGTACCATGTGGAATAGTTAAAATGATTGAAACTACTTGTCAATGTAAAAGTATGAACTGCAATCCTGGAAACTAATGTATAAAAGCAGCTCATAGCAAAGAAGAAATACTAAGAGGAATTACGATTTTTGTACCATAGGAGAACCAGATCCATGTCGTATCATTACAGCATCCTGCACAAGTTGTTCATCACCATGTACCGATAGGCGTGGTTGCTGTCCATCAGAACGGCCAATCTGTAAGAAACCGATCATTAAATGCCGTCAGCCGTGCACTGGAGAGCTTCAACAAGGTTGCGGTGGAGGTGGATGTTGCGGAGGCGGATGCCGCGGTGGTTGTGGAAAACCCGGACAAACATGTTTACCTGCAAGACACTGCACGGTACTCCCTTGCCGACCGTGTTCACCTTGTTCTCCACCACGATCGTGTCCTACACAAGTAATTTGCTGTTGTGGTCGAAAATGTGGAAGTTGTTGCGGAAGTGGTGGTAACGCAGGCTGCTGCCGGTAAGAATACTTTAATGTTATTGCTTTATAATAATGTTTTAAAGATGATTTTCGTCTATGCGAGTAGGTCTAAAAGCCCGGTGTGTCGAGCAAGTAGAACCAGGAGATGTTGCAGTACCGACAGAGCAGATCCCATCGACATAGGATGTTGCCGACCGAAATCTGGTTGTGAATGTTTAGGTGGAGGTCTTGATTGTCAGCGCTGTGGACGGAAAGTGTATCAAGCTGAAATGCAGGTAATCGAATAATTTGAACGCTATAATAGTTTTCTGATAATTAATATTTAACTATCTGAACAGTTTTAATTTACATTCAAGATTGTATCTGGCATGCCGTTTCACAATATATGCTTCAGTTGTTATTGCTGTAGAAAACCCCTGGAATCGTTAACATATCAGGAAAATTGCGGGGAAATTTATTGCAAACGTTAGTTTACTTTGAATTCTGTAACTTTATTCCTTTTTTTTTATGGTTATCAATTAATGAAACCCTATTGATTTTGTATCTTAACTTTACTTTCATTACTTAGAATGTTACGTTCGAAATTTTGGACCTCAAGGATACGGGTATGGCGTTGGGCCGGGTACATTACAGACTCCTATGTAAGATCATTAGATTCATTTTACAATTTGTAAAAAGTGCTTTTTCATAATTCATTTATTAAAATATAAAAGAATATACATCAGAAGTTGTATTTTAGTAGAATTAAGGATTGTCGAATAAGATGATGTTAAAAATAATAAAGCTTTAATCTTGTTGATTAAAGAAATTGCAAGTTAGAAAGAGTTATCGCGTTTAACGTTCTTTCGAATATTAGACCACTTTTATAGTGTATCAGAAAATGTATCATTAATGATCATTTCATTAGAACAGCAAATTTGTTTAGATTGTCGTAGATAGATGATAAGGTAAAACGAAAAGCGTGAAAATTTCAATCAGATGGGAAGAAATGGGAAAGCTAACAGAAGGATTATCAAGCGAGGTCGGTGTTTCTCGATAAAAAGTAAAAGGGACGACTAGGGTTCCGTACAATTATTTCAAGTTAATACGAGTGCATCTATCGACAGACTCGAGAATGGATAAAGCAGGACACAACGAATGGTTATTTCTCCAGTAGAAAATAAAACTGCACGAGGGACATCGTATATATATATATCGCGAAACGGGAAAGGAAAAGAAACAAGCCGACCTGACGGATAGTTTTATTAGTAAAAATAAAGATAGGAGGAATAAAAGGAATAAAGTTGGATTTCGTGAGAGTACAGAGAGCGGAGCACGGGAAACGATACGAATGAGAAGGGGAGGAAGAGGAAAAGGGAAAAAGAAGAAGGAAGAAAGAGTGAGTGGTTGGTTTATTGAGTCTCTCCTCTTAGTGGATTGCGGAACGCGGAACGTACGCGGCACTGCTGGCTAGAGGGGCGTTTATATAGCTTTCAAGCGCAGGAGCTTAATCTAATTTCAAATATAAATCTGTTCTCTCCCCGTTTCTCCTCTCTTTCTCTTTCCGCCTTCGTTTCCTTGCTTCGGCCGACCCCCATCCATACAGCCGCGCGTTCGCCGGCTTACATTATCCAGCCGGTTACGGATAATCTTTTTCGTTCTACCTATTAACGTTACGAGACTCACCGATTTACTTGATTTCGACGAATTATCGGCGAGAACGTAGTTACTTATACGTCTTGTATACCAGGATAAATCAATGTACAATATCGTGCGAATTAAAGCGAACACTTGCTCTATTTTATTATACTGAAAAATACTGTACATTGGATGTAAATTTAGTTAGAGGGAGACTTCTAATTAAAGAGAGAGACTTTATCTTTTAGTTAAAGAGAGACTTTAGATATTTGAATAAGAAATGTTTGGTGTCAATGCGATGATATTTCAAGTGTTTGCAATTAAATTGCTAAAAAATTTGTTCAACTGCTGTTTACCCACGTAGCATCGTGAAGGAAGCGTGCAGAGTTATAAGCGGACAGCGAGCAAGGAGTATTTCCACGATGTAAAGAAAAATTTGCCTAAGGCTGAAATTTTTTGATACACAATGCAGTAACGTGGATGCAGCTGCGGTCAGGAAATCGAGAAAATATCTCTTCGGTTCGGCGATCGGCTCGCTCAGTCTTTTGCGCGCGCCGCTTACTCCGAACGGTATGAAAATCAATTATTTCGTTAATTCGTGCGTTACATTGGCTGTCACGGAACCATCACTGTGAACGACAGCGGCCCAAGGCACTATTTTTCAATTCCCAATGTCGCCCTACCTTTCCGAACGTATTTCCGTCTGATACGCCCGCGCCATTTTGCAGTGTCTTAATTTCTCAGTATACTTAGGTATGTTTTGCATACGGCGATAGAATACTGCGACAAAGCATAGTAGGATATACAAGAAAGTAACCAAATATTCGATTTTCGAAACAAATTGCATTAAATGTGAATGTAAAAGAATCGCGTACCATGTGTAACATAAATTTTGATGGTTGTTAAATCTTCAATTTGTTGAATTTCTGAAAACAGTAGAGGGTTTGTTAACAAGTAAAGCTGTTCTCAGTTGTATGACGTTTCAGTAATATTAACTGCAAAAAGGGTGGATTCGTAGAGGTTTTGGAGTTCTTTTCGATTTGAAATGTTGGATTTTACATTTAGTTTCCGGTATCCGGACATATCTGGCGAATTTTGAGAGGAATACAGGAGAGTGAACGCGACAATTGAGGGTAGTATCCCATGACGCGTACGTCACGTGAAATTCGGGTACGTTAAAATTAATATCTGCCATTTGTCAATGGCCGATGCGTTTTCGTTGTACAATGAAAACCGGCTAAAAAGGGGAGCGTGCACAAATGTTAGACCCCAAAATGTTCCCTAAACATTGTCACAACACAGCTAGGTGACCGGGATGGGTATTCATCAAAGTCACATTAAAAGGAATTGTACTTATAACGCATTATAAATTGGTTATTTAGCGCCGAGCTAGCTTCTTCTGACCAACGTTAAACGTCAATTTCCTACTTATGCTCGTAGCCACATCATAAATAACTGTAATGATTCACGTTTCAAACCTAGCTTATTTTAAGTCGTTTAATGAAGCTTTCCTCTCTCTCTGTGTAAGATGGTAATGAATAAAATATGTATATCTGTTGTGATTAATTTTGTTTTAAAAAATTATCTCTAACCACATTATTGAATAGAGCGCCTTGCTGATGCGAAAAATGAATAATTGCTTGCAGGCAACGGAGGGTAACAGTGATTTTATCCTACGTATCTAATTGGTGAACATGTGGACACGACCGTGGAGAATCCCCCGCACGCGTTTCAAATGGATTGCAGTTTATTCAGTATTCTGATTTGAAAAGGGTTTGAAACCATAGCCTGGGCCACGTATGTAAGTTCTTAGTTATAATCGCTTATAAATACCGGACCACCGCAGAAACGTCTGCCACTTCTAGCGAATTTGCATTGAAACGAATACCTTACTTACAGTCCTTCGTATTATGTTCGATGGTCATAACAAAAGACAAGAACCGCAACAAAATTCGCATAGTAGAGTCGCACGAAGTTGCTGCCAGATGTTGCTGAAGGTTTCTATATTTTTCGTATAATAAGTGCAGAAAACGTGTTTATCGCCATCCATCACAAATTCACATCAATCTCACATTTCAAACTGCACGAATTAGAAAAGAATTAAAAAGAACCACCGAGGTGGTAAAAATGACCAATTCATAATTGTTTAAACAAATTTTATGAATTTACTACGGTGCACTTTCGGAAACTTTCCTTGATATTCTGTAAGAAAGAGATCCGTTTCCCTTTTTTATCACGTACACATATTTTATACGTAACCTTAAGAAACCTTAAGTGCGTACACCTTGATCGTTGAAGCATTATGAGACAAACGGAAGACACGGTAATGAAAACGTTGACAATAGTAACGATAGATTCGACAAGGCTTTTCGTTATATAGTTAAACGTTAGCCAGACGCGTGCCTGTGTAGTGTACACATTTAATTTGCATCGTATAAATCGTGTTTCCGGTCGAGCACGCAACGCAAACACGCGTTACGTTTACGCCCTCGGTCCCTCGCCGCGTTTTCGAGCCGCCGCACCGTTTGGGAGGAACAGAGAGAAAAGGAGCGCCGTGGAGGCTCACGCATGCTTTTGCATGCTGCCACGTATTGTAACCCCGGTAATTTATGATTCGATAAATAAATCAGCCATGATTTATCTTCTCTCTCTCTTTCTCTTTCCCTTCCGTACAACCCCTGGCGCCGATTTCTGCACACACTTGTAAGACGGTTTTGGGGGTTACGCCCAGTTTACCGTCCCTGGACCTTCCCCAGGGAAGTCACCCCTTTTCTTTTTCCGTTCCTTTGGTCCTCTAAACACTTCACCGATCGTGTTGTATTTGCGAAGATCCGTGGCCGAGTACAGTAGCGGGCAAAAATTTAAGCCGAGCGGACAATGTAAAGCATAATTTTATAGTTCGCAAATATTGTCTATACAGTCATTTTTGTTATTATTATGATAGAACACTGTTTATTGATTAGCATAGAATACGAATTTCGTTTATCGTGCCGTTTTTTATAAATGAATTTGTTAATTTTTGTTGGCTTTATGGTCTTAAACTTTTGTCCGCTACTGTACCTCAAGAGAGGATTCACTGGGCACTTCATTGCAAAACGGTTGGCGTTTTCGTTGCGATTAGGATTGAAAGTTTCACGCAACTCGTGCCGAAGAGATGGTTAAACCGAAATAGCGATGGTAACGATGACAGGGCCGATGTTTAAAAACGGTACAGGGTATTTTGTAGAATTTTTTAATGTATAAATGCAAATCGAGCGGTTGGTCGCACGAACGTATTGCTCTTATGTTTCATGATTGTCCATCGCTCACAGATCATGAATATTCATACCGTTATACATTTGTTTATCGCTCTATATGCGTCGGTGTACCGTGATATATGCAAATAGTAACAAAACACACTCATTTTCAAGCCATCAATGCGAGCCGGGATCGCTATTTGAAAAACGTTCGCTCCGACCCCCTTTGGAATCGAAACAGAGAAGAGAACGGTGTTTATGCTTCGGTGGCTTGAGATGTTATTAATGTGCCAGACGTAATTAATTGATCAGCTGGTGCGTATGCTTGCTCTGACAGGTAATTGCGGCGAAGAACCGATCAAAGGTGAGCGTCTCGTTAGTTGCTCTTGCACGAGAACGGTTAATCTTCATTTAAGGAAAATCCGGTCGACGGCGTATTCGAGAGTTAATTTCCAAAAGAGACGCTTGTCGAACTATGTCCACGGTAATTAATGGATAGATTAAGTCATACAAGCATCATGCAGAAGCCATAGAACCGCTCTGTTTATCGTACTTGTATTATACTTGTTAACGTTAGATCGTATAAGCGAATAGCGATCTTCAGAATTTTTCGTTTCAGTTAGAAAATATCTGTTTTGATATTTCTTTTAATCGAAGGATAATATCTGCAGTACGTTTTTAAAATCGAGAAAGATTTGTTTTTCTAAGACGATACTTCTTTTTTGATTAACTCTTTCAATTGAGATTCCATTTTAACGAAGATCCATCCATTTACAATTTCCACGGCGCTCAAAAATATTATAGCCGTTAATAAAAATCTCTGCTGCATTTCGCACGGCGAAAGTTTGCTCTAGACCGATTCGATTTTGATACCTGCGTTATACTGTGATCGATTTCTGGCAAAGGAGAAATAAATAGGCGAGTAAAACGCCGTTCAAAATTTACGAGCGGCCCCGGCATGTTATGGCTCCCGGTGCGGAATCAGACCGATTTCCCTTGGCGTTTTTATTATTTTCTGATAGGATGTTTACGAGGAAGGATGAATGGAAGCGTACTTTATGGGACAAGTATGGGTTTTAGATTAGGTATAGGTGACGCTTTTGCAAAATATATATACGTTACTGTTTACGAGCCCAGAGAGATCATTCGTGCGCATTAACTGCCAGCTTGCGGCCACTGATTGCTTCCTCGTGAATCATTTGAAAACACGATACTGTGCCGCTAAAGGAAACCGTGTGTTAAAAATTGTGTTTTAGGAATCACAATTTTTTCCCACAAACCTGTATCAATTACAATCATTTATTAATTTACCCGGTTTCCACTCAAAACTTTTTGCAAATGAAATTTAAAAAAAAGTGGTCGTGCGATATGGTAAACAAACGAGACCCGGTTGTTTAATAGCTTCAACCTTCGCTGTATTTGTTACTCGATTAAAAAGCTAGCGTATCAATTAACCAGTTACACGTGCAATTTTTTTTTTTCGCCTATCCGTGTTCGAGCGTGCACGGGTCAAGGAAAAAATATGGCTACAAGTTATTAGCGGATCGGTTTTCGAAAAACGGGGAACAACTCGCAACCGGTAGCCCATACGTTGTAGCGGTTCCCGAGAGAGGAAACAGGCGTGCACAGAGAGAAGAGAGAGAGAGAGAGAGAGAGAGAGGGAGAGAGTGAGTGAGAGAAAAGGGGTTGAAGGGTATAGAGATGGAACGGGGAGAGGGAAGAAAGAGAAACAAAATAAAATCAGAACGGTGTCATATGCGCCTGCTTGCATGATAAATGTAGCGATTTAAAATCGAAATTTCTCTTTTCGTGTGCACGACCTCCGACGTTTGACTAATGGTCCCGCATTAACTATTGGAGCATTATAGAACGGGCACGTTGAAATTTTGAAAAATACATTCGCCCCGACAAGAGATTAATATTTCGTATAAGCTTTATCTATGCTTCGCTGGGCCGAGTTTTAACGTCGGTGTCGGCCACGTTAATGATAATGATCGCGGGCATCCATCCAACGTTTTCCCCCGCCCCCCTCGAGTGCCCGAAATTTTCAGCCAGGGGAAAACAATCTAATTATGGGCGGCGGGCAAGAAGCGGAGCAAGTTACTCGGGACTGGATTGAAACGCGATAATTGTATTTCGCGAGCTCGCTTAAAACATTGGATTTAATATTCTGAGATTGACCGGTCAGCTGAACAACTCTCATTGAAGCAGTTTAAATTTAGTTTCGGATTGAATTAAAATCACTTATCTCGTTAACTACTGCCGGCAGTATTAACAGTTCTATATCCGTGCTTGTATAAGTGAGATAACTCAAGGTATTATTAATCGAAATACTGAATAGCGATCTTTGAATTGCGTATTCCTTTTTTTTTAAATTCACACTTCTACGATCGTGATTAAAGAAATGGAACTTGAACAGAAATTATGCTTTACCGTCTAAATGTTGTAACGGGTATCTACTACAGGTATTCGTATATGTATATGTACTATACATTTGCATATTATGCGAATTTTTCCATATTTAAATTGTGGAAATTCGCAATTTTGTGATCTTATTGATAATTTCACTTGTACTTACTATTTTTGATAACCCTCATGGCGAAACTTAAGTTTCACAATTTTTACAGTGTTTTTCTGTATCGTTGAATTGAAAAAAGATTAAAAAGTTGATTTAACATAACAGAAAAGTATACTGGATTTCTGAGCTAAGGTACTTTGGATTCGACGTTGCTCTACGTGGAAACGTGATATATTGGCTAAAAAGAATGCGCAACACGTTGCGCAATATAAAACGCATTACACGTTCACGAAAGGTACCTAACCCTTTTCAGGGTGCTCGAATCCTACTCGACAAAAGTAGAGAGAAGAGTATCGAAAGGAGACCACCCGTACGAAAACGAGACAGGGTTGACACCTAGGGCACCTAACCACCCTGTCTATTGTGCATGGATAGGGGTGGGTACGCCCGATGGACTGTGCTTTACCGAGCGTGAAATATCCCCATTCTTTAACCCGTAAATGCTTGCCGCGTTCGCCGAGCATCACTCCTTTATTCAATACAAAGTATAGCGGAACCATGAAAGGTGAGCTACGGCCGACTCGAAGGCGAAAGGGCACTTTGCGATGAGATGTATCATCGTAAGGGTCACAGTTTCAGCTTCGCGTTGCAATCCCGAAGAAATTCTTTCAGCCAGATATTTGGATCTTTTCAAATGCTAGACTATAAATCTGGAATCCGGAGTTAAATTGTGCTAAGCCATACTTTTTAGGTTTTAGAGCAGATCGATTGGAAGGTGTAAACGCAAAATCCCTATGTATACCGTTATCTTGAAAACTAAACAACCTAGATCGTTTTTACTATCGAAAGAATGATACAATTTGATACGGGAAACGTTAAATAAATGTTATTTTTGAAAAACGGTGGACTTAACACAGTTTGGTTTTGAAGTCGAAAAGCGTATTTATTCATAGAAATTATCGAAGTGAAATTAAAAATCAATCGACGCCAAGAAGAAATGCAATAACAGTGGTAACAGTAAGGGGAACAAGGCGGTAATCAGTCTTGATTGTAACAGATATCTAGAGCTGGTGAATGCGCTTTTAATTGAAACTTGGAACGCAAGGACGAACATCGAGCGTGGCCGATATTAACTTCAATCTCTCAATAAAAGAACTGCTATCGAGAATGCAATGGAAGGTAGGGGCGGGGGATGGGAAATTAAAAGGATAGGAATGGAGAGCAACGAGGTGAAGATACTGAATTCTTTTTCGACGAATATTAAAACTAAAGTGAAACAAAAGTTCCGCTATATCCGGCGATGCGAATCGGAGCGGCAGGTTGGCTCTGGAGAGGGATGGGGACGAGGGACAGATGGATCCCCCGTGACAGAATGATAATAATCCCTTGAGCGTTTTCTTTCACTTCCCTTTATTATCATATTATTAAAAAAATCTCCGTGAAATGTTATTAAAATCGTTTAAACGTCGCGTGCCACGGGCCACCGCCATTGTCCTTCAGTTTAATAATATTAAGCGCGAACTTTCTGCGAGGGGTTGAGAACGTGGGACGGGCGGACACCCTCTCCCCGATCTTCGTAACGCACCGAGACCCGTCGCCCTATTATTCCTTTTAGTTTTTTCTTTTTTGTTATCGACCATCGCGCCATTTATCTTCCGTCAAGCCGCAGCATCATGAAACACGCGGCGACGGTTTAAGAAACAACAAACGATGAATTTAGTGGCTCAGGATTTGAACGTCGAAGCATTTCAGTCGAATTTGGGGTTAACCTTATTGTACCGGGGCGATATGCATTTAACGTCGCCGTTTAAGAAATCTTTGCTACTTCTAAGAGTAGGGTGGAACGTTGAAATTCGTAATCGACTCGTTTGAAAAAAATATATTCTAGTAATAACACTGTGAATGTGGAAACTTAAAATCATTCTAAATCTAACGCGTGGTTCTTTGCTTGGTATCGTTTTCTAAAGGTATATTTTCGAAATTGTAACCTTCAGAAAACGATACCAATTACCACGAGGTGGAGGTGGAGACCCGTCCGAAACTCACCCTAAGCGATCAGAAATAAATAAAAATCGAGAAAACATGACTATCCAATAAAATTTAGAGTGAATTTTGGACTTACATATTATACAATCATTACATTAGAATGGTTCGCAAACCTACTTTCGCGTTTCAAGGATACCCCTGCCTAACTTAAAGTAAAACTAAACAAGTGAAGTTAAAGACACATTTCGTGTCTCAAGAAAAGGGAATTCGATTCGGAAAACTAAGGATTTTCAGGATTTGTTTTTTCACTCAAAGGACCATTTTTCCGCTAGTTCACAAGACTATTAATCGTTTTTAGGATCGTTTGAACTACGCTATTGCAAAATTTCAGATATTGTTGAATTTTAGAATTGTCGATATTTCCTTGTTAAATATCTTTCCGGTTGTAAATGTTTCCAATTGTCGAATCGGGGATCACCGTCAAAGGCCGCAACCGCTGAAAATTTCAGCGAACCAGGTGCACGCAGGCTGCCAATTCTTTTACGAAACTGTTGATCGAACGTGGCCCCGTTGCAAGGATCTCAAAGAGTGGTAGCGGCGTAGCGGTGACGAAGTAGAACGAATCAACGTCATTAACGGCGACCGATTTCTATGCGATGGATGCGCATCGAGGCGCAACGATTTAGGCCAGTTGCGCGTTCATCCTGGATCTAATGACAAATAGATCCCGCCTTTTAAGGGACGTCAAATCTATGCCGTTTTGTAGGCAGGTTTTGCATGCATAAAATGCGTCGCTATTAAAATCGTATTACTTCAGGAAGATAAATGAAAATGTCATCGTGCGCGTCTTCTTGCTAAGATTTTGGTACTTACTGATTAAAATTTAAACGAAAATAAAGAAATTTTATACAAAGTTCACTAACTCTGCTCTCCTAAATTGAAATTTCGCGTTTCTTTTCATTTTTTCAAGATATTCGAAGTATCACATGCTTTTCACCATTTAAACGAAGTCAGAAAATTCGGAGGACCTTGTAGAGGTCTACAACCACTCTAATTCATCCGTTTTCTCTGATTTTCAAACGATGCTACTAATTTAGAATATAAATTAACTTAACTAAATTAATTTAAGATATTTGGATGAGATTAGAAATGCTAGAGGATAGAACTGTATATTCGTGAAAAGTAATATTAAACAAGATGGAGTTGGGGAAAAAACGGGAAAAAGCGGGTTCGAAGAATTGAATGCGCATGATAGCGCGAGAAAGGAACAATTTGAAAAAGAAAGAGAAATACGTACGCGTAAAAAAAAAACTGGAAGCTGCGGCAAGGTTTGGCTAAATGGTCGAGGCAAGGACCGAAATGTTTCGGGTAGAATGAACTGACGCAACGCGACGAAAGTGGATGACAGATCGTCTCTCTGTTCCGCGAACAGGCATGCGATGATGGATTATGGAGAAGCGGCCTACGCCGTTGATTCCTGCCTATAGACACATCGCACCTTTGCGTTCGTTCTCTTCCTCTCTGCCGACATTCCTGCGATTGTCCTCGATGGGGTGGTCGGTTTTTCCATGCCTCTGGCTTTAAATGCTTCCCAAATCATCGGCCAATTTTATGGGAAGTTTTTTCTCTATTTGTGGCGCGATCGGGTACACAGCCGTGCCTTTGATCCAACCATTTTCATCGATCCGAATAGTTTTAACGCGAACGAACTATCTTCATTCTATCTTTATTCTGATGCCATCTTATTCGTGATTCCACAATTTTATTACTCGGTACATGCGGAAATTTTAGTCTTTCTTTTTAAGACCGCTCCTTTTATCAGCGTTATTATAATTATTTTAAATTCAAGCAATTTTTCGCTGTTTTTAGAGCATATAAGGTTCGCGAGAACCTAATCTGAAACGCGGTAGAACATTTCAAAGATTAATTTGCAGCATCTATATTGCATCATATTGGATAAAAGAAAATTGTAAAGGGACTAAAACCTTCGCATGCACCCGCTGGTTATAAAATTGACAAATTTTAAAGAACGTTGGCTGATGTCCTGTATAAGTTTTTCACCCCGTGAAACACGTATGCGCTTTCTCAGATTCCAGGAGCATCGTCACAGACACGAGACACGAGACACGCGCGGGGTTGAGAGTAGTCGAGGATCGGGAAGAAATAATAAACGATTGTGAAATCGACAAGTCACGTCCCGTCGCACGATCCACGATCACTTTCACAGCGTGATCCTCCTGATCTCCGATTGAATCGAAGGGCCCATCGTGTGTAAGGGGTGCGTGCCTTCGATAAAGGGACGTTATTTTATGCCTCTCTATCCATTCCACTCTGTCTATACCTCTCTCCCTGGTGTCCGACAATTAGTCGCCTGCTTATGTCCGTGATTAATGGACATCTACGAGTGCAGCAGGCGTGTTCCAATAGCGTACGACCAAGAAGAGAGGCAGGGAGACATGGGGTGAGAAAGAGAAAGAGGGAGATGCGATCGAGACGGAGGAAGCGTGGTGGAGTTAGTTGCGAGTGGTGATAATATTCCATTAGGCGCTATTATATTCATCACGGGACAATGCGTGAGGTTCTTGCGCGAACTGTACACCTTTCCCAATGTCCATTTATTTTCTCGGAACCCCTTTCTTCGTTTATTTTATTCCCTTTTTAACCATTAATTCCGGATCGAGGGGAAGGTTTGCAAAATTGTTTGGTTCATCGAGAGATGATCGATTTGTAAAATTGTCAGCCGGCCGTACACGAAAACGTTTCGATGGCGAACCGGATTCGCTGGCGGCCTTTTTGCGATTTGTTGTATAAGTTTGGAGACAAGTGGGATTCGCTGGAAAGGCAAACACGCGTCTGCATGCATATGCACGAGACGAGAGAACTAACCAGCCAGTCAGCCAGCCCCGGACGTCACGATCACAAAGAGCACGTCACGAGCTCTCTGACACTATTGCTATTCTAAGCAAACACGTTGCAGTAAGCAGTCTTTTTTGTTCCTCGTTCTTTCTTTCGTTCATTCTCCCCTGCCATTTACACAGCAGACACGCATGTAAGGATAATATTTTGAATGTATAATAAACGGTGCATCGCGAGCTGGCACCGGAAACCGGGCAAAAAATCCGGGCAAGAACGTTATTCGAGCGAACGTTCATCGTGCACCGCGAATATTCCTTTGTTTCTTATTTGCCTCTGCTCTGAAACACATCTTTTTAACGGGAAACAAATTAATCCGAGCGATGAAACAGAGTCTTCCTTTTATTTTCGACGACCGTTTAAGTTCGTATGCATTTACTTATTGCTAGGTTATTGGCGATCATACTTTTTCGGATTAGCGTAGCTTTGTCAGTAGCTGTCACTTTTAATTATACCGTACAATTTCACAATTCTTAATATCGTGGTATGCTTGTTTGCGAAAAAGAAATCAAATTGAAAATTATATGAAAAAGTATTTAATATCGGGTAAAGCAAATCTCAGTAATCGTAGTAAAAGGATCGTGGTAAATTTCTAAAAGTATCAGGTACTACGGTAAATTTATCGAGTTTCTATGAAAAAGTACGAATTGGTCATTTCGATCAATGTAGTTCTAGTATTAAGGGGAGACAGAACGGTTTGATTTGTTCTTTCCGTAATGGCTGTTGGGCTTGCATCAGCTTAATTTTTCAAAATCTTATGTATCGAGCTGTGATTGTTGAGGACAACCATTCGTTGCAATGAATGTTAAATCGTTTAAGCGAATTTCACCGTTTAGACGGGAAACGAAGAAGGTGGCCGAGGTGTAATTTCGCGTAAAACGGGCACACTGTTAAATTCGTTGGCCGTCGACAAATACAATATCGTGGAACTTGCGTATCGTTCTGCTTATATTTTCGAGCAGTGGACATGTTCGGGTGAAGTTCGCCGGGAGAGTCGTATAAACGGAAAATTGCTTTTCACGCATGTGTGTTCGCCGGCGCTCCGTGGCAGAATAGCAATTAATTCTATGCCGGCGAAAATGAAGCTTGAAATCAGCAAGGGGCGAAAGATATTATGAAATAAATTAGAGATAATAATACGTAATTCGCAGTAACACTCATATAACTATGGTAACGCTTGCGTTGTAGATTTATTGAAGACATTCATTTTCTAACGGCCACGTCTCATTTTTAACTGATTAGAAAATCGATATGAAATTTAATATTAGTACCACTTGCAACTAAAATATACTTATTTACGTGAAAATTAAAAATGATACGCACATAAAATTGAAAATGAAAAAATATTTATTATAAGGGAAACAAATTTTTATTCGAACTTTTTACAAAAATCGTAGTAAGTTCTTAGAAGTTCATCAAAATTTCTATGAAAAAATCACGAATTGGTCATTTCGAGGATATAGAAAACGATTCGAATTCTTATATTACTTTACGTCAAATTTTATTTTCAAAGATAATGTTTAACGTTTCAGGGAATCAGTTAAATCAGGTACAGTTGCTCGAAATACTACATCCTGGAAGAACGTAAATCATGCTTGGCCGACAACTCTATGACAGCTACTTAAAGCTTGTGGTTTCCCATAGGACTATTTGGCCAGATTAGCCCCGGTAAGTGTGTTCTAATCCTGTTAAAATGTTTGCCAACAGGGAGGCTTGGGAGCACATTCGAATTGTGCTCCTCTTACGCCGATCTACACGATGTTCGTTTATATTTGCACAGCTTGGTCAAACATTGGAGTGTGCCTTTTAGTAACCCCGACGCCTCTGGCAAAAAGAAGAGGGCACCCCGTTATGGGGATTATATTAAACGCGCGTTCACTGGAATCTATTGTGATCAAGAATTTTCTCAATGGTTGAAATCTTTCAACGAAATCTATATATAATGATAAAATTCGTGCAAAAATCTAAATTTCATAATGATTTACAAATCTTCTCCTTCTTACTTATTTATTATTTCTTAGGTGCATTTCTGCACATTTTTATTTTGACATAAATTTTTAAGAATTGTATAGCAAAAATAAGTCATCAACAGTTCAAAATAATTTGTTTTTTTTTCTTCCAAGCAATATATAGTGAAAATAAGGGTGGTCACTAAAACAGTTCAAAATAATCCTTCGTGATAATATTATACCCAGTGTAGATCGTTATACGAGCTCCCGGTAAATATTCTAATACAGAGGGAAAACACACGCAACATTTGGGGATGCTTATTGAAACGAATCTCATCGTTTCCGGGAAATCTATATGTATAATGTATTTCCCTTTTTTTGCCCGTTAAACAAAGATACCGGGGTGATCGGGCGCTAATTTATACATCATAAAGAGCGGGAATGCTAACGACAGACGTAACAACGAGCGATGTGTCATAATAAAATTCTCGACTTGGTGTCAGGGTGCAAGGCGACCGGCATTATTCCGATTCTATTATATGCCATATTATTGTCGGTCACCCCGAAGAAAATGACTGATGGCACGAGGACTTTGTACAATGGCGAACGGACGTTGGTAACCGTGTGTCGATCTTCCTTGCACCGGAGGGCAGAGACAGAGCGAAAACGAAAAAAAAAAGGAAGAAAAAATAAAAGAAAGAACCGTTTCGATCGGTATGAAAGAAGGATCGAAAAGGGGAAAGGCAGAAGTGGGCGGCATAATTCGATCGTTTTCCAAAAACGTGGAAAAAAAAACGCAGGGGCATGTACAGGCGACGGGGATACGCGAAGGTCGATTTTTGTTCACCCTATTTTTTCTGATCTTTTTTTTTTGCACCTCTCGTTTTCAGGAAAAAATGGGGTGAAAGCTGCTCGCACCCAGTCGAGCTCATTGTCGGCGACCTGACTCCATCGCCATTATTAGCAAGCATATCCACGGACGTCCAGCATCCCGCAAATGTACCGGACTAACCGACTCCTGTTACAAATGGCCTGACGACTATTGAAAGTAAGTCGACAGACCACGGTCAATGGGAACACGTTGAACTCTGTGGATTGCTGTAATTTCAATCGATGTCTTTTATTTCTTAATTTTCTTCGAGTTGCGCATAAATGTTGTGGATTTATTGCAAGCAGCAGACTGTTGACGTTCATGCAAATTCATATCTCTACGAATTCAGGTTTCAATGGAACGAACGGAATAAGGAAATTGAATTTAAATACGTGTTATAATGTGTATAGATTTTTGTATGCCACATTTAAATTTCTTATGAATGCTTAAAGCCTCAGTTCATAGTCTAATTACACGAGCGATTCAATAATATCGAAAGGTACTAAAGGTTATATGCGTCACTATAAGTGTACAGACGTACATTATCGCGTAATAATTGATTCTGTCCCAGGGTGAATGTACATTAATATTTTTAAAAGACGTATTTAACGAACGTTTTCGCCTGGAGCTTTTATTCCCCCTTTCCTCCCTAGCAATCGAGAAAACGTCCACGGCGCACGTGTGTAACTAATACGAAGGTATAACTATTTCACGCGGACGTGTATAGTAATAATAACGAGCCAACTACAGCTCCCTATTATGTCTCCTCCCACTGAGTGAGGAGTTAGAGTCGGAGTAGCGGCGTTAAGGGATAAGAGGCGCCAGTAGCGTATTCCACAAAGGTGTTCCAAGCTTAAGCGTGAAGTTCCATTCCATTCGAATAATTCTTTAACTAAATTTGAACAAAAACACATTTTTACTAAACTATCCCAATTAACGTTACTTTATACGTGAATATATACGCAACTGAAGAACGTCACAAGAGTTACACAATCTTAAAACTAATAAAAATTCCACGACAAATTTACCCCCCCCCCTTTCCTCTCAAACAGTATTTCACGTGCTATCAAACCACCCCTGAGGTATATCTCATTACATTCCTCGCAGCTCTCGTTTAAATCTGTCAAGAGGAACACTGCGCGCGGTGTTCAAAAAGCAAACAAACCCTCGAATTTTCTGTCGTAGGTGTGCCGAACAGAACGCGGCCATTAATACACCACTGTTGTGAGAGGCGCGCAGGAAGGTGGGAGAAAGGGAAGGTGGTGGCGTCTGCTCGGGAGAAGAGGCGACGAGAAGAGGGTCGTCGGTGCACGGTCGAGAGGGTGAGTACCAAAAGAGGACGAGAGTGAGAGAGGGGTGTGTCTCAACGCCTGGCCGCGACATCACCAATTAGTCACCGACGCTTAAAAACAGCGGGGGTGCTCCACCTACCTTGCGAGCCGTGCGAGGCTGCATCCGCGAGGAAGCGCATTTTATCGCGGCCGAATGGACGACGGACTTACTTGCATATCGGTCCTGCCTGCGCACCCCCCTACCCGCCCCTCTGTCATTCCGCTTTTGTCTCTTTATCGGAGTACCTAATCAATTATCCTGTACGATCGGAGATATCCTTTAATTGGGGATGGTAATTTCCTGTGAGCCCTAAGATTTGAATGCTTTATTCATATTGCGAACTGTTATTCGCGAATATATTGCGTATCCGGGGTTGCGATTAAGATTAACACAGAGTAGCAAAAAATTTGAGGTAGTCAAGTTTTATATAGTTGCAAGCAACTGTTGTGCAACTGTCTAGTAAATAATCCTGTAGTTGATTCGAGGTAAGCTCTCTAATAAGAAAAAAATGTGTTTTCATTGTCCAGATTATTTTAAGAAATGCAATTTTGCATTCGATTCTTCAGTTTTGTTTTGTTAGGAATTCAATTTTGTTATTGTTTTTGTTAAAACGCTTGTACGTGGTTTGAGAGGTACGGAAGGAAATGTTAAGGTAAACGCACTGGTCGGAAAGAAAGTAAAAATCGGTCAGGAAAATTGCGGACATTGTCGAAGCTCGTTTACCGTCTGGACATGAATATGCCTCTAGTATCCAGGTCCGAGCTGTAGATAAGGGTGAAGAAGTGAAGTGAATACAACAAGGGGGTGCCGTAGTCAGGGGTCTTGTGTGTAGCATAGCAGCTGCTATTGACACCTCGATACCCTGACTCAAATGGAACCAACCAACTCGCGTTGCACGGCATAGCTTTGCTGTATAAGGTCCAAGGCTGCTTCTGTGTCCGTACCTTTCTACCCTGTGTACGCTTGCAGCGTTACCATTCCTGTACTGTCGGTGCAACAGACGATGCAATTGAACAAACTCTCGAGACGGTCATCTACGCTCGAGAGGAACGAAATTCATGCAAAAAATGTAATGAAGATAAAATATGTGTATTGACGTTAATTATTTAAAAAGATTGCGATTAGGCGTAGACCTTGTCATCTATGTTTGCTTGATGCTCAACAATTTTGCTATCAAGCAATTTCAAACAGTTTTCTTGTACAATACAAGCAATTTTATGTTTTCGATCTTTTTCATGATCGCTGATATATACAGGGTGTCCCTGCAGTGGAACAATTAAACATCGTTGTTTATCAATGAGCGACGTGATAAGCAACGATAATGCACTGTTGTTCATACTATCGTACTAAATTAAAATATCCTGTCTCGCATCTTTTCATTTTCCAAGATATATAGAAGTATTTGAAGTTCCAAACGTTCATTAACCTTTAAGTAAAGTTAAAAAGTTCTACAGACTTCGTAGAGGTCTAGGAACAATCTAATTCATTTGTCTTAATTGCTATTCAAGGTGATGTCACTAGTTTAAAGTTATTGAACCTTAGTTTCTTCGAATATTTTGGAATGGTCGGTAGGATCTTTTAATTTAGGAAGACAGAAAGTATATTTAAAAAAAGAAGACAATAAAATCGCATCTTTAGGATGAAATAAACAAAAAGCAGCTTTGGTCCCCGTAGGGATCTCGAAACGTGCTCGTCGCTGAAACTGTTAAAATATGTTCCCATTAACTTCGCGCGTTTGCTGTCACGCGTAGAGTTAACATCACCAGACACGAGGACTACAATGTCACCACGCAGATGTGCAGCCTGTATTAACAAGCAATTACATCGTTCCCAGTTACATTAATTATCCGCAATGAAAGGGTCGTCATTCGTCTCGAAGAATGGCCACCTCTTTGTCCACGATCCGCTCGATTGAACGATTAAGGTGTCCCCGGTGTTCTTCCGGGTACAGTACTCGCAACAAAGTGTCCCGTGCCTTTCGCTTCAGCCCCTTTCCCGGCATAATTCGGTAATTAAAACTGGAAGCAGGCCGAATCTGGAGCGGTCGTATCTCGAATCTCTTCCGCGAATTTGCATAACCTGCTCGGTTTGCGCCAGGTAAACCAGCCGGAGATAGAGACAAGGTAGCTAATGTCGCGGAAACTTTTTATTGCCGAGCATAAAAGGGCTGGATAACTCTGGCGTAGGTATACTCCGGGGGAAACTCGCCGTGCACTTCGTACCTACTAACGTCAACTTGGTATCGTTGCATCTTGATTCTCGCTGTAAATCAACTCGACCGAAGTTTCCGTAACAGAACGGTAAGAACTTACGAAACATGACGTCCGATTCGTTTCAAGTATCGTACGATGTTCTCTCATGGTTAGATCATTCTATCGTCGCGCGATCAATCATCAAGATCGATCCGTGGCGTCTATTATTGGGCCCGTTCCCCGACCATCTGTTTGTCCACTTTTCGGGAACAAACTTTTCGGGAACAATCGCGCGCGCGATTCAGTAGATATCGAAACGATCGTGCGGCAGATCGTAAAGGGAACCACTTACAACCGGCCGGAATGTAATCGTCGGCAGATTAAATGCAGACAACGATTTCTACTTGCATGTACAGGGCTCGTCGTCGGACCATATACTCTTGGTGGCACGCGACCGATCCATAGAAATCCTTTATAGAGGCGGCGTGCGGGTGACATTTCTGGACGAGTGTTTCTGACTGCCGGGCGACATACATACGAGCGAAGACAGATAGCAACTATAATAGCGCACGTTTGACCTTCCCATGGAACATCTCGTCTGTGGGGCCCCTTTAAGAAGACGCTCCAAGGGCCACTTCGATCGACCCATTATCGTAGCATGTTACTTGTAACATCCTGCGGACGATTCTTCTGGCTGCCCGCGACATTGTGTCGCGTTTGTCGGATATCTTTTTCGATAGTCTCTGTTGAGTAATGGTTAATGTTATAAGTTAATACTTTCAAGCTGTGATTTCTCTTATCGTTATCGTCATGTATGCTAGAATTATGTTATATGCTAGATAGTACTCTGGTTTGTTAAATTCAAGTGCTGAGGAGTATTATTGTTACTTAGTTTTTAGGCTTCAAAAGGATTTGGAAGAGTATCGGTAAAATTAAGGCGCTTGTCAAGTTCATTTGCGAGTATCGAAACCGAATATCAACGTTCGAAGATCTAATTAATTCATTACCGCATTAAGCGAGGAGCTCAAAAAGTTGTCGCCTAAGTCTTGTCCTACGCGTAACGTGTTAAATTGCGGCACCGTTTAAAGCTGGTTCAAGTAGTGCCTGCTCCGCTAATTTTCAGGGTTCTCTTTGATGAGATGTATCGATAATCTCACCGAACGTGTCAAGACGATCCCGAAAAAAAGGGGCATGGAAGCAGCCGAAGGATGAGCGAGCGCGTTGGAAGAGGGAAAGAGTAGAGGGCGAAGTCACGGGTAAATGGAAAACTAATAGAACGTCCCGACAATGGGTTTGGCTTGATTTTCAAGCCGCAATCAGCCGCGGTTCCACGTTTTCCTGGCTGGCGTTTGTTGTTCGGTCGCTCGTCAGCCGCAGGCCGCGTCGATGTGTTCCGTCTCTCTTTTCTACGTTTTCGTACACGTACACGGTGCACGGGCACCGATCCGGGTATGTCCGCGAGCGTGTTCGGGAGGGTAGAGGCCGCATTTTTCCGCTGGCACCTGCAGTTTAAATAAACGAACCGCCCACGCTCTTTCTCGCTTTCTCTCGGGCCGGCCCGAATGAAAAACGAAGGAACGAAACGACACCGCTGCTACGGCAGCCAATCGGCGAAACGCCGGAAAACAGGTGAATCGGACGTTAGGTATACGCGCAATTCTACAGTGCACGGCCCAGGTACGCGCACGTTTTTCCTATCGGTTTTGCCCGTCTGCGTTGCGTTACGCCCGGACGATCCCCTCTTTAGGCGGACAAAGTGTCTTTACTCTTTTGTTGCCCTGCAATTTTTCCGCGGAATCATTTTCACGGAACTTAATTTTATTAATGCAGAGTTTGGGATCTGCAGAGTAAATCATATTCATTAACACTAGAACTATCGACAAATAAAGTGTACTTACTTGCATGAAAGAGATCAAATTGAAAGTTACGTGAAAAAATATCGAATACATAGAAAACAAATCTTTATTTGTACTTTCTGCAGAAAATCATAGTAAATTTTGAAAATTTTGCCAAAGTGTATTTATAAGGTTGCTATGAATCAATTGGTCATTTTGACTACTCTGATAGTTCTGGCGTTAATACCATTTACTCGATTCAAGTCTTTAACATTAAATCTATACTTAACAAGTTTTTCAAAATGTTACATGATATCTTTCGATTTTATTTCTCTTGAAGGGATCACCCCTCCTTGCACCTCTCCTTCATTGCTTGTCCCTCATTCGGATTTACCGCTGCTTGATACTTGCTTCGCAAGCAAATAACTCATTGATCACTTTGTCGTTATGAATGTAACCACTTTTAGAAGTTCTATAAGCGATCCTCGATATCGTGACGTCTAGATGCTCACATAGAGATTATCTTAATTACTGGATTTAGTCCGGAATGGGATGCGATCGGATCGGTTTTCAAACTATTCGCGGAGCGCATCTCTCGGAGGGATTCACATTTCTCCCTTTTGATAAAGAGCAAATGCCAGGTCTGATATATATACAGTAGCGGACAAAAGTTTAAGACCAAAGAGTCAAACAAAATAAATGAAATAAGTAGTAAGAAGTAACAGTGTAAATAAAATTTGTATTCTATCCTAATCATTAAATAGTGTTTTACTATAATGACGATAAAAATAAGTGTATGAACGATATTTTCATACCATAAAACTATGTTTTACATTATCCTGTCGTCTTAAACTTTTGTCCGCTACTGTATATATTTCTATCGAGCGTGTATCGGCACCGCATTACGTTATGCTTAGACGTGCGCAACAATACAGTCATATAGGTCGGATATAAGCTTCGAGGCTCTTTCATCTTATCGTGGTATCAACGTCAAACGCACCAGCCGCTCGACTCGACTCGACTCGGCTCGGCTCGCTTTCTGACTGGTTTCCACCCATTCTCATTCTCGGTACGTATCCAGGCCGAGCCAGAACCCAGTACCTACCTAAACCTAAACCATGGTCTGAACTGCTTGTAACGTATCGCCTTTCACCATGTGTGTATGTATGTACGTACGTGTGTGTACACGAATCCTGAGTGCAGTTTCGCTTTGGAAAGGTGGTCAGAGGTTTCGGTGTTAGATGTTACACGTTGCTTTTTATTATTTTCTTTAACCCCAGAACCGACGAGGGTGACTTCTGAGAGACCGGAGCAAGTTTTGTTTTCGTTATAATTCGGGAGATATTTATTGTGCGTATATTATTTTTCGATTTTTTAAGGTTTTTAGTTGTTTACTGAAAAAAAAGTAGTTTCCAAATGAAGCAATAAGTACAACTTCCACTACTAAGAATTTTGTATCCTTTCTTCAAATATTTGTGAACATTGGAAACATTCTTTGGTCTTCTGTGGACCCTAACATAGTTAGGGATTGATCGATATTCATTTAGAGATACAACGCTGATCTTATAGTGGCAGCTGAGCTTATTTCTGAACGGTACAATATGTGTTGGACGGTATCGCATCGAAATGAATTTTTTATAAATCAGGCGAGCAATTTTTTTTGCAGACACTGCGCTGTATTTGAAGGAACGTCAGGATTTTAATTAGCAATTTTCTTCGATTATTTTTTATTCTCTTTTATTTGAGTAGTCCGCGCATAATTCCTTAAGCAAATACGTGATGGTGATGGCAGGATTTAGGGGGCTGGCGTAAAAGATGTTGCCTCGGGGGTAGTAGCTTTCCGCTCTCTATCTCCCACTTTCTCTTTCTCTCTCCTAATAGCCTAATAGTATTTTCGTTTGCATGCGATGAACTTCAAAGCAAGCGGACTCGTTTTCTCGGACGTCCCAGTCCCCCACACGTATGCCTACAATAAGAAATCGAACCCCACGCATTACGGGATCGAGGTGGCTCCCGCTGGGTACACGTTCAAAACAGAAACGGTAGAAGTGAAGAGGTCACGTGCGAGGCGGACGCCTGCGAACTGTCGAGCCGCGTAATTCGTGAATCCTCGGTGTCCAACGAATTAATGCATTAAACGGATCCAATTCACTTTCGCTTCGCAATCCGATGCATAAATTATCCCCTCGTTATAGTTACATTAGTGCTATTCGTTCTCGCGTAATCGTCCACGCTTACGTTTAGTCGAATTAACGCTTCGATCGTCGCCTATCATCAACGACCGGAGAAAGGGTTGGAATCGTCCGAATATCTGGACCGAATGTCTGACATCACAAAGTGTTCGTAGTACGAGTGTCGGATACCAAAGTTTTTTCCCAAAAAATCCACAGATCCCAGTAGAAATCATAAAAAAGTTAAACGCATAAAAATTCATACGCCTACTTTTACTCTTCATTTTTTGGCTCCGTTCATTATCCGAATTATCCGGATGCTTTTAACCATCCCAATTATTCCGTTACCATTTGGAACATCCGAATTATCCGGATAATTTAATAATTCCAACCATCCACCCACCCCCAATCGAAACAATGAGGTATCCGATAGGATGTCGCGGAAACGTCATTCCTTTTCACGCACGGATCGCGCTTCAAAGCTCGTTGTCGCTCGTTCTCTCTTTCATTTTTTCCCTTTGCCCACTTCCATTCTTATTATCGCCGCTATCGCGACCGCGACGGGTTGCAATCGCTGCTTACCACCGCGCCGTGGAAAAAAAGGCAGCCCCGTCTCGACAAGTTGAAACCGATCGACGAGAAACGTCAAACCAGTGCTTTCTGTGCACACGCAACCTGGTCCCCGCGATAATATCGTTAACCCTCGACTCGGCGGACTCTGTTTCCGCAGACCTTGATAATAATCCGCGATCAGCTTCGACGTACACCTCTCTCCGCCTACGCCTATTTATTCAGCCCGCGCACACGCACGTATACGGGGATCCCGTACAGCACACTGGCACACTCGCGGGGGCCACGTACACGTACGCGTACGTGGGTGGCTATATCTGTAATCTGTCGACGTATTGGGCACTGAGATTCGGCGGACCCCCTCGACTCGACTTGCGATTATTCAATTCATCGGCCTGTCAAAAGCACCAGTGCACGCTGTGTTCCCCGATCGTTCTCTCTTTCTCTGTCCCGCTCCCTGCACCTCTTTCGCCTCCTCCACCTTTCTTTCTCCCGCTCTCCTTTCTCTCCGTCGCTCCCTCTTTGTTCCCCCTTTTGTCAATCCGTGCACGCTCGCTCGCTCGTTCTCTTCCTTTCTCTTCTCCTCTTCACCCTGGGCTCTCACCCCTGGACGCGTACGCGGCCCTCCTTTCTCTCCTTCTTTCTTTCCACCCGGCCCTCCAACCGATCCCCTCCTGTCTCTCTCGCTCACCCCCCTCTGCTTCGCGTTCCGTCTCGTTCCGCTCGCAAGCCACCCTCGGCAGCCACCGCCGGGGTAGAACGATTAGGAGCAATACGTTGCGATAACTGCCCCTAATATCTCGGCACCGCTGCCATACGCAATACAAATTAGGGAAGCGTACCGTGAAAGCACGCCGGATATTTGATTCTACGATTTTCTCGAGCCCGCAGCGGCGCCGCTGCCGGTCCCCGTCGACGATTTGCGACTGCTCTGCAACCGATTTCCTAACCGATGGATAATAACGGCTTCTCGATGCGCGATCAATTTATTCGATACCCGATCCTTGAGATGGGTGGGGAGCATTTTCTTTATTAAAATTGTGATTTTCTTGCAGAGTTTTGTATTTACAAGTTTATACCTTTCTATTATATTTGTTTAGCTTTAATAGGGTAATGTAAATCTTTCGTTTAATTTCAACCCCTAATTTTTGATATATTTTACTTGCAGTTTGTGATTGTTTTTGATAATGGTAAAATTACTCTTTAAAGTTTGCGTATTTCTGAAATGTCGATCTGACAAAGCTAGCTGAAATGCAAACAGAATACTGTCTTCGGTCTAATAAAGAAGGTCTCTGTCTGATAATCCTTCACCTTAGAAATTTTCAAACTTGTGGACGCTGGGACTCGTTTTCTAATGTAAATTTTCAGAATGTCTCCAAGACTTAGAATGTTAAAAACTCTCCAAATAAATATACCTATCTTGTGTTTTAACATTCCACCGAAAACGAGCTCGCGATCGACACTTTATCAGTCTCCGCTCTAGATTCGTTCTCGCGATCCCTGTGCTACATCCAAAAACGCGACCGTCGCCCACGGACAGGTCCTGGTTGCTGCAGGGTAACGTCATTTAAAGTCGCGGGCTCGAACGGGGCAAGGTATGCGACAGGAGGGTTCCACGGAAGGGTAGGGAGGAGAGAGAAAATGGGGAGAGAATTCGGATCTGACCGCCGTGAAAACAGCGGCGGCGGTGGCCCTCACGGCGCATTAGCTGTCATCGCCTTCATCCGACGCTTTCATCGCCCGCCATGAAACAAATGATCAAAGCGTCAACGCGGATGCTGTGAATGGACCACAGGATATATCCCCGTTCGTTGTCCTGCCCGGCAAAGGCCCGGGACCGCGTCATCCTAGCACTTGGCCCCGTCGTTCTGTATCCATCGCGGTCAGCTTCGCATTCGATTCGCGTGTAATTGGCATAAAAACCACATTTTAAATTCTCTCGCGAAACTGACCGATGCGAACGCGTATGGGTGAGGGCTGCTGGCCTCCGATGTTGCTCGTTCTCTCTCCGCGTGTTTAATTAATTCCCCTTCTCGTTCTCTGTGCTCTCTCTCTCTCTCTCTCTCTCTCTTTGCAGCTCTCGAATCGGGATTTTCGAGCAGAAAATGTTGAACGAACGAGAGTGAGGTATCGGGGTTAATTGAACCGCGGCATAATACGATATCCGGTTCGATTATAGTTTTATTAATTTATCAAGCGGCCGAAGGTAGCCGTTTGAAAAGGGCCGTGTAAATTTATAAACCCGGCGGAACAGGAATATTAATGGATATTGGGTTAGGTTTCGTACGGTTTCCCGTGACGTTCGCCCTTAGCAGCCGAATTTTTCGCCGCTCGTAAGGCTGAGCATAAATTATCCCCGCGTTTCCGATATTTTCATCGCGAACCCTTCGAACACCGAGATGACTCTACCACAAATCTGTCGCAATACCTTCTATCGCGCTTGTTTGAAGCTTCAAAGTTGCTTAGAGGCTCCGCATCCATAAATTGGAAATTAATCGTAAGAACGCGTGAGCCGCGCCGCAGAAAGGGGCACATCATCGATTAAACTCCCGAACGTTTACAGCGTGTTTCCCCTTTGTAACGTCGTAAGTAGTGGAGTAACAGGGCGCGGCCGGTGACAGCGTAATTAATTTCACGTGCAGAAAGTTGCATAATGAAACGCGCGAAGTGGAACGACCCGTTGTTGGGCTGGGGTTGGGCGGACGGAGGGGTGGCGGAGGGTACGCGTATAATCCTTCCCGCGTGTGTCAAACGATGCCGAAATGGCAAGAACAATGCCGCCGGAGGAAGCGTACCCGCGATTACCGTTTATTCGGCTTCGCGTGTACATAGGTGGCGTGAAACGGTCCCGTGTGTATGCACGCCGGTTCCCGAGGGAATTGTCGCCAGGCACACGGAGCACGACGAAGGAACGCGACTGCGGAAAGGGTTGAAAGGCCGAGAGAGAAACAGCGAGAGGGTGGAGGGAGGGGAAGGGAGAAATATTCCGGCAAAGCGGAGGCGGAGACAGATTTTAGCCGGGCAACGCGTGTGACGTGATATTAATTAACACGAACCCTTCGAGTCCTCGCTCTGTCTCCGCCTTTCTCTCCCTCCTCTCTGACCTCTGTCACCTTTTCTCTCTTTCCGCCCCGCGCGACCACCCTCGGAGGTGAACGAGAGGGAGAGAGAGCCGGTTCAAGTGTCACGCAAGGCGCGCACACATCCCGCAACGAGCGGAAACTGGAAAGGTTCCTGGCAGCCGAAACAATTTGCAACGCGCCTTGATACCTGCTCTTGGTAGCCGGACAGCCTGTGTAATTTCATCGTTCGTTTCAGTGTCGCCGGGCACCGGTGTCCTCGTTGATTTTCGACTAGATTAACACTAGGTTTACGGGACCCGTCAATTTGACGGGTTTTGGACTTCATGAGTAAAACATGCAAAAATAATTACTATTATTCCTACCAATTTTTACTGAGTTTTAATTTTTTACCCAAATCTATTTCCCTCTCAGTTCTGTAATTTAAAATTCTTGTTAATGTACACCTATTCCTTAATATATGTATATTAGAAATTTTTTTAATTTTTTTGCCAAGACTAAATTGTGTTTTTTTACATTAAAAGAAATTGATGTTTTTTTGGCCGGTTTGTTTAAAAAAAACTGTGCATTAACACGTTCGTCGCCCAGCGTGATTCGACTGAGTTTCTTGCTGAGCCCAAATCCGATTACATAGAAAACTGGGGTAAAAAAATATAAAAACATCAAAAATTGTGACTTTTTATTTTTATTTAATGTATTTTATATTTATATATATCATACTTCAATGCTTATTCCATTGAATTCCTTTTAAAATTCCAATTTAAACCAAATATGAGTGGACATGGCGACGAACGTGTTAAGGGGTTAACAGAAACAAGAAAAAGGCACTTGTTCTCCGCAAGGACCATTCCGCTCTAAAACAGTTCGTTTCGCGCGAGACTCACGTTTCGCCAGGGTGAAACATCGGTGCGGCCGTGGGAAGATGGTGGAAACGCGCGAAAAGGGGTTGGTGTGGTAGCGGGAAAAGCTTCCGCAGTGCCGATTCGCAACGCGAATCATGCCCGCGAACGCGCGAAGCCTTTTTAAAGGTGGCAGCTTCCGAGGTGCCGGACGTCGAGCAAAAACGGCGCGAACGTGTCTATGAGCGCGGCGGCGAGCGCCGTTTCGAAGGCCGAGCACGACCGGGCTGGAAATTGTTTTTCCCACCCTATCCCCCGTCGATGCTTTCAAGCAACGGCCCGGTAAAACGGCCAAACGTCGCTTTCTCCCCTTTTCGTTACATTTTCCTTCTTCGAACGACACACGTGACACTGTCGCGTGCACGACGCTTTGCTTCTTTAATCCTTTCGCTCCTGTCGGAATATATTTATCCAAAGTATTGTTCGAAAAAATGTACCAAAATTTGAGGGAAAAATGTGTAATGTACCATTATGTTCTGATTGTTTCACACCTTATCACATATAAGCACTAAGTGTTTGTGTATACTAATGGAAAATGTAATCCCACAGAATTTTTTTCGAAAAGTTTCAAAAATAAAATTGTTTATAATGTATATTCAATTTTATTACACCTACTAAAGTACGTTTTTGTAATTTTTTTTTCTAAAATAAAAATTTTTAAAATCAGGAATGAAAGGGTTAACGTACGCGATCGACATGCGAAAATCGCAGAAAATAATTGTAGCATTTCCTTCGCACTCCTGCTCGATTTTTTCATTTTCGTTCATTCGCACGTTTCTTTTTGTTTTCCCCCCTCATCATTTGTGGAAAAGAGGTTAATACACGGTACGTATCGTAGAATCGTGTTGTATCGCGAGAAAGAGAACGGATTAATTTTCGAGCTGTTGCTTCGGAGAAGTAAACACGGACAGGCTTTTGAATTTAATTAAAATTTTGACAAATCAGCCCCTCCGGCTTACACGGGTTACGCGTGCGTGTGTGCGCGCGGTCGCTGCGTTTGCTGGAAACACATTTTAGGGAATAAATTAAAAGAATCACCGGGAACAGTAATCATAATTCCCTGTTTAATTTTGCGGAACTAACGATAGGAGTTTGTAAGCTTATCATTAAATTCTTTGGTATATTTCAGGATGTTACAGATGAGTGATTGTAATTTGTATTTTAAGCGCTTTGCGATAGGATTACGCTTTTGCAGCTACTTCGTGACATGCCTGCATTTTTCATTTGAGTATACATTTTTCCGGGACTTTGTAATAAATGTTAATCTCAAAGGTCATTTTTCGGGAACAAACCAGGCAATAATATCATAATTTAATTTTTATTAATACATGGCTTCCGTCTGTATTTTGCTTCGTTTATCGTTCGAATTATTCTGTTGCGTTTAATCCTTTCGCTACGGATACGTTCTCCGCCGCGATACTCTCGATGAACGGGCCGCCGCGACAAAACTACACGGTTAACTACAACCTGAACTGCTTTTACGGTGTTTTCCAAAAAAAAAAAACTTTTCTCAAAGCAGGGTATTCACAACGTCATAACATGCACACTTTTAATTACAGTTCGAGAACCACATAACTGCATACGCTCGTCGTATGTACAATACGCAGCGTTTTACGGAGAGTAATTATAGTCGCCCGTAGTACCTCAGTGGCATGTTTTGAAGGGCGACTATAGTCGCCCATAGTAGCGAAAGGGTTAATTATCCGATTTAATCCGTTACCATTTGAAATATTCTAATTATCCGCGTAATTAGATGGTTCAAAGCGTTCGCTTAGCCCCATTGAAATCTGTCCGTAAAATCGCGAAGCCCGGAGGATTGTCCTGCTGGATTTCCTGCAGGATGTGTACACGAGGGTACGTACGATGTACATCGATATAGCGGCGAAGTTCTCATTTCACCGAGATATCGGATTTTCCCCGGTCACCCTCACCCCGCCCCCCGATTCCCCCGCTTTCTTCTTTATTATCCTTCTATATCCGACTTCCTCTCCTACCGTTCTTTATCCCAAACAAAGCAATCTCGAACCCGTACCGACAGCCTCTACGTGCGACTGCTAGGTGACAATTTATATACCTGCCCACCTATATAACAACTTGCTCACTCGATACGTCTTTCTCGCGCGAGCCTGCGGACGCTTTCACAGCTCCGTGCTTCGTCGTTCGTTATCGAAGAATATCGAGCACCGCGCGCGACTCAATGGCTAATAATTGAGATGGATTCGAACAAAAAAAAAAAAAGAAAAAGAAGAATCATAAATAAAAGTGACAATAAGAAGTTATGCGTGAAAATGAGGATACGAATGGATAAAAATGCCTTCCACCCTCGGCGTTGTTGTTGCGGGTAAATGCATAATAATAATAAATACAATTTACTTATACAACTATTAACACTAAAACACGACGAAATATAACATAAAAATATTAAACACACTGAAGATCGCTTCGTTCTGCGACACACTCTCACTTCCTCTATCTCTATATGAATATCTCTCGTTACTATGATTGCTGTTATCACACTAACTGCCTTTTTATCGCTGCTCTCTCTATCTAAACCACATCAATCACATAGATCACACTTCGCTACACTCATTCCACATCACAATTACCTTAATGTCTACTTACATAGTTTATCATACGCACTCGCCACACTCATTTTTCCATACAAACATTCCTTTTCATATCTCATACTCTATGATAACCATACCAGCACAGTTGTAACTCCTAGTTTATAGGCGGCGATGCCGAAATGGCATCGCCATCTTCACGCCATGGCATTAACGATGGTAATAATGAAAAATTGATAAGCATTGTCATTTTTCTAAATTATGCATTTCTATCAATTTGAGCGCGCGTCACCGCCATGTTGAGTGCCGGTCACCGGTGACCCCCATGGAATTCAACATGTTAACACTATTCCTACCACGACCGGTCAAATGACCGTTTTTAAAATTTCGATTAGAATTTCACATATACAACGTAATAGAATCGTCTTTAAACTTTACACTTTTCCTCAAATATACGTATAATACATTATTCAATGTTCATTTCTTTTTTTATTGTTTCTTTTCTAAGAAAAATTTATAGTCTATCTTACGTGGGAATATTGCGGTAGGAATAGATAGATATATACGTGAAGTGTCGGTAGGAATAGTGTTGAAGCGGTCGATTTTCCGCTCGGAGGATCCTTCGTCGTTTACGACGTCGCGCAGCAATCGCGAGTCATTAAGAACGACGTATGGAAGTTGATACGTGTACTTAATGCTGCTTTACGTCGAGTAAGAAAAGGGGGTGCACCTATCCAATAAAGCCGATTTCACGCGCGATTCCTCGTATTGGATGCGCGCAACAATAACTGCGCGACACACTCGCGCGATTGTTCGTGTGAATGGCGACGGTATTGGAGTCGAACGACCCACGATGGAAAATATACACGTATACGGCATAGGCGAGGCTGTTACGGGATAAGAGACATAAGTCCGTGGCGTCATATGCTTATAACTGCCCCCTATCAGAATAATATTATTACTCGGCCACCCCACGATTATCCTCGTGACGCCAGGCGTTTACCCCTCGCCCCCCTACCCTTCTAGTGATATTCTGGAAAATTGTTATGTTACGTGAGAAACGTGTCGAATCGAAAGCTATTTTATACTGTAATCTATTCGACAGTTTCCTTCTCTTCGACCCCCCTAACCTCCTTCACGCTCCTCCTTCGAACGAATTTTGTAGCTTTCCACTTCGTGGGTCGGAGAATGGACGATGTTTCATGGGAAATTGCTGAAGCTAATCGACGGCTGTTTTTAAATACCGTACAATTAATTGAATAATTCAAACAGTTTTTCAACAGCTCAAGGATGACAGTTTTATTTGTTGTAAAAAAATGTCTTTTTGTTTATCTTATTGATCCAACAAGATAAAAAATTGTAATGTTCAAAGCATATAAGTATATGCAAATAATAAATCCTCGCTTTCTTAGAGTATTTTAAGCTTCTGTAAATTTCTGTATGTATGCATTACTATAGACTTTTTGTTTTGGAAAGAAAGTACATTTTTAAAACGATTAATGTCCAAAAGAGGGATGGCATTCGTTTAGATTTCGACAACGGTTTTTAAATGCAGGAAAATAATCGGTTTATAGTCGCCGCTTTACATGCTGACGGGAACAATTTTGTTCGTACAACGAATCGGTTGTAGAACTTACCGGTTAAATATCAATTTGTAAGAAGCGGTTGGCTGATTAGCATCAGCCTGGGCGAGAGGAGCTTAAAGAAGTTTTCGGGCAGGACGACAGGGAAAGTTCAAAGATGCAAATTGGGGTAATATCGCGGCGCCGGCGAGCGCTGGGGATCCGTAGTTTCCGTCTCGTTGACACTCGCCCCGTCCCTCCGTTAGTACATTAATCGCGGGATTCATTAAGTCCTGCTATTAGCGAGCTGATCTGCGTTACAAAAAGAGTGCCGGAAGAAAGTAGTTCGTGCTTTAACGATCGCGTTAAAACGATTAAAATTTCCCGGCTCAAAATTACCCTTGGGAACGTGCAGGTTCAGCGATCAAAACGTGGCGAACGGATTATCTCCAAAGAATCTTGGAGGGAAAACGGGGGAAAAGAGAAAGCGGAAAGCAGAGGGAAAAGGGAAAAAGAGATTGAACACTTCGCGCTCAAAAACCGTATTATTCGTCCATTTTGAAACTTTGATATCCCATTCCCGAGGTGGTTGGATGAATGAATAATTATCTGCCGCTGGTACAAAACGAATCTTTTTCCTGGCCTCGCGTACCCCCTTTCACCGGTGGACACTTTGCGGAGCCGCTCCTCACCTCGGATACCACCCCCCAATTTATATAAGCCGGGGCAACCTCAACCCCGGAACTCTTATAATAATTCCACGATTCCCCGCCCATGGAAAGCCGCGCGATGTTCATTTCATTATTTTTTTCCCTCTCCGCCGATTCTGCTTCCTCTTCTTCGAGCATCGCCAACGGTGTGTCCCCCTCGTCGCCACCCTCTACCCCCTCCTTCTTCTCCTCTTCTTCCTTCTCCTCCTCCTCCTCCCCCGGCAACCTTCTCCACCGAGAGCCCCTTTGCACGCGAGGGTACCCACCACCATCCCGCGCTGAGAGGGTGATAAGTCGTGACGTCGACGAGGTAGAGGTGATTCCGAAGGGTAGGCGTGGCCGTGGCATCCCACCCTCCGCAAGGGGGTGCGAGGGGTCGGATCGAGAGGAAAGGGTGGCTCGTGATACGCTCTCGTTGGCTGCGCTACCCTCCACCACCACGTGGCGCGGGCAACGCCGCTGGTGGACGCAGCTATAGAGGCTGGAAAATCGTGTAAGAAAAAGCCGGAGAACCAGCGTCGATGGACCCACCCCTCCTGTTTTCAGGGCCCTTTGCTGCTAGACGATTCTACTTAAACCCCGAATATGTTCTCGACACCCTCCCCCTTGCCCGGCCGTCCACCCCCTCCGCTGCTGCTCTGCTCGTCCTTCTCTTTCTGCGCCAACCGCGGGAGCTCGTTTACCTCTTTTCTTCCCCGACTATTGTTATTTTCGCGTGTTTCGATGACCCGTTAGAGAAGGAGTAGGTACTACGTGCCGTGCGACAGGATATCGCACGGTGGAGGCTCGCGTGCCTGTCTTCGACACGGTCGCTCAAGATTTAGTGTGGCCTATGGCGCGTTCTCTCTATGTGTATGCTTCGATTCGGACAACACGGAAGCGCGCGCGTACACGGACAGCGTACGTCGGGGATTCCGGGGATGCCGGTGTGCTCGTTAATTTAATTAACCTTACCGACATTTCCGCCGGACGAAAGCGGCGATTCCACGCTCTCTGCGTGTACCACGTGCTAGGGTGCGGGATTACGTGGAAAATCGTGGACTGTATTATCGCTTGAGGCTAGCGTAAGCCAAGATCTTATTTAGAATCCGATGTAAGTTTTTGTTTTTCCGAAGGTATCGCTGATACTTTACGTTTATAGGATCGCAGAGAATGTAGGGGTGTTAATTGAGAGAAGTAGCAACTAGGTTGGCTGCCAGATCGCTGGTGGACAATTGCCAAGTTTGGCTCCCGCCAGCTGATTATCATTAATACTATTATTATTATTATTATTATAACGGTTATTATCATCCCGTGCGGCGTAATCGCGATAATCGTTATAGAGGTGGTTTAAATCCGCAGAAAAGTGGCCGGGCGAGCGTCGTCGTATAATTATACCTACAAGAAAATCACACTGTGCGAAACGATCTCGTACGACGCGTACCATGGCCACGCGTATACGTATATGCGCGCGTATCAGCCGTGTGCCGGCAATAGACGCGCCGCGGTACCTAACCACACCGATAAAACGACACACGTACACCCGTAGCGGTGATAGTAGTGAGAGATAATAATGTTGATAAGGGTGTAGAGAGAACCGCTCGGCGAACCCCTACCGCTTGCCGCCTGAACGGAACGAATATATATATAAGAGCGAAAAGGACCACCGTCAAGAGTGTGTACGCATCCACTGTATAGAAAGGGGCGAGAAGAAGGACGGAGCGGGCGAGGGAGCGAGCGAGAGGGGGTAAGAACGGGGTGAAAGAAAGAGGGAGGGACGGAGAGAGAAAACACCGGGCGATAGTCAGAGGGGTGAGTAGGCGTGGCTACGGACTACCCTCGAAGCAGCCGATTGGACGGACCGCTGGTCCGCTTCGTCAAATAAAATCCAATCGTTAGGACCAAAGGAATGCGAGTCTCCTAGCTTTTTTCCTCCCTTGCCACTTGCCCGAGCCTCCCCTGCTCTACCTTCCGCCGTGGCTTTCCCACTCTCCGTTCCTCCTTCTCGGCTACGTCTCTTCCCGCCTTCGTCTCCCTCCGTTACCTTTAAAGGGGGTGCGCGCAGCGCCGTTTGATGGGAGTATGATTTTATTACGGCATTACCGAGCGAGCCAAACCCCGAATTGCTCGGCTTATAGTCTGTATTATCTCACCTAAGAGGGAAAGAAAGGAGAGAGCGGAGGGGGGGGAGGTTGCACGTCGACTTTCGGAGGGGTGGGACGATAGGGAGAGGAGAGAGGGGCAAGGGTACAGAGTAACACACTCCTTCCTCCCTCTTCCCCCTTCTATGTACACATAAGCCACTGCCTATACGTTAAAGGGGGCTGTTTCGAGAATCCCGGTGCACGAGGAGGGGGCAAGCGAGCCAGCTATATGCCTTTGTCGGCTTTCATTCGGGGGTTGCACGCTCTCACGTTGCGCTGCCACGCTCTCCGAGCACCCCTCTCTCTCCTCGCAATCTCTCTTTCTCTCTCTATCCCTCTCGCAGGCTGTTTCTGTGCTCGCATGCACGTCAGTTGACATTCCGCTGCCGAAATCGCACGTTCCTCCTCGACGTAGCCGCTTTTGTGACAGTTCCGTGCGGTTGGCTCCTTGCGTGCCACGCGAAATGCCCCGTGCACCGTTGCGGGACTGCTTTGTGACTTTAAGTGACGCTATGACATGCTCTGTGATCGCGTGTATCGATTGAGGGATTGAGAACACGCATACAGATCGACGATTTAGTGAAGTTTGCTATTTTCTAACCAATTCCGGTTAATCATAGCGAAGGAACGTGTAATGCTAGTTTTGAGGATCGTGGAAGGTATCGATGTTATTCGTGTTGATTGGCAAATCGTGGAGATCTCGAGTAGAATATTGCCAGTAAATTTTGTTCGATAATTGGTTTTGTCGAGTGTGAAATCGTAAACGAAGACATTTTTAACAGCTGATCGTGGTATCTGCTGTTTTCGATGTGCAATACATTTGACACCTGTTTAGTATCGAGTTCAGTGATAACGAATCAACTGAGAAGTTCGGTCAGGGAACAGCTGTGAATGAACCAACGTACCAAATATCCTGAGTACACCTTTGAACCTTCGTCGAATGTTTTGAAAAGAACAGAAGTACAGATACTGTATCAATCAGCAAGAGCCAATCACCGGGAAACGTAGTGGGGGAGGGGGGAAAAGTCAGGGGGCCGTGATATGTTTCCTTCGTCAGCGGCGATGCTGAAGAATCTGCAACAAAGTGCAATGACCTCGCCCTTTTTAATGGAGAACTTGCTCCAGAGCAAGGCGTCGCCCGGTGCCGATTTAACCAGCCTGACCTTGAACTGGGCGGCCAGCCTAGTGGCGAGGCAACGCGAACGGGAGTGCGAGGCGAACCTGAGGATCTCCCGAGAGAAAGTGTCGCCGTCGAGCGCGAACCAGGATCAGCTCGACCAGCGGTCCTCCGCCGGTGCACGTGGCTCGGATCGAGGGAATCCTATGATCGACTGCAGGGATCATCAAAGAGGATCGACCGGAAGGATCGACCGACAGAACGATCGGATGCAGATTCTGCGGGACAAGGAGGGGATGGAGAGGGGCCAGATCACGTACGTGGACATGGAGAACGAGAGGATCGACGGGCACGTGATCGTGGATCGTCTCTGCGCGATGGAGAGGCTCTGCAACGAGAGGATCGAGAACCGATCCAGCTCGGCGGTGGACTCGTGCAATTCGAACATCGACGAGGACCCAGCCAGCATCGAGATGGACGGCGGGTTGCAGGGCGAGAGGGAAAAGGACGAGGGGATCCTGGCCGGCGAACGCGTGACGGCGTTACAACCGGACAGGCGGTACGACCTTGGATGCAGAAACGTCATGCACACGTCCGACGAGATGACGATTCAAGGGGAGAGAGAGGTGGCGGTCGAGCGTGTCGTCGACAGGATAGGTGAGAGAACGACCGCCTGCTCCTGCGGCGACGAGCAGTGCTTAGGACCCGCATGCAGGACCATCCAGGAGAAGGAGAAGCCGCAGCTCAAGTTCAGCGTCAGCGCTATCCTCGGCGGCAATCATGACAGGCGACCGCATTCGGGTAATTGTTCCAACTTGAGACAACGGCGCGCGTTTATCGCTGGGGTAACCGGTTCCACTTAGATTTTGGGGTAGCTTTAGTAGTTCGCGACGGATAGGTACGGTTGGATCATTGGTTCTTTGTTGGAACATGATGAATGAACAGTTTGAGGTAGTCGGATCATTGCCTTGAAGGATTGCAGAAAGCCTTTTAGATAAGGAATAAGGCAATGTTAGGCGTGGTACGTAAAGTAAACTGTTCGCAAGCAGTTCGTAAGGTTTCAGGATAAAATGTTGTCTTTGAATGATAGTGGTATCCACCGCTTCCCAAAATTTGTCATCGAGTAAGAATTAGACATTACGAACAATGGTCTCATTCTCACATGTACATGTACGACATTCTGAAATCTCTCTGGATAAATGGTCACTTCCTTGTTGCGATGAGTAAGACGTTTAAGCGAGCATCACTGTATCATCTCATATTTTGACAGAATTTAATCCAACAACGATTCTTTGACAGAAAGTGCGATCAGCTAATCGATTACAACATCGGTGATTTTTAATTAAACTTCGCCGATTTTATTATTTAGAATAACAAAGTTGGAACGAGATAGAGTTCAGATTGACGAGCGTGTCAGAAGAATCTTAGTCATCCCTTAAGCATTTAGAGTGTTGAAACAAAGCTCACCACAAATCAGTGTCGCCGGCAGACTTCTGTCGTCGGTCCCTAAATCTCATCCGCACACCCTCAAGACGAGTCGCAGCGTGCGTGCAGGGTGGAGCAGGACGTCAGCTGGTCCGCCACTTACCTTCACCCCAATATTAAGCCCTTACGATTGGTGCCTATAATATTAGACAAGCGGCAGGATCCAATGATGTATTACCGCGCCTCTTATCGCGTTTTCCTTATTCGCGGTAATTCCAGCATGGTCCACCCGAAATTGACCGGATCGAGCTGTTATCAAACGTTTCGATTTATAGCGGATGCCATAATCGTGCCATAAAGACCGTCACTGAATTATCAGATTATTACAGTCGTATCTACATATACGTTCTGTCGATTTGCATAGGTTACTACTTAGATTCCTTTCAGTAACATAACTATTAAATTCTCAAATTCGTATCCAACTACTATCTTATATTTCGTTCGTGAATACACGCGGAACTTTATCTACAAAACCATTTTTATTAATCAACTGAAACTTACCTCTATCATATGGATATGTAGTTTGTATAAACGTGCTTCACGCTTGCCCCGCTACTCCAATAATAAGAACCAATCAGACATAAGCGCGAGACAATGTATCCCTTCTCCCTGATATCGCTTTAGCGAGTTCCGGATTAGAAACAAGCCACGAACACAATCGAAATTCGTTTCTTTCGTACCGAGAGCAGAAAAAAGGTGGAAAGGGAAAAAAACACCTCGCAATGCCCGAACCACTTCAGTGTACATCAACCGTACAATCTCTTGAGTCCCGGTCGTCCTTTTTTCCCTCCCCCCCCCGGTCCTCCCCCGCGTCCCTCGCACTCCCTACCCTATAACTAACGAGTGATTGACACGAGTCGATAAAGTTCATGCACATACGATAAATACATAAACGCCGCGGACCACGGGAGCGAGATAGAAGCAGGTAGGGAACCCGGAAAGAGAGGAGCGAGGGATGGTTCATCACAGGGGGTGGAGACGGGTGGAGACGAAGGTAGATAGGTGGAGAGGCAAATGTTGCATTTAACATTGGTGGATTGCATGCATGCGCCGCTGAAAGAGGAGATGGTAACGTCCACCAGAGAGGGTAAGAGTGAGAGAGAGAGAGAGAGAGAGAGAAGAGTAGTTGGGGAAATTTGGTGCGTTCGAAATACGGGGGAGGGGTTTCATGCATTTGTCGGATAGCGGATGCATTGACCGTGCCACGTGCATGTGTTACATCCCTTCCTTCCCACCCCCCTCAAACCTCCCACTCTCCCCCCCACCCGCCCATCCCTTCTCTCCTGTGAATCCATCGCCTCCGATAAACCCTCCAACATCCATGAGCTGTCCCCCCCTCCCCTTTAACCCCCTCTTGGTGCAACCCATCCCTGTGTCACCCCCACCCCCCTGTTGCCTCCCCCTCGCCGGTGGGTACTATCGCTCAGTCCGCTCGGTTTGTACGTCATGTCGAAATGTTGTGAAATAATTGCGCGAAAAAGTGATTGGCAACAAACTCGAAATTCATCGACAGACGCGAACGAATGCCGTGGCAACGTGGAGCTCGGGCGGTAACGGGGGGTGGTGGCGGTGGTGGCGGCGGGGCTCGCACGGTCTGGAGTGGATGGGCGTTTGACGGGAGAGCGACGTTAAATTTCGAATAGCATTTTCGCCAATCGTTGTGCGATTTACCAGGTCCACGCACTCTTTCGCCCTGTTTTCCACCCTTTCGCTCTCTCGCTCGGCGTGCCGCACTCCGTCTCGTTTCGGGGACCCACACCACCGCTTTCGCTCGGCCTCCCCGCTGGCTACCCCACGTTGCCGCCTGTTTCTCGTTGTTGTTTGTCGCTATTATTGATATTTTTCGATATCGAGCGTGACACGACGCGAGACTCGTGTAGATGGATGGCGAAATGCGTGTACCTCGCGCTGTTTTATTATTTCCCCCCCCCCCTTTTTTTTTCGTTCCTTCTTTTTTCGATCCTTCTCGTTTCGTTCAGTGCCTGTTTGGAAATAAAACGTTGACGTTGTCCCGGAAAATTTCAGAGATTTTTGAACGTTAACGATCACAAACTCTTGAAGGAAGACGACCATCTTTTACGGTGTAGTTCCCCGATCAGATTCACCATGTTCCCGAAATATCGGAGCACCATCTTCAGATCGTTAGATGGTAATTGTTCAAGTCCATCGTAATCCGTTTTAAATCTTCCTCTACGTTACACTTTTCCATCGTATCTTGAACCACTCTGGATCAAGTTGTGCGCTAAGACAAACATCGTCCCTCTATCACGGAACCTCCTCGTGGAACACGTCGTTTCCCGCCCGTGCATAAATCGTTCGACTCTCTCTCTCTCTCTCTCTCTCTTTCTCTCTCTCCCCATTCACCGAGAAACCTGCAGCGGTGTCTACTTAATAATGCATCGAATGCCGTAATCCCAAAGAATAACCACCGATATGTTGTAGCTGCGGTTATGCGAAGGATCCGTGGGCCAGGGCAAAATGGAAGGGAGGGTCGTTAAGCCCGGGCATTTAAAAAAAAAGCACAACTCTACAACTGTAACAACACGCGCGAGCCGTTCTCTGGATATCCTCGACAGGCTTCGGGAGGTTTAATCTCCTCGATTCTCGTACGGTCGTGGGGCGAACGATGACAGAAGAGGGGCGGGGGGAAAGGGGGAGGACAGGGGTGGTGTTCGCGAAGGGAGTAGCTCGAAGGAGGTGGAGCGGCTTAAAAAACGATTCCCATTCAATGTTTCCGTTGGAGGTTAAGCCGTTATTAGTTGGCCAAGGCCTGCGATATCCAGGCAGGACGCTCCTCTTATTGGCTGGCTACGAAAACAACGATAAAAGGCGATGAGTATTTTATGGGGTACACAGGCACAATAGGACCTCGTGTATGGGCCATTGTTAAAGCATTGTCTGGCTGCGGCCCGCAAGGCAAACCTCTCTTTCTCCGCTCGATTCCGGCTTCTTGGTCGTCGCGGTGGAACCGTACCCGGGGACGCGGTGGCTCTCCATTATTTTATTATTTTCAAACACGTCACCTTCTCCTCTTCTCTCTCCTCCTATCTTTTCCTGTTTTTTTTTTTTTTGCTGGGGTAAATTGGGCGTGGCGGTGCGACCGAAAAAAGTATGTTAAAAATACGTCCAACCACCAAACCCTCTTGGGTGTACGTGTAAATGATTGGTATACATTTTTTTGTTAGGGGTTGAACTGAGATTTTTTCAACTGTCTGTTCATTCTTAAGAGAAGTCTCTGGATCATGAAAACATTTTCTCCTTTTTCTTTTTTTTGGAGGGAGGGAGGGTGGGTTCGTTAAGATACTTTGGTTGGAGGATTCTTTTGACGAATAACAGGATTTTTGTAGATTTACGCGAGAGAAGTCTATCGTTTTAATCTGCGGGGGATTAAATATATCCAAACGGTTCTCACGTACCAAATATCCGAGTATTTACTCCGGAGGTGTTGAAGCGTGCGTCAACAGGAGGTTGGGCTCCGCCTGGAGCTGTTGAGGAGGGTTTAGTCGGGGGTGTCGGTTCGAATTATGCATCGCAAGGAACACAACGACTTGAGCATTCTGTCGTGCGAAAATCCGGAACCTTGGGCGTTTCGCGAGGAACTCGACCGTGAAAAATGCGTTCCTGTCTGCCTCTGCACTCGGTCAAACGTTTTCAATTAAACATTTTATCCTCTCGAGAGAAAATCTTCGTACCTTAAGTAATAAAGTAGGACCGCGGGATAAAGAAAGGCTTGTTCCATCTTTCAAATAACTTAATCTGTCTGTTCACGTTGGGTATTCTGTATGTTTAATTCGTATCATACACGATTTACACTTTCTATGCATACCTAAATTTTCTTCAAATCCATGAAAATCCACATCCAATTAAGTATTTTATATCCGAACGATATTTTTGCTGAAAATACTATGGATAACGTTTGCTCGAAACATATTTTCGGTTTGTTGTTAATCCATAAATGTGTGGCATTTTTGCAGAGAACTTTCAAGGGCTTCCGCCGGAAGCGATACCAGCGTTCCTGCAGAATTTACAAAACTCTGCTAATTACAACATCGCGAAACCGATCGCCAGACCTGCGGCCTATCATCCGTATCACAGGCCGAGCCATCAGCCGCCACAGCGTCATTTACCTCCGAACGCGCATCACACGCTGCAACAATTATTCTACAGAGGACCCTATTTAACAGGTATCTAATTATCTAGCTTTCTTTTGTCGTGTCTTCCATTCAACAAATTTTATTTAACTTTAACACAATAAAGACTTCCGCATTTTAGCCCCTATCGTCAAAAGTACCCTAATGTCCGAATAACCCAAATTATCCTCTGCACAGCTATTTATGTTAAGGGACTTTTGTGATTTGAGGTCAAAAAGATACGAGAGCTTTAAATGTTTATAAAGAATATAAAGAAGGAATATCAATCTCATTGATTCCTATTTAAATAAAGAAGTTTACCGTAAATTATTTATTTATTTATTTAAATAATTTATGAGTAAGACTCATTAGTGTACATATGTAGAGATAACTAGTTCAAAACGGAGGACATTACATATAAAATAAGAACGAATAATCTAAAATAATCTAAAAGTATAAATAATTATATTAGTATTTTACATTTTACTGTCTGTATACTTTCATAATTAATTCCCTGCGTATGCTATCGTAAATACAGGAACGAGGTCAAAGAGGAAAATTAGTGTTCCATTTTTCAAAGAAAACAAAAATCGTCGTAATTATATACGTATCATATATTTATTCCAAGGGCGGTTCGGGGAAAAGTTAATAAACAAGCCGGACGGAGAGCGGAAACACGGTCTCGATGAACATTTAAAACCGAAACTTCCGCACATGGCGCCAAAGCGTATAAACGCGGGCACGTGCACGGGCACGGGTTTATCGAATATCTTGTTATAGGTAGGCTCGTATGGGACATGGAGTGCATATGAAGTGCAGTGAAAGCACTACCATATTATGTACATGCACCGCCACAAGCAAAATGCACGCATGCAACAAGTGCGTGCAAATATCATCGGCGCAGATAATACTGTCATGCTCAGCCTGGCAATATTGTACAGATACGATCTGGAGATTCAATTGCCCGTTCGTTATTAGATGACTTTGATTCAATTACTATCGAGGCCCGGCCTTTGATGTATGAGCGATAAATTTTGGCTATCGGCATTTTTACGAACGCTAATATCGCGGTTTGGCGAGAATAAGAAATTGTGACGCCAATCAATTCGCGTCTTCTTCAAGCATGTGGCTTATTCGCACCACGAATATGGCTTATTCGAAAGATCAAACAATCTTTCAATTTTTATTCCAAACTGAGGTACGTTTACATTGTAGCGATCCAAAATTTTACCGTAACACTCCACTTTTTCTTCAATTGAGGTCTAAGGGTGTTTCAATTTATAACAATTCTAAAATATCTACGGTCACTATAATTTGGTGTATTAACGGCTATCCTTCTGAATAAAAATATTCTGTCTAATGTTTCGAAACATCTAACAAAATGGAAGTTCGGTTATTTAAAATTAGGAAAGTAGAACTTGAGAAATATTCAGACGGCAGAAATATAATTTTATTCACGGAGTAATAAATCGTTCAGTTCAAAATAATAGGAATAGGTACTTGGGTGACATATTGAAAAAGCTACTCCGTAAACGTGACACCAGAGCTACGTAGAAAAAAGTACCTGGATCGCGGTAAATCGGAACATATTACAATAATCTTATTTATTCTTTTGACCTCTAGTTGCCACCTCCGGAACTGGAGGTCATCATCCGGCTGCTCCAGGTGGTGGTGCAGCGTTTCCAGGTGCGATCCAAGGCGGCCTGGGCGATTTCACGAGCACTGGCCTGGTGTTCCCGTGGGCGACGAACGCGCGTGGAAAGCCTCGCCGGGGAATGATGAGAAGGGCGGTTTTCTCGGACCTTCAGAGACGCGGCCTCGAGAAGAGGTTTCAGATACAGAAGTACATCAGCAAGCCGGATCGCAAGAAGCTGGCTGAGAAACTCGGTTTGAAGGATTCTCAGGTAAGAAAGTATTTGATTAACACTAGAACTACCAGAGCAATCAAAATGACCAATTGGTGATTAGTCATAGCAACCTTATAAATTCACCATGGTAAAGCTTCCAAAATTCACTATGATTTTCTGCAGAAAGTATAAATAAAGATTAGTTTTCCATGAATTCGATATTTTTTTTATGTAATTTCTAATTTGATCTCTTCCATGCAAATAAGTACACTTTCACATTAGAAGTATTAGAGCAATCAAAATAACCAATTAGTGATTACTCATAGCAACCTTATAAATTCACCATGGTAAAGCATTCAAAATTAACTATGATTTTCTGCAGAAGGTATAAATAAAGATTTGTTTTGTACGAATTCAATATTTTTCATGCCATTTAAAATTTTATCTCTTCCATGCAAATAAGTACACTTTAATTGTCGGTAGTTATAGCGTTAAAGTTGCATTACCGTTTCAAAATCAAACTGAAACATCGAAGAAAGGAAGGATTAATATCCATTAATGCTGATTGTGAAAGCGTGAAGGATTAAATTCGGCTCGTTACCGTCCTTAGCACTGGGCAAACTTATTGTTCGTTATTTCTACATTTTATAGGAAACAAGCGAATGAAATTGTTCGAACTAGTTTAAATTAGAAAGGTATAATTAATAATCCTGCTTAGAACGAAGCCGGATAACTTTATGAAATATTAAGTTTCGAAACAGCGAACATAAGACACAGGTCTTTATTCTGTTAATACTCGATCACCGTCAGCCACTGGAAATTGTGGGCCTGGCAATCTCTAGGGGTGGCAGCGAGCCGGTTAATAAGTCAGAGAGCGTAGATTGAACGACTTCGGGGTTAACAGTGGTTATACGAGATAATGACATCAAATGTGCCAGATTCAGGTAAACATGCGTGCATTATAACGTGTACAGGCTTGTCATGATCAAGCGGTTGCCTTCGCAGCCGCATGAATGGTCAACGTGATGCTTAATGCTGTGTTTAATGATCTTAATAGCGTACGCACTTGTCCGTTAATCCGACTAACCGAACGAGCACTTCTTTGCCGTTGGATTTTCTTCTTCGTAGAACGCTAATTCATTCGTGAACACGTATACATTAGCATATTCGATTAAATTAACAGAATAGTTATGGGTATTCCATAAAGTTGAATAGAATCTGACGAATTTCTTGTTGGAATGCTAATCTGAGAAGCAGTAGTAATTTATTGGGTATAATAATTTAACGTTTGGCTCGGCCTCCTCGCGTTTATACTTAATTAACGTCACGAACGATGTTACTTGATTCTGGCTAATCGCCCGGCGCATAATCGAGGAATTAATCCGTACGAGGAAGGAAGGAAGGTTGCCGCAGAATATATGGCGCTTAATGATCTTATTAGGGCAGTAATTGTCGCTTTAACGGAGTACGAAACCCTCTACTCCCAACGGAGCATTTAATTTAACGATGGTGTTCTCTTGCTCTATCGTGACTTCGTTCATCGAACTGATTGAGACTAATGTTCAGGTTTTCACGCTTCTGTGTGCTCGGTAATACGAATCTATAAACTTCATCATACTCGCGTACAAGGTGTTTAATTTAAATGTAAAATGTAGCATAACGTGCAGTCATTTAATTTAATATGAATTCATTAGGTTGTCAAGGGAACTTTATGCCATTCTCTTTTAAATTTAAAACAATTTTTAGAAAATGTAATTTTTAAATTACCTCGATAATTGGAAAAGCTATTGTATATCCAAGGTGAGTCTCTGTTGTCACATGCAGAGATAATTACACGACAATACGAAGCTTTAAAATTAGCCACTATTTCAAATACTTTTGTGCACCAATGTTTTAATAGACTGCTCGAATACTTAATAGATGCTCCACTTTTATACATTATTTTCTGTTAGTCCAAGTTCACTCCTTTTCGAGTGATTACTATGTAAAGCGATTCCAATAATCGTAGCGCGTTTATGGAGTCACCGTGGTAAGTGCAAGCATTGAAATAGCGATCCTTAAGAAGGTAATGAGCTCGGTACTGAATAGTCACGGCCATTCCTTTTAATAAGCCCTTTAAAAACGATAACGAATGAATGCATTTATGAGAGATTTAAAAAATGCCAATTGCATCCAACCGTTCAAAAACAGGCGTTATTATATTTAACTTAGAACGAGATAAACCTCTACGTAGCATCCGTCTGTTTAGTTACGTCAAACAAAAATACCATAGGTAATTTGAACACCAAATTAGTAGAAAACTTCAACAGAAATTATAAGTAACCGAAGTAACCACAACATTTTCCCCGTACCTCTGAAAATCAACGTATCGAAGCTCAAAGTCCCATACGGCGACCATGAGCGGAGGTGATCGCGCGAGATATCATCGGGGGTGTACATAGGAGAAAGAGCCGTGGCATTGGTGCACACGAGGCTAGGAGCATATAATACCCCCCAGTTTGGGGTTAATCGGGCGATGCCAGTTCATTAGCTGCGCGCGTATGTACCGGCACACACGAGGTCTCGTGTGCACACCGACGCGACGCCGGCGTCGCCGTCGCTAGCAGGCTGGCTCCGCTCTGGCGACGCTAATGAAACTAAACGATGCCCAGAAAATGCCACTGTAAGTTAGTTTCATTTGATTTCATGAGCGTAGTTTGCCGACCCGCCCGAATGCTCGGGGATGCGTGCATGCGACCGATGTTTTCCCTAATTTTGTTTCCTAACCGGAACTCTAATCCACGGAAGCGTATTTCGTTGCCGGAAATCGAAATTCGACGTTCCGTTCTGCGAGTATCAACGGAGACCACGGTGTCCCGACTAATGGGGGGGGTGGGGGCAGAAGTGGCAGGGTAACGGAATTTTCGGATAACAGAGAACAATCGCTGTCGCTTGCGTTGAATTTCACTTGTTTAAAACCGAAAGATCAATGGAATTGACGTTTGTTTTGGTATTTAAGGATCCCATATTTTGGAATTTGAGGTTGGAAATTAAAAAGAAACGGCTGAATAATCAGTGCTATTTTCATCATAATGCAGGGTACTCAGACTCAGTGTATATCTACGTATAATTTTATCTCAACAACGACAAGCATCATAAGCAGAATAACGCTGTGCAATAAAGCTATGATTCCAATGATAGTAATACGAAGAACAGTCGTAACAGAATTATTGTTTACATGTTCCGCAATCGATGGAAACAGATATTCGATAAACGCATACGCTAGATCCCGTGTAATCGCTCCCACCAATTAGCCATAATCGAATCTCTTCCATTCATAATTAACCTTCTCTATTCAAGACCGTTCCTCCGGGTCAACCTGAAAAAACACCCATCCAGTTTTCCCCGCATACATTGATCCTTCTTCACCTGGAAGGAATGTTCTTTTGGTATCCGCCGCGTAGTGAACGCCAATGCGATACATTTCGCATAGGTACGAGCATATGGCTGTATGTAGATGAGGCGCAAATAAGGGTGAGAGATAACCATTGGTTAGCGGAGGGCTGAACACAGAGGAAGAGGGAGAGAGAACGAAGAAGAGAGAGAGTGAGTGCGTGAGTGAGTGAGTGAGTGAGAGAGAGAGAGAGAGAGTTACGGGAAGCTGGGAATCGGTGGAAGAAGAGGTAGAGGGAGAGAGAAAGAAGAGGAGAGAGAGTGAGTGCGTGAGTGAGTGAGTGAGTGAGTGTGTGAGAGAAAGAGATAAAGAGAGAGAGAAAGAGAGAGGGAGAAAGAGAGAGAGAGAGAGGAAGAGAGCCATGGGAAGCTGGGAATTGGCGGAAGAAGAGGTAGAGGAAGAGAGAAAGAAGAGGAGAAAGAGTGAGTGAGTGAGTGAGTGAGTGAGTGAGAGGATGAGAGGAAGAGAGTCACGGGAAGCTGGGAATCGGCGGAAGAAGAGGTAGAGGGAGAGGAAGGGTGCGGAAGGATATATTCTCATGTATAATTCACACCTCGAGCGCCATGCCTTCACCGCCATTGGTTGAGGCCCACTCTCGCCGTGGTTTTACGAGAAAATCCAAGGACCACGCGCGCGCACATGCACACACGAGACTGTACGTGCACGCGAACGGACATCCGGACAGACGTACGTATGCGTCTCTGCGAGAGCCAACCGGGTACTTCGAAGTTGGAGTAAATTGACGGTTCTTGCGAATCTGCAGTCCGCATACAAAGGAATTTTCCCGTCTCTTTCCTCCCTTTTTTTCTACGTTCTTCCTCTTCTTCCACGGTTGGCGGTGAAACAATCGGCAGTACCGGCATGGGAGTTCAAGAAGCTCTCTTTCCTCTTTTACGAGGAACGATTCCCGTAGGCACATTGAACGGGGTTGCGGGAGCTGTCGTGATTTAGGAGGGGATGGAACGTCACCGGTCAGCAGAAGTTAGGAATAACTTTGTTTATACGAAAGGTCGTTTGTTGGTCAACGTGAATATAGTTGTGACTCGCATTCTTCGGGTCCCTTTTATTTTAATCTTTTAGGCCCGGCTGAATTGTGTGCGAGGCCTATTCTCTTGACGGCAGAGTTTGACGCGAATTACGCATAAACGGTGCAGCACTGCAATATGTGACGGATAACGTTCTCTACGCGAGTACATTGGAATAAAATGTTTGACGATCAAATTATAATTTTCTTCAAAATATATTACGCATACTTTAACTTTTACAATTCACTATTTAATAATTAATAATACAATTGGGTATGATATATAAGGAGATGATATCCGCGAAAGCCACTGTAGTGGCGCGTCGATCCTAAAAGGTTAATTGATGCCAGAAATCATCGACAGCTAGAGCACGCTTGATGCATTAAAGCTTAATGCAAGAATTAAATATTCGTTTGTATTTTATATAGAAGGAAATCGTGCAGAATTTTCAAAAATGTGTCACAGTTAATTTTTTGGAAACTTCAATGAAAAATTACAAATTCGATCGTTTTTACTACTTCGATAATTACGTACCATAATGAGAAGTCGAGCAATTGTATGGAAAGTGTTTTTCTCTTAAATAAAACAGAGAAAGTTGAATTTTCGTAATACCGGAAAAAGAAAATTAATTTAGTTTTCGACGCGATACGAGGAGGTATTTCTTTCTGGCTTCTGAACGTTAATGTTTTTATCGTCACGTAGCAAACGAGAGAGGAGAAAAGAAAAGAACAATTTCGAAGTTGTTGGAGGGTATGTTGAGTGTTCTGTGCGATTTGAGGAGCGTGGTTCTGCGCACTTGGCCGCTATCTAATATCACGGTTCACCACACGAACACCCATAAAAGCGATTATTGTCCGATGATGGCTTTCTCTTCTCCCCGGAGTCCCTCTCTTCTGTTTCTCTTAATAATACTCAGCTGGCGGGCACCAGATGCCGAGCTTCGTGATTTTCTCTAACGTCGCCTCCTCTAATGGCAACTTCTCGCTCTAATTCTATCAGTTACTAATTAAACCTGCGAATTTCTTTCGTTTCAAAGTACAAGATACATTTCGAACGACTTTAATCTCAAGAAACGAGAAATTTGAGATTTCCGTCAACTTCTGTTCACGAAACTTACGCTTTTAGCACCGTATTATCACTTATTTCCACATCTTAGAAAAAATTAATGAACATACTTGTACTACTTTAAACCACTAAGATATAATTAATAATTTTTGTAAACTTTATGAAATACCAAGTCTTGGACTCGAATTTTTGCACTCGAATTTAATATGACCATGAATTACCGCCAACTCGGAATTTATTTCTTTATTCAATCAAAACAAAATTTTTCCAATACGTTATTAGCATACTTAGCTGTAACATATCATGAGTATAATTTAAAAAAAAAATGAAAATTCCACGGTAAAACTTGCGATGTCGCATACCCTGAGAGATACGAGCGCAAAGGGTTAACATTCGATTACAGTAGAGACTCCCATAATCCGAATCTGATCAGGGAGTGAAAACTGACCGGATAAGCGGGCTAAGGCTGGCACTGTTTATAAATAATACGAAATAATTTCCATAGAGGAAAGGGAACCGAAACTCCACTTTCAGCGTCTTTTTGCGTCAACTTTCATCCTTCCTGGTATTATTCGCAATCGTACCGGTTTTATGAATCTTTCTTGAGATTTAATTAAAGACTTGCGGTATACGGGCGGATGATAATAATAAAGCTTTTCCAAGGGGTAGCCTGTACTTTGAGGAGACGCATGGCACGAGGGGGGGGAGGAGGGTAAGTGGATAGAGAGAAGAGAAGGCAAGGTGCCGTTTCGCTCAGGAGGTTCGAGCCTTCACTACAGTTTATGACGAGGGTGGGTTTAAGAGGGACGTCGAGGGTTAAAGGGGGATGACTAAAGTAATTAGTGATGGTGAGCGAACTCACCCACACCACCGCCGGTATCCCCGTCTTTGTTCTCCTCGCGATTCCTTTAACGACAAGAAAACGTTCATCTATCGCGAGGCTTTTTATAGAAAAATTAAATGCTTAAGAACTTACCGTCCGCTTCTTCTTCTTCTTCTTCCTCCTCTGCGTTCTCGTGCCCTCACCGTCAATCTTAATTTCCTGTTGCTGGATTTTCCAAGGAAAAGGTGGATTTGATCTTGGTATCCTCGTATTTACTGTTACACTATGTGGTGTTTCTGCGTTTTGTAATTTCTGTTGAACGTCAGTTTTACACTTACGTTTCTAGAATTCCTGATTCATAAAGCAATGTGATATATTTGTTAACGGGTTAACTTGTACTCGATAATTTAGCCCCCTCCTGTTATAGGTATATGCAACGTAAAGGCTTGTATTGGAAGTCTGTATTTACAAACCTCGTATAATAATGTATCGTAATCAAAAAACGGAAACTATAGAATTTTGATTACGAATTTCTCACGCAAAGATCGAAAATGCGGATAGAAGAAACAAATCGATGCAAAAATTTTAGGGATACGTTCAGTGAATTCGTCAGTGTCGTAAAGTAAGACGAAAATAATGACGATTGATATACAGTGGCTCCAAAAAGTATTCGTACACTGTGTCACAAATAAATTCGTTTAACCTTGCAATTCTGAGTCTGACAGAAGTGTTCAATAAAACTTTGTGGGTATGTAGATCGTAATAGTATACGTATGAATTAATCTCTTCGTTTCATCTAAATGTCATTTTAAAGGGGTGAAACCAGCGTTGAAGTTTCTGAGCTTTCTTTCATTTTTTAAAGATAACTTTGTAATGGTGCTTGATAAAGCAAAACCTTTCGAATAGAAAATGTTTAATTTTTAATACTCTATCGCCCTGTCATAAGAAAAGAACCCAGGAAAGCTTGTGTTCAAAGCATGAACAATCGTTGAAACTTTGATGTTCGTTATTAGCCCACTTAAAAGATATTTTGCCGCTAAAAAATTGCTTCACGCAGGATACACTATGTTTTGTACACACACAAAATTTCATTGAAATCAGAATTTTAGGAGTTGGTGAATCTTCTTATAATACTTTTTGGAGCCACTGTATATTTTCAAATGTAAAATTCAATTCTGGTTCGAAGCATTCTTTCCAAAAATTTCACCGTTCACATACAGACAAGCACGATTCTATTCATCGCTTCGTCGTTCGGCCCTCGACGAAATATCAAATTCCAAGAGATCCATGAAATTCGCCGAACTGCAAATAGTTGAGGGAAGTTTCGATATCGTCCCGTGGAGCATCGCGTTGAGCAAGCACCACGTCAAAACCGTCCGTGTCGCCCGTGGGCAGGATTCATCAACGCGTCGACCGTTAAATTAGCCGGAATTAAGAGCAGCCAGCCACTTTTGTGCTCAAGACGTTTCCGTGCCGTCGGACAGACGGAAGCGAGGCAAAAAGTAAACAGAGGGACCGGAGGGCTTGTTATCTTTTTAATAATCAAATCCGACGGCCCTCCTTTCTTACAACTTCCCAGACCTGTCAGAATCACGCCCCCAACATTAATTCGTAACGGCGGAGAACGATTCGTTGCGCGATCAGTTGCGACAAATCGAATGAATAACAATTTTTACGCGTTATGTTTGTCGTATGCTACGTCTTGTCGTGATACAGTAGCACTCCGATTATCCGACATACTTGGAAGTTGGAGATAGTGCCGGATAATTCGGCTACATCGACGTACGAAGGGATAAAAGGAACGTAATTTAAAAAAAGCAACGTTAGATGATACACCAGTGCAATTTATTAACAAAAATGAAATATAAAATAGAATGTATGCATTATAGACAATATAAAATGTATTAATTGATACGTGCAGCAGCGGACAAAAGTTTAAGACCAAAGAGACAACGAAAATAAATAACTTGATTTATATGTATACTGATCAATAAATAGATTTATGATGATACACCAGTGCAATTTATTAACAAAAATGAAATATAAAATAGAATGTATGCATTATAGACAATATAAAATGTATTAATTGATACGTGCAGCAGCGGACAAAAGTTTAAGACCAAAGAGACAACGAAAATAAATAACTTGATTTATATGTATACTGATCAATAAATAGATTTATCCTGTACTAATCAATAAATAGTGTTCCGCCATAATGACAATTAGGTAATAATCGTACAAATATCGTTATGAATAAAAAAATATTTATGGAATAATTTATATAAATATATAAACAATATTTGCAAACCATAAAACTATACTTTATACTATCCTCTCGTCTTAAACTTGGTTCGCTACTGTACATTAGTTTCTATTGCTTTAACATTATCGACAGCGGATGTCGATGCAGCAGTGCAAAAAGAAAATTAAGTATTGCACGATGCATTTTTAAACAGTGTTCGTATGTGAGTTTCCTTGTGACCAATCAGAGTCAAGTAAAAGCATTACTTTTTTGGTAATCTCTCGGTAACCAATTATAGTAATCATCAAAATGCAGTTGATTGATTGCCGCCCATCTCTGTGTGAAACGTAAGTATGTGTACCTACATGTTCACGACGGATGTGCAAATGTGTCGGTTAACCGTTTGAGTCCCATGCAGCTTGAGATCGCGCTGTTCTAATTCTATGTCGAAAAGATTCACTATGCTTTTGACCAATATAAATATTCTTCGGAAATCAACGCGCTCAACCCCACCAATGCATGTCAATCGCATGTTTACTTTCATTCTGTCGCATAAACCATACAAGCGATACACTTTGTTTTTAGTCGCGGTTTCAAAAATTAAAAATATCAGTGAACGAATTCTCAATACAAACCAACAATATTTTTTCAAAAATAAAGGTTAATAAAGCGTTCCGGATAATCGGAATTCTACCTTGGTTATCGCGCGTGGAAAGAAAAGTGGTTGCGAAATTCTAATCGAAATGTTCACGCTGTTAATTAGGTTTTGTTAATTGAATGACTGCAGGCGATAGGCGGAAGGGGCGCAGGGGACACGGCGTTAATTCAGGATTCGAGAACGCCTCTTGCGAAATCGCAGAGGATCCTAAATTAAAACGCACCCCTCGTCCTTCAATCTTTTTCGCTTCTTTATCTCCAAAATGAGAGAGAGCTCCTCCGATGATCGAGACGCCTCGAAGATTTAGCGAATTATAAAGGTCGTGCGAAGAATGGATCGCATTCGGTGCTACTGACAGCCTATTTAGACTTCGTCGAGAAAAAAAAAAAAAAGAAGGAGTCCTCCTTTCAACGAGTGCGCACTCTTGATCTCCGATTTTAAATCTGATTAAAACGATATAGCTCGTTTGCCATGAATGGAAATTCAATTTGAAGTAGCCCAACTTATGAGCAAAATTTAGAGGAGCAGATAATTTAAGTTATTTTCTTGAAATTATAAAGAAACTTAAATTATATTGAGAAACTTAATTGTTAAATTTTGTTTAATTCGTGAATTTAAATCAATTTGTTCCTGGTCACATTATTATTATTATTATTATTTATTGTTCTTGATGGAAGAAACATTTTGAAATAGAGAAATACAAAGAAAACTGTGGAAGAAACACTTGCATAGCTTTTGCCCGTTAAATAAAGATAAAATTAAAATTAGAACATCTAATAACATAGAACGCAAGATTATAAACTGGCTAAGTGACAGATAAGACAGGAAAATAAAATAATTAGAAATAATTAAAAATAATTAGGTAGACTAGTACTTACTATGATAATAAGGTTTAATAAGGTATACTAGTACTTTACATGTGCGTACGTCTCGATGGTCGACTCGATCCGTGTCTAAAGGACGAACAGCTTGCTGTTTCCCACGAAACTGACACTGACGCGACAGATAGATCGACCATTAGGCTTGCATTTCAGCCGTGTATAGAGTTTCCTGAATTCCGACGGTCAAATCAATTTGTAGCCATTAGGGCAGCCTCTGGATCGAGTTTACTTTGGACAACCTTTTCCTAGAACAATCGGTCACCGTTCTCCGCCCAAGGACCGTCCCATTATTTACCCACTAGTCAATCTTTTACCCCGATCAGAGCTGAAAACGTTGCGCGGTCTCGATTTTGTTTGTCTCGATGGTTCCGTTAATTGATTAAACACATTTGGAAGATACCTTCCTTTTCTTTATTTTTCTCCCAACTACGATGAATTGAGATTCTTGAGCGATTGCACAGAATTGCACTCGAACACGTGAATTTCATCCACCGAATTTTCTCAACAAGCAAACGAGTAGATAGAGATTCCATAAAGCCAAACACTTTCGTTTCATTCTACGCTTATTCCCAAGGAATACTCTAATTATTCTCATCGATAGACTGCGAATGTTCGTGCAAATTTAGTTTATGCAAACATACATATTTAGAAATTTGTTTCGCCCTCCAAATATCATAATATACATTTTGCTTGAGATATTTAGCGGAGTTTAATAGTAACAGCTTTACTAGTATACAACTTTTCGACCTAACACTTGCTTCTTTCACAATCCCACTCTTTCTGTCTCATGCTCGCAATCTCCCAGTCATATATTCTTCCAAAAGCTCATTTCCTTTCTTTATAATTGTCAACCTTTCTCACTCGATGCATTCGGTCACGTTCACTCAAAATTCCTCATTATCAGTCGCGACGTTGTCTCAAATGTTCATCTTTCGCGCCTCAGGAACACTCTAGTCCAAATATTCTACGTTCACTCGGCTATCGACTCGGCTCAAGCACTCTTCGCGTTTTCCCAGAATCGTTTCCCACTCAATCGAATTCCTACATATCTAACTGTATTTCCTGACAAATACTCTTTCCCCCGTTCTCTGAACTTTTCGATTAATCATCGTGAATTTCGCGAGCCACGAAGCGACGACGTTGACCTTTCCTCGGCGAGGGATCAAAGTTAAGCGGAAGTTGGTCGTAATGTTGCCCTAAACTTGCCGCGTTACAGTCTGCGATGGATATTAAAAACAAAGGCTGCCTCTTACAGGGCATAACATGAATATAACGCCGCGCAATATCTTACGGCTTTAAGCTGTTCGGCTTAGCCCGTGGACCTTCATGCATTATGGATTTTACTTTGAGAAAGCGCGGCGGCCGCTATCCCCGACGCCAGACGAACTAAGAAACCATGAATATACAATACCGCGGTATGCATATAGATTCATCATTTTGCGAATCAACTTTAATCACGTTCGAGCGAAACCGCGTTGTCCGCCTCGCGACCGATAAACGGAAAATCGAGCGGAATCGCTGTAGCTAGACCCTTAGACTTCCCACGTTCTCTTTGGTCACTGTTAACACTTGGACAACATCCTTTTACGACTTTCACAGTCACGTAAAAATACGTATTTAGTAGATTTGTGGTGGATACCGGGTATTGTATAATTACAATGCATTTATATACAATGTCACATATACATGTCATGTATGTGGGACACATGCGTGTTGTTGCATTGCTAGACAACGCTTCACATTCTTTTTTCCCACAAATTTACTGAATGACCAAATCCCAGCGCGGTTCGCAAGAAAACGCCCGCTGCACGCGTAAGTTGGCGGTGAAATATACCCGCAGTCCAAGTGTTAAATTCTTTACGATACTTTCGTTAACACTTTGACCGTCACGTTGGTCATCCATGACCGGCCACGGTTTCTCCTGTGACGCCACGGTGGTCGTCGCTGACCGGAACCCTTCAATTGTTTACAATTGTAAAAGTGGAACAAAAATTTACAATTCGTGCATTTTGAACATTACCGCTAATTATTTTGAAGTAAAAATTGTCCATTGAATAATTAAAAATTTTTATTATAACTTCGAAAATAAAAGATTAATTTCTATGAAATGTTTCATCTAGCGGTGTACTTCTGTGGCGTCCTGAGCGAAACATGTGATTTCGGCGTGGCAGTCAAACGGTTAACCGAATTTCACGAAAAATCCGCATTCTTCTTCCATCTCTTGTTCTGTCGATCGGTCACAAAAGTATCTGGCCATACGTAGGCCATCTTATCAAGTGAATTTGTGTGAAATTATAGGTTTTCAGGTACAGGGTTGAAGCAAAATTTATTTTTAATGAATATTTATTAATCTATTGTACTATACCGTGTACCGGTCTTTTAAGTTTCATCATTTTTTACCTGCAAACTCATAATTTTCCATAAAATTCGCTTAACGTGCAAAATTCATTTATTTTACTCTCCTTCACGCTTCTTTTCATTTTGAATATTTCTGACGCTAGGGATTAAGAATTAAAGAATAATCCGTCGGTCCTTGACACTTTGAAAATCGTGGAAAATAAAGGAACTTAATCGTTGGATTTTGAAAGCTCGTTAACGCGTACAGAAATTAAATAACGGCAACAAATAAGAACGTGTTAGAATTTTTACGAGGATACCAGCGCGATCGTTTGACTCCGCCTGACACATATCCTTTAAGTCGGCCTTCAAACATCTTCACATGTCACGATCGAATGGGTCTCGTATCGCTGACACGACATTTCGCCCGGAAATATCGCTTCCCATTCGTGCCGGGTCGTAGCCACTCACAGCTGTAGCCTGTTATACCGTTGGCACGCAGACGAATCGCAAATTCGCAACTCGTGCCCCAACTAAAACCCGCCACGATCGACGTTCATTCCATAAATACGTTTCCTTTCCCGATCCCTTCTCGCAAAAATCGTCGGATCGTGTCTATAAAATCTAATAGATTACGAAGCAACGTTTCTCAAACTTCTTCGAGTCCCAACCCTCTATTTTATAATAGTTTAATAACCTACGATCCTCCTTCTCCACGTATATGTAAACAGTTTTTAATAAGATAAAGAAGATACATTAAAAACAGATATTTTCGATTATACTGTTATCATAATATTTAATTAATCTTAACATATTCACGATATTCTCATAGTATAATGTTCAACTGAAAGTAACTTGGGTGACGTTCCTCGGAAAACACTTATCAACCCTCTGCATTGATTCTCCACGAAAAAAAAAGAAGACTACGTAAACATTTCTTAAAACGATCAAAGAGAACACGAGAATTAATAACATTTAACGTACGCGAAACAAGTTCCCTCGATCGCCACATCTCCTGTGGATCGTAATTACGAACGGTAAGAATCGCACACGCGGCAGAGCGCGCCGATAGGAAAGGACTAATTAAGCGCGGCATAGATTCAAGGATAAACGGATTAACACTATCATTTATCAGCGGGCGGCGGGCTCAATTAAAACATCACCGATGGAAACGCGGTCCGCCGATAAATCCGGAGGGCCGATTCCCTCCCCTCCATTAAGAGCCGACTTCCTTTTCCATACATCAGCCAACCCTTCGGCCGCAGAATCGCGCCGCGGCAGCTTTGTGCCTCTCCCCCCCTCCCTCCTCCTACTTCGTTTTCCTCTTTTTATCTGCGCTTCGCCTGCTCTCGCTCCTCCGTTGACCGCGCCGACCCACCCCTCCCAGGACCCGGAGAAAAAATTCCCTCTGGCACCCCTGGCTCGCACCCGTGCCCACGCTCACTTCGTCCCTTTTCTCCGCCTCCGTGCCCTTCGATCTCCTCGCCCCTCCGCGGAACGAGCTGGTTAGCGCGGGCCAGGCAGGACACACGGAGGGGGTGGCCGCCCTCCCGCTGGTGCACCAGGGGTAGGAAGAAAAAGAGACGTGCACTTCGGCAGGGCAGGAGGGGAAACCGAAGGGAAAGGCGATCGGGACGGGAGGCGAAAGGAGGACGAAGAAGGGGGACCAGAGAAGGAAAGAACGACGCTGCGGAGGGTGATACCGATCGAGGGATTGGGGGTATGTGGAGGGCAGACTGAACGGGGAGAGAGGAGCGAGAGAACAGCGTGTATACCGAAGGAGGACGCAGAAGGAGAAAGAGGGGAGGGGAGTGGCGGAAAGGGCGGGAGAGGAAGACAGGGGGTGGCCGGAGGAAGAGGAGATCGCGGAGCGAGCGAGACTGAGGGGTAGTTCTGAGGCCGACGTCATAATCGATCGTCTTTTATTAAACTGCGCCAGATGGCGCCGCCGCCGCCGCCGCGCACGCTACTACCTATCGTAGTACCCCCCTATATATATATATATACACACGGAGGGGCTAGGGGGGGCGAAGGAGGGACCTGGTGAGTCGCAGGGAGATAAAGAGGGTGCCAGGGACCTTCTACGGCAGAGGGTGGCCGCGGTACCGGGGATGGGGGCGGAGGCCGGGGGTGGGCAGAGGCGGAAGTAAGGGCGGTCGCGTGGGCGCGCGAGGAAGGGAGCCGAACGGGAGGAGAGCTTTCAGGCGACCGCCGGAGGGAACGAGAGGGTTAGAGGGTGGCTGGCGAAAGGAGAGACCGACGGGCTGGCTCTGCAGCCAATCGTTTAACGATTACCCACTCTATAGAACGCGTTTCGGATGTCGTCGTTATGCCCGATCCTTTCGCACCGGGGACCGGATCCTTAGCGCGGCCCGCGTGAAACATTTCCGGTCTCTTTTTTTAATAGCGGCCTTCGGGATCGCAGTTGGTCTCCTTATGGATTCCTGGAACGGCTCCCCGCCCGCTGGGATCACGGGCTGTGATTTAGAAGTATGTACAGACGGGGAAAGGAGAAACGCTCTTCGGAGTGGAGCGAGAATTTATGGGGATGGTGGATACCTACGGTGTTTTTTCCGGAACTGTGTGCTATCGACACGTTTAATCGAGACGGGGGTATAAAGGGGTCGTTAAGGGTTTAAGGGGCGGGCGAAAGGAGCGCGTGAACGCGTGGTTGCAGCCAATAAGTTACCGATTAAAGCGGGATCCGGGGTGGGAGGCAATCGGATGAAGGGTTGGTCAGGGGATTGGAGTAATTATCGCTTCGACCCTGACTGCTTCGGTGATCGTTCGTTACAGTTCGAATAATCGTAGTTTACTACCGTGATAATTATTAAGACCGTCGATAATGGTTATTTCAGTTATTTCGATTCGGTGAATTATTTCCCCGTTTTGTAACCTAAGAACGTTTAGAATGTCCTTCTGCACTATTCCTCCCTACTCTTAAGTACTTTATCTGTATTCGAGTAAATCCGTTCATATAACAGAAATATCGGTTACACTCGACCTTGGATCTGATAATAGAAGATGGCACCTATAAGATGACACATCCAAGATTGAGCACTTAACTCGTTTCGTATAAACGTTCGTATTTTCAAAAAGTGCTGCAATTCCTGTGGCCGCTACTGGATTTTCAAGTAAAATTGTCGGGACAATTTGAACGATTTATAAAAATGATGGAGAACTCGGGACGGGGGAGGGGTAGCAGCGCGTTACGGGGGCAGAACGAATGAAAAGCGTGAACAACGGAACGATTCAACTTCTCCGAAATGCCTCGCGTCTTTCTCGCCGAGCGGAGAGCCGCTTTGTTACTTTTGTTATATACAGTTCCCGGACCTGTCTGCCGCTGACGGGACAATCAATCACCGTCGCCACTCGCGGAAACGTAAAACGAAGAGGAGAAGAAGAAGAATCGTTAAAGGGGGCAAAGCGGAAGTGGGAATCCTTTGATTTCCCTGGAATGCGTTCCGCAATTTCCGGCCGCTAAAAAATTCCTACAAACGTCGACCGGCACTTTTTACCTTTTCAACGTCGTGTGCATTATATACAGGGGGTAAATCTTGCAACTGGATCATTTCATTTGTAGAAAAAAAGATGCTTCGAGAAAAAGTTGCTTGCTGTTTTAAATTAACACTTAGCCAACCGAATGCGGAGAACTCCCATTCTTTCCTTAACAAATCAATGCCATTGATTCTATTTACTTTCGTTATTAGTTAGTCTTGAACTAGCATTGTTCACGAAATGCATTTTCTGCTTTTCCAAATTACAATTTTTAATCAATTCAAGACTAGTTCAAAAATGACTAATAACAAAAGTAAATAGAATTAATGGCAGCGAAATGGAAGATCATGCGACTTTTATTTGAAACATATTTTTTTCTTTATATATCTAGTAAAAGATTTACAAGTTACTTGAAGCGATCAAGTTGCCAGACTCATCCTGTATTGTATATTAAACATATTTCTAAATGTATATTATACTATTTGCAATTCTACCCTATAATAGCATTTCGAAGATGCACCTATTTTTGTCCGTTTTCAAAATTCCAACTACAATCTTGTTAAATATTTTTTAATAAGTATAATTTTTTATTCAATCTCAAATTTAATATTATTTTATTCAATCTTCAATTTAATAAGTATAGTTCGGTTGCGTGTAGTTTTACCATACGTCAAGATTTATTCGAAATGATCGAAAACGTTTCTTATGCATTCGCGTGGCGAAACGATCCCCTCCGGTTTTGATTTTCGAGGATCCTCCGATGGAGTGTTCACCCCTAAGCGAGCAACGCCTTGAGTTCGATATTAACCCCCTTTTTAATCCCTTTCGTTCACCGTGACGATTCTGGAGATCTTTGCCTTTTAAACGGCCATACCCATACCGACGCTCGAGCGTTTTCAGGATTTACACTTTATCCGTGGAAAAAAAAAAAACAAAACAGCAAATCGGCGTTTATACTTTCCATACCGTATTCCCCGGGAACTTTTAATTTAAACGTACAACGAATTATCAATTATAAATCGTTTAATTAACCGAGTGAAAAACGAGAGCTGTGCGAAAGAGGAGGAATTTTTAAACAAAATTTTTATGCATCACATCGAAACGTCGCTGTCAAGCTGGACCGACGTTGCGAAATCTCTCTGCGAAATTTAAAGTGCACTTCATTTAACGAGTGAATCGATTGCCGAAAATTAAATGACCGAGTCAATAAAGGATTATTTCTATCGGTTATTGAAATTCAGGAAAAAAGTATGAAGTTCAATATTCACCAACAGTTTTTAAATTTTTATCAAATCCGCAATTCATACAGTGCTATCTACAAAAACTCCCGCCGAAATTGTATCGAAAGGATAAAATAAATAGGTGATATAAAGTGTTTATTGCCTGATTCCAAATTATTAGCACTAAATGTGTGTACATAAAACAGAAACCCTTTATTTTGCCATTAAGACCAAATGAAGTTTATACATAGAGATAAAAATAGATGTATACAAAGTGTCGGTGCGGTTACTGTTAACCCTTTGCACTCGAGAAGGTGATTGTTAATCGTCTAATGATACTAATTTCAAATATTTTCAAATTCGAAATATTTACTAAGGTTCGCCCAAATATTAAACGTCATTTAGATTAGTTAGGTGATATACTAAAATTTACATACATAACTGTTTAACACTATTCCTACCGACACTTCACGTATACCTATTCCTACCGCGACATTCCCACGTAAGGGAGGCTACAAATTTTTCTCAGACAATAAACAATGAAAAAAGAAGTGAACATTGAAAAATGTATTATACGTATATCTGAGGAAAAGTCGTGAAGTTTAAAGGCGATACAATTACCAAGGCGATTAGTATATATAAAATTCTAATCGAGATTTTAAAAACGGTCATTTGACCGGTCGTGGTAGGAATAGTGTTAACCTCTGAGTCTGACTGATAAACAAACTACAGTGGATCCAAAAAGTATTCGTACACTATATTACAAGGAGATTCACCTAATCCTAAAATTCTGATTTCAATGAAACTTCGTATGTATATAAAGCATAATGGGTCTTGCATGGAGCAATTTTTTCATCGACAGTAAATCTTATAGAGGGGGTGAAAACGACCCCTAAAGCTTCTGCGATTTTTCATGCTCTGAACACAGGTTCCTCCGGGATCTTTTTTTATGTCAGGGCGATAGAGTATTAAAAACTACGACTTTTTCACCTGAAAGGTTTTGCTTTATCTCGCATCAACACGAAGTTATGTTAAAAGAATGAGAAAAAAAATACTGAAATTTTAACGTTGATTTCATTTCCTTAAAATGGTAGTTAGTCATAAAACAAGAAATTAATCCATACATATACTATTACACCCTACGTATCCATAAAGTTTTATCAAAAACATTAATTGAAATCAGAATATTAAAGTTAAATGATTTTATTTGCAATACACCGTACGAATACCTTTTGGAGCCACTGTAACCAAAGTATGAAAATTTGCGAAACTATCATTTGGTGACTAACAGCCGTCTCTCGGGCGCAAAGGGTTAATAAAAAGCGGCAAGAAAAGTGCATTGATGTATCAAGTTCGTTCGGGTTTCACCGTGTCAGGTGCACGCAACGTGTTCGTTCGCGAACGTGCACGCGGACATCGTTCCATAAAATGTTCGACGAGATATTAAAGAATAATCAACTTTTTATTAATTTCTCACACTGCCTGCCGGCAGGGAGGGGGGCCCGAGCAATATTAATAACGACGGGGATGTCAAGCGCAGACAACGTTGTTGAACGGGTTTCGAAAATTGTTGATATTCTCTGTAAAGTCGTTCGTAAATATGCAGGGTCTCATTAAATAACGACCGACTACAAATCGTATTAATCTTTGCGCCCATCCGTGTTTCCATGAATTGTTTTAGCGTCGATCGATGATTCGGTGTACGTTTAATAAAATTAACCCTTCTAAGGCGCCTCTCGATCGTCGAATGAAACCGTATCGAAAGATGTCCAAGCGTAACATATCAAAATTAAACAGAACCAAAGTTTACTTCCATTAAGTTTTATTTAATTCGGATAAGCGATACCTGAAATTCGTGCAGATGATTAATAATGGTTTTTCGAATTACTTTAAATTTTATGGAATAAGTTTAACCCTTTTAGTACCGAAAAACGATAAAATCATTGCGTATGCCATGGCGCCTAACTGTTTGCATCGCGAATAAATTTATTTTGCTCTATCTCAAAACAAATTTATAAAACGTTATAAATGTTTCAATTTTTTCTTTTATTCCGTAATAAGCTTCTTGTTGAATTTTGTAAATATTATTACTTCCGTTTTTATGAGCTTTTTCCAAAACCTTAGCAAATTCGTTAAATTTGCTCGGTACTAAAAGGGTTAAGCGAATCAAGTACAATAGTTACAATTTGTGACATCCACGCGACATAAACATGGTAGACTTATGCCGTTTTACAATTCGTGCGTTCAATTGTCGGGTAGCATCTACCGTTTGACCTTCGTCCTCTCGTTTCCTTCCACAAACCAATCTACCCTTCCCTGTTACGTATTTCTCCTTACAAAACCAAAATCCCAGCCAAATTCAATCGTCCGTAATCTGACCAGAAAATCGAACGCCGTCCAAGGTATTTCGTCGAACGGTCTCCCTCGACAGGAAGCGGAGGCGAAAACTGTAAAGTCGATTCGCTGCGAGGTCCGACACCTTATTGGCAACCCCCGAAGGCGAAGAAAGCCTTCAGGGTCCGGCAGGGGTGTCAAACGTGCACGCATACACGTGCATGTTATACAATAGTGGCCATAAAAATTGCACTTCTTCGAGGTACACTTTATCGCAATATTTAGTAAGATCCATTGCAAATGTGACGATAGCTTTAAATTGTTTGAAAAAAAATTTTTAAAATTAAAAATACGTGACCCGCAATACAATGTGTTAACACTAGATGTAGAAACTTGGTAAATTTACTTTTAGTGACTATGCTTTCGAAAATTTACTACGATTTTTTTCTGTGATTACTAGAATTGTTTTTCTGATAGTGAGTATTTTTTCATACAATTTTCAATTCGATTTCTTTGTCGCAAATAAGTGGTTATCCGAATCTTCGGTAGTTCTAGTGTTGATAACAAAATTCTCTCTTTCTCTCTCTCTCTGTCTCTCTTTCCCTTTCTCTTTTTCTGACCTGCCTAATAAATTACAGACAATCACTGCTCGCGTGCGCGTTAATTCGAAAACGCGTTGATATTTTTAAGGTGGTGCAATTTCCATCACCATTACTTTACACGCATATTCAGAACTTGAGTACAAAGAAAGAGAGAGAGAGAGAGAGAGAGAGAGAGAGTGCGACAACCAATGGAAATTCGGCGAGCAGATTCAGGTAAATCAATCCGTGGTCCGGGGTCAACGCTTCGACGTAGCTCAAGGCTATAATAAAGTGGTGAACAGAGGAACAGGCTGGTGGAGAGCGAGAAGGGCGGCGCGGGGGGAAAGGCAGGGCTGCTGGCTGGAAAAGGGACGGGAAGGGTGGAAAATTTTCAGAGTTCATGTGCGTTTGACGTTGGCCCGTTCAACGGTTCGGTAATACATGGTCTTTAATATACGAAAATGACGCGCCCCTTCTGGACCCCCTCCACGAGAGGGGTGCCTGAGCGAGCGCGCGAGCGCAAGTTCACCCAGAGAAATATTAGGCGAATGCGAAAATTTTAAGTCGCCTTTAACACATTCGTCGCCCAGCATGATTCGGCTGAGTTTCTCACTGGGCCCAAATCCGATTGCATAGAAAACTGGGGTAAAAAAATATAAAAACAGCGAAAGTTTTAAGTTTTTATTTTTATTTTATGTATTTTATATTTATATATATTATATTTTAATACTTATTAGATTGAATTTCTTTTAAAATTCCAATTTAAAATCCTATTTAACTTTAAGAAAAAGAGCGTCACGCGAATATGGGTGACGTAGCAACGAACGTGTTAAATCTGTGGTCGTGAGCCAGACTAACTGCGAGTCCATTATTTTCTTTTTTTTTAACTCGAACATAGATAATGAAGTAAGATTGTAACACGGTAACGCGTAAAGCGAAGATTTTGATGCGCTTATAGGAAATTCGAATCTATCAAAAAATAGTATGTTCCTACAGAATGCACATAATACGCAGAAATATACAAAATACGTGTAGTGAAAAAATACAGGCTATAATAATATTTAGAAAGCAAAACGATTCTCTGTTTACGTTTCATTTCTTTAATCGCGCCGATAAAAATACGAATTTTTACATAAAAATCCACAGCCCAATAATAAGATCTGAATTTTTCAATTAATTGTTGTAAATTATAGTCAGCGACTATACTTTCATTAAATAAAAAATGTAACGAAAGAAAGTGTTGGATCAAACTCATTTGTTCCCGATAACCAAATTCAATCATTCAGACATTAAAACATTATAGCGCATTATTTATTTATTTATTTGACGGGTGAACACCCTTGTTAAAGAAGTAATACAGTAAAAATAAGAATAATTAAAAAATAAAAGTAATAATAAAACTAAAAGGAGCACGATTACACGCAAACTTATACAGGAGGATATATTGTTCTACCATAAGAACGCAAATGGAGACTTCGAAGTACTGCAGTGCTTATAACTGAAGATTTGTAGCCTCTAGCAATCTGATTGCCTCAGTCTTAAAACTGTCTGAGGATAAATTGAAAAATCTAATGCACTAAATATGCAAAATGAGTCACTGTTTAAACTATTTGTTGCAGGTGAAAATCTGGTTTCAAAATCGACGAATGAAATGGAGGAACAGCAAGGAGAGAGAACTGTTAGCGACCGGAGGCTCCCGGGAGCAAACGTTGCCAAATAAGAACAATCCGAATCCTGATCTGAGCGACGCCGATGGAGACAGGCCGAGAATGGACCTGAGTGATGTGAGCCCGTTGACGAGTCCTCAACGGCCGGAAGAGCAAACGGAGAACGAGGAGGACGAAGAGATCAACGTCACGTGATGAAATTTCAGCGGAGATCCTGATGGGAACGCATTCGTTTGACGGGACACGACAGTTAGCAGGCAGCGGACAGAAACGGACGATGAAAAGTCGTTCGATGATATTCGAAACGAAGCTTCGAATCTCCCTCTTAAATCTTAATCAAAGCATGGAATAACGGTGATTGGTTAAAAGTTTGGAATTCGTAGGAGAAAAGTTGGAGAAATTTCAGTAACCCGCTGGTTCCGTATTCGACAAAATAAAAAGTTACGTTTAAAATTTGATATATCAACAGATAAGACACCTCGGAGATAATACAAAGTTGAGAGTTATGTTTGGCACGATTTGAGGTTAGAAAAGTGAAACGATTTCTGATCCTGATAAATATTCTGGATCGCCCAAGAAAAGAGATCGATGGAAGGATTCTTCTGTATGTATCGCGAGATCTACAGCTTTCAGATGCTTTTTGATCTCTCGATCGTAACACCGTCATTGTATTTAGTGATCGGAACGATATTTTGTTTTGTAACAGTGAAGTCATCTTTTTGTAGATGTAATTTCACTCTTTGAGGCTTGAGGTCTGACGCGCCTTCTTCTGGTTCACATCGAACGATATAAAATAAGTAAGAATGCGGAGCGAGATGAAAATCACAACAAAATCACGATAAGATAATTCTTTAGAAGCAAACAATTTAAATTAAAGAGAACTTACGTTCAATGAAAATTTATTTCGAAATTTAAATAGAAAAAAGTGCGATAATTGAACGATATTTGTAAAAATTATTGATTGAAGTGAACAAACGGAATATCAAATTTTATTTCTTTGAATTGTCTTACAATGTATTTAAAGTTGTTCTGGCTGTGGTTACATCTCGATTTTATCCGTATCTCGTATTTACCAAGTCAAAATAATTATTAGGAAGTTTCACGATGAGAAACATGCACAAACGATGAAATTGCGTCAATGAATTAAACACTGTAAAATGAATTCATCGATGAACTTTTGCGACAGTCTTTGTATACATGTTTCAACGTACTGTGTTTAATTTCCTAAAATCGATCTTGTAGAATGCATTAATTAAATCCACAAAAATATGCTTGCAAATAGTTACTTCATTTTGATAATGAATAGTCAAATTATTTAAGAAATGTTGCTTTATTGTATACGAAAAATTCTCCTGAATTTAATTTAACATTGTATCTTAATTTATATCATAGTACCAGTAATACCTTGATGATATAAAAGTACATTTAAAAAATTATTTGTCATAATAAAAATTATGAGTAAAATTCGAATAGATTTCTTTTTAAATATCACGATATGTTTCTAAATACTTATTTCTCGTAAAAGCTTTGACGCAATAAAATTTCCACTAAACCGAAAAATGTATTATATTGTAATTAGAAATGGATGTAAGTTTGCGGAATTTTCTGTAAGGTATTGTATAAGGTTGTACTAGACGTAACGTTACGATTCCTAAGATATGTACCTAAGGTTTAAGGATCATGCCTTCGGGTATCAAGAAACCAAATGTAATTATTTATTGTGATGCATTATGATCTGTGTAATATATTGCAATAAAACTGTCTATGCCAATTACTTCTATATCTCCTATCTTTTACAAATTTTGTACAGTATATGAAAAACTTTTAATTGAAATAATGAATGTTTATATAAAGTACATTAAAATTATAATATCACCAACTTTATTAAACCAGAATGTTATTTCATATTTTCAGCAAACCAATATTCTTAAGCAGATTATCTTATCCTTTTCTTAGACTTGCACAATACTTTTACCAATATTTTTTCCTTGTAACATCCCAATAAATGCATCAAACATATTTTCAAAACCTTTTGTTACAGTTTCACGATACTGAAGTTTTCCTTCCTGTATCCATTGAAGGTTCTTCTGTATACCCTCTAACCAACGATCGCTCCAACGATGTACGATGAAACCTTCCATTTTTAACTGATTAAACACCATCATTGGTTGAATAAGTGTTGTCTTTGGTAATGACGAAGCGCTTGCATTATACGAGGAAATACTTCCACATACAGCTATACGACCAAAAGTATTCATTTGATATATAACTATACTAGAAATTTCGCCTCCCACCTGTTATTATAACATAAGTAATGTAACAATATTTTTTCTAAATACACAATAGAAAAATCTAGACATTGTTCTATTGTATTACATAAACATACATTATCAAAATAACAATCAATTCTGTTTGGTGCAACTTTCCTTAAAGCAGCTGCAACATTCCCTTTCTTGTAATTAATGGCATGATCAAAACCAAGTTCTTTTACAAGCCAATCACATTTTTCATCTGACCCAGCAATACCAATAACAGTAAGTCCAAAAACATTCTTTCCTATTTGACCAACATGAGAACCAACAGCTCCAGCAGCTCCGCTTATAACAAGAGTTTCACCTTGTTTTGGTTTACATATCTCTAAAAGACCAAAGTATGCTGTATTTCTGAAATAATAAATTATAAAATCTATAATAAATTATTTGAAAAAATATAAAAGATATGCAGCATTAATTAAATTTATAAGAAAAAATATGTTTCAAGTAATTATTACCCTGGCATTCCTAAAACTCCTAAACACAATGATGGGGATAAATCTCCTATATCAGGTAAGAAGACTGGTTTTTGATTTGTAAAATCTGTTCCAGTATAATCTTGTAGATTTATAACTGTGTGTGTTCTCCATCCAAAATAGCCCAAAATTCTTTTTCCTACTGGATATTCTGGATTCTTGGAATCAATAATTTTACCCACTTGTGAACCAATCATTGTCATACCCACTGAATACCCTGGATACCTCTGGATGTAAGGTCTCATGTAAGGATCCACGGAAAGGTATTCTGCTTGTACAAGAAACTCTAAAAACAATTTCAAATACATGTTATTTAAGTTTTAAAACATTCTATTAATCACAAAACCATGCTTTATATTCTTGTATAATCTTTACAAATTATTACTAGTATTACATTTATATTATTTATATTGTACACAAAACAATAACAATAAATTATTAATATATTAATATATGTTATTAATAAAATATACATCAATTACATAAAATATGACTTCATAATACTAAAAACATCATATCGCTAAATATAACATTTATTTACATCGTTATACTAATAACGCAATAAAAAAAAGTATTTGCAATATAAATTGATAATATAATCGCATTTATTTCATTTTGGTATGTGTTACAATATGCTGAAATATCATTAATCGTTCTAATTATATCCACGATTTCAAAGGCAACAATGAATTTTTTGCAATTTTAAAACGCCGAATCATGATAATCATAACAGTGTCGCGATAGATGATAGATCGTTTAATGTAGAATAATAGATAATTATACGATTAAATTTTACCTCCACTTCGAAGAGATGGAAGTTCTTCTTCGACCAATTTTAAGTCTGTTGGTTTAGGTTCATCTTCAAAATGTTTTAATATTATATATTTCTTTGCTTTTACCATCTTGCTTAAATTCTTCTGATAAACAGTAGAAAATGCCTTCGTAATAATTTTTGTTGTTTCTTTCGATTTTATACAGCTGAACAATCTCTGACTTTAATTTGTATCGTAGTGATAGATATTAAAATTAATATTTGAGTACATATAATCACAAAATACGATGATGCATTGTCGATAAATCAATACAGTATAAGTATACTCGAGCACTAAGGAACTGCTGATTTTCTTCTTTATAATCTTTCTTCCCCTTCTACTTTAGTACGATAAACGGATTGAATAATTATCACATCAGTCCAATGTTTTTATAATTCATCTTATGTGTATTGCACTTCAAACTTTCGTTTATACTTTGTTCTTTCACAATTATAAAACATACTGTAATCATAGAATTATGTATGTGATATATAATCCAAAGTGAAATGATATTAACTAATTAAGTTTAAATAACGAAATTGTTTAAGAAAATAATGCAAAATATGATAGTACAAGTGATACTTTATTTTAATAAGTTACATCTTTGAATAGTTATTTTCTAACATTTTCTATGATCTAACATGTAATACAACATTAGTGATACATATGAAAATGCCTAATATTGTATCTAAAACATCGCTATAATGTTAAATCAAAATTGAAATAACAATAATGTTTACAAGGTCCACATTACAAATAAATTTAATTGCAATTAATATAAAAAAAATAAATATATACATAAACATAAATTTTACTTTAATGTCAACATATTATATCTTTTCTTCAATATGTGTTTTATATTTAAAATCCTAATCACATAATTTATTAGACAATTCTAATAAATTAATATGTCTTCATTAAATATTTTTTTTACATTTATATTATTCTAAGAGATATTAAAGTTAATATAATAATAATAAATACACACATTTTTCATAGTTTATTAACTAGTGTTATGCTAATACAATGTTACATGATATATCATGTTACATTTACTAGTTATATTTTATCCTATTATTTTTATATTTCTTTAGTGTCATTTTATATGAATATTACTGATTTTATGTTACTTTTGCTTATATAAATAATTTGTTTTATATTATGCAGTTTATAATATCTGTTTAAATTACTAGTTAGATCATTAGACAATAAGAATTAAGATTATTGATCAAGGATGTTGAATTATCTGTTATATTTGTTATACAATTATAATTAAAGTAATAAGAGCCTTTAAATAAAGGTTGATTATTAATATTATAAAACTCGCTTTACTAATAACACAATACCATATTTATATACTATTAACTGTATGAAAAATAATTTATGAAAATTTATTGTATCAGTTATGAAATATAAAATACTTACATTTTCTTTCTACTTTATATAGTATCTATTGTGCCTTAATGTGATCACCATTAATCTCATAATTATTATGAAGGTATTTCTTTGAGTATAATAATAAGATAAATAATGCAATTTACATTTTTTAAATAAATATAATTATACATTTCTAATATACATTTTTTTTTAAATTTTTAACATAGACTTTTGTCCATGAGGGTTACTAAACAGAAAGAAAGTCATCATTTATTTATTTAAAAAAATATAAATGCAAATTAGTAGAAAAAGATATTTTCTAAAACAATATGTTGCATAACTTTGTCAATATCATCAAATTTGAATTACCATTCAAAAGGTAACAATTACTAATAGATAAGTACTAATAAATGAGTACTTGAATTAGTGAAATATTTACTTACACATAATATTAAGTTACATCTATTTTACACATTATGTGTGGAGTTTACCTAATGAATTAACACAGTAATCATATATGACATTTGTTAATATGATTAGAAGCACTATTCTTAACAGGTTGTATATTATTGAAGGACATTGTCATATTGTATTTCTCTTTCCATTGCATTTCATATTCATATCACTTAATATTTAAAAGTATTTAAGTTTTATATCTAAAAGTAGTAACGTAATTTTTATAAAACTTCTGTAATATAAATTCATCAAATTTGTAAGAATTTTAGTTATAATAAATAATATCTATCCAAATAAATACACAACGTGTTAATTAAAGCTACAGAATATTTTAGTTAAAATTAGAAAAATCTGTTTTGAGCTTTATAGATGGTGTAGAAATTTTTATCTGTGGTTTTACTAGGTCTACTGGTCGAGTATGTCTTTGTGCATGTTGATGAGTGGATCTCACTGCATTTTCTAATTTAGTTTTTAATTCAGTGGACTGTGACATTAATGTTTTAAATTCCTAAAAAGAAACGAGTGAAATATTTTGAAATTTTTAATATATGGCTACGTTTTGTATACATATATAAACATATAAATTAAATACCTGAGGATATTTTGGTCCTATCTTATTAAGCCATTGAAAACTCTGCTGATGGAGGCTTAATTGATATTTGGAAGCATTTTGCAATTGATCTCCCTCCAATAAATAATTAATTAAAATTGGCACAAGTAAGGTCAACATTTGTATTCCTAATTAATTGCAAACAAGATATTAAGTTATAATAAGTTTAAAGAAAAGCTAATGATTAATAAAATAAATAAAAATAATTTGTTATATAAAATATGTGATACAAATATATAACTCTTTTTTACAAACCTTGTAAAAGATCTCCTGAATAGCATGTAACAAATTTTTAATCAGGATACTAATATAAAACAAAATGTAGACAATAGAGATTAATACGTACGATGTGAAAGATCGGCAAGTCCTATGAGAGCTTCAACAGTGCTGATACATTCCAGCGTAAAAGACAATTCTAAATCAGTTGAAACCTGTTTACTCTTATCGCTATATAAATATTCTACTAATCTTGGAGCCAATGCATGGATGTAAGGTGTGCTTATTGCACGTTCTGGATGTAAAAATATTGTTCTCAATGTTTGAACGCATTTTAATTTGACCTATAACATTCCGGATAGTAAATATTACAAAATATAAATAATATTTAAGCTGTTATTAAAGTATTATTAAATTTACCATTATATTTTCTGACTGAAAAGCATGTCTAAAGTGATTTATACATGGAAATTGTAAGTTAGGTGCACTTACAACTTCAGACGATGCGTGAAGAACAAATACTGCAATACCTAACATCATTGCCACTTCGTCCATTTTTGTTTCATCACTTCCTGTAAACATATGTTGGAAATTTACTAATCAAATATATATTTTTTTGGAGCAATAAATATTATACAATTATAACTTTAAATACCAGTTTTAGCAAGATCGATGATTTTTGCAAGAGCGCTTTGTAAAAGACTTGTCCACTGTTCCTGACTTCGATGATCCTTTGTATACTTATTTGTAATAAGATTTTTTATACAATGTAAAGCTGCATGAACTGGTGCATCTGATGTTGTTTTATTACATTCATTATCAGTACGCACTGCAGTTTCTCTAATTACGCCTGTTACTAAATACAACAATGTTGGCAAAATCGCAGTAGCCCCTAAAAAATAAAATTGATATATTAAAAGAAATATTTACTCTGTTCGAAAGTAAACATTTACCTTGGGGCGAACAAAGAGTAGCAAGAGATTCCATTATATTAAGTGCAGCAGCTATGAGTTTTCCAGTTTCTTCAGATGGCATATATCCTCTTTGAGACAAAATTGCTGTTGTTCCACCAGGATTAGGATTTAACGCTGGTATTTGCCGGACTAAAAGACACAGGCACACTTCTAAGATAGCAAAGACCAATGATTTTCCTGGAATAAGTTCACCGCTTTCTCCGCCTTCTCCTAATAGATCTATGTTGTCAGTTTCATTACTTTCATCATATGCTGGTGTTCCTTCTGTTATAAAAGCATATACAAATTTATGTACCCAATTCCCTTAAATATATGTAACAAACTACTATCGCTTTTTTACCTTTCAGTTTAGCTTTCTTTCTTTCCTCTAGATCTTCTTGTGCTGCTTTCATAACTTGTTTTAAAACCTCCATTACTATCATTTGTATTACAAAACTTTCTCTTGTTAAAAGCATCCTATCATATAATATGTATGTTGAATATAATATATATCTTTATATTTGTATTACTAAGAGACATACCTGTGAAGAACATTACATAATTCAATTGGTAATGAACGATCTGTAATCAAAACTTTACGCGCCCAAGTAGAATCTAATAGAGTATATAAAGCATTTAAACATATTTCTATATTTTGAGTAGATTCTGAAGCTCGAGGACTGCACAAAGCTTCCATGCATATACCTACAACATTTAATAAATATATAGCACCAGGCAATACATAGCATTATAAAAAAGCTGTAATTGTTGAAAGACATTTACCAAACAATAAATGAAAACGTTCAATATTGGTATTAGTTTTGGTAGAAATATCATCATTGTTATTATTATTATTATTCATCGTATTTGATGTTGTCACTTCATTTTTTATTTCTTCTAATTCAAATCCCTTTGCATTAAGCCAGAGTGTTGCAGCATGTAAGATTGGTGCCCAAGATTCTACATAATGAGGTCGCGCAGATTCCATCGTATCTGTTGTGTAAAAAGCTCCTCCATCGTGTGGTAACTGACTAGAAAATTCTATTCAAATATTGATTTATTGTTATAAATATTTCACGCACATAATATAAAATATTACGCGAAACAAATATTTACTACACCTGGAGGTAACGCGAGTAACGCGTGATCTCGTAAAGCAGCTAACCAATATTGACTTAAGCTTAATAATTCTGGTTGTACTAAACTTAATAAACTTTCAGTTTGAAATTCAAATTTTCCAAAATCTTCAGAATTACTATCATCATCTTGGTCTGAATTTTGATTGAATGTATCCTTACTGTTTAGAGCAGAACCATCTTTTATCATAGCAACAACATACACCTAAAAAAAAAGTAAAAATGTAAAAGGTGAATGTACAAAAATTAATAATAATATTAATTTTTTTTCTTACTTCTGCCCAAGCTTTCAAAATTGCTAGCCTTTCAAGCGTTAACAAACTTTCATTATAAAGTTGTGGCCGTGTATGCCCCTCTCTTAATTTTTCTAAAGAAGATACGAGAAGCTGATGTACCCTACGAAGATCATTGAGATCTCTAGCGACTCCGCTTCCAATCCAGGCACTGCATGCCTCGCACGCAGCAGCTGTAACATGTGATGCTGTTTCTGCTGAAAATGCAGGTCTCAATGCAGCTCCAACCTATGATAATAAATAAATAACGATATTTATTAAATGCATTAAACATTTTTATGTTTATAATTTATTAATTACTTGTGCTTGAAACTGTTCAAGTAACAAATGTCCAGGGAATTCTGGTTCAGGAACTTTGGCAAATTTATCTATAATCTCTTGTAACGTTTTCAAACCTTCAAGTCGTAAAGGATCACAGTCACTTGTCGCGGCCATAAATGCCATTCGTACTAAATCAGAAAGATGCAACACTAGAAAGTCACCTGTAATTTAACAAACTGTAATATAAAGGCAGTAAGAAATGTTAGAAGTAATTTAAAAGACCGTACTTTTTCCTTTCGATATTTGCATCTCTTTAGCTAAGGCAAGATCAAAATGAGCTTGTTTATTATTTACACAAGCAGAAACAATTTTTCTAACACACTGTGCTGCAAAAACTCTAGTTGGCCATCGTGGAGTAATAGTCGGTCGTTGTTTTGTAGATTCGTCAGCATGAAACTCGGCTTGATCATCATCACCTTCTGTATCTGCATTATCATTATCCATAGTACTATCTTCAACGTTAATAGTATTTCCTTCTTCATTATTACATGTTTCTATACATAACAAATGTGTCAGTTATATTAATAATAGCATTTATATGATATTAATAATGTTGTCAGTTATATTAATAATAGCATTTTTAGTATACTTAATACATTGTAATGTAATACCTGAAGCTACTGTAAGAACATCCTTACACAAAGATAACCACTGAGATAAATTATCTGCTGCTAAAATTTGCAGCATACTAGTTAATGTATCATGAATGTCTTTAATTAATTTGCCATCAGTTTCTGTATCTAACATACTAAACAAAACACCTGGAAGACCAGTTTCTGTAATGACAAGACCTTCTACTATATTGGTATCTCGACTTTCATTAGCTAATGTCATTGCATGTTCGCAAACTTCTTTTGCTTCTCGCTGAGCGAGTTGTCGAAGACAAGATATTGCAGCTTTACGCAAAAGCAAATGATTACTCGATAATGTTCGCTGTAAATAAAATAACATAACAATATTTATACTATTTATTATAATGTAAATGCAGCATAATATAAGTCTTACACATAGAGTAGGCACAAGAGAAGATAAATTAACGTGTCTGGGTGCAAATAAATGTAGTTGTTGAAGACATCCTGTTGCTTCTGCCTGGACAAGAGGATCTTGATGGTCTTGCATAATTGCGCAAGCACAAAGAAATGATGATCGCGCCATACAAATACTCGACGTATTACCTAAATAGAAAAATAATCGTTATAAATTAATTATAAATTATTACATTTAAATTTGTTAAACCTTTCACAAGCATAACGAATACTGCAGACCTTGTAATTCCGGTCCTATTGTTGTGATAAGAGCTGACAACACTTTTCCTATACACTGATGTACATCAATATAAGAATGAGGAACATTCAGAAGAAGAGTTAATGCTAAGGATAATGTAGGTTCAACATAGCCTCGAAACATTGGTCCACCAGAGTCAGCTATAAGTGCGAGAGCATGTAATGCCCATACCTAAGTAAAATTGGAAAGTTGAATCTCTCTCATTAATATCCAACTATAAATTACTATACAAAAATACATTTCAACGTTCACTTACTTGCACTACCGGAGATGAATTATCTTGAGCGAGTGCAAGTAAAATACTGACACTTGTATTTAGATGTTGACTCGAACCCATTCCACCCACATATTTATGAAGGCACCCTAACGCTAAAGAATGACCAGTTCTACTAGCAACATCACGAGCAGACTTTAAGCGGTCAAAACTTGTTTGCGCTAATTCTGCCGTAAACTTAGGATCAGAAATAACTTGAGCCATTCTTCCAACAGCTTCTCCTGCTGCCCATCTTAGTATAGAATTACCGCTTACTAAAGCGCTCTGTAATATATATGTAGTAATTTATAATGAATGTAAAAAATAGAGAATATTGTATTATAATAAAATTCTTACAATGATAAGATTAGTTGCAGATTTTTTAACATCTTCTTGACCAAACCCAGTTTTTGCTTCATTAAGACCTTTTAACCCACTTAACACAGCCGTAAAAACATTCATTTGTATTGCTTCCTGTCTACCAGATTTTGTATGTTTTATACATTCACCAAAATGATCTAACATCTGCAACCTATGCTTGTTTGCTACACGTGGAAAAATTTGACCAAACAAAGACACAGAGAGGTCAATTACAGCAACTCCCAAAGGTAAAGGTCCAGGAATTATTTCATTCTAGAACAGTAATAGGGGAATCTCAATATCATTGTAATTTATATTATTAATAAAATTATAAAAGATTTACTTGTGGTACTGGTCTATAGAGACAACAGGGATTGTGTTCCAAAGCTCCAGATCCTGCAGCACTATTTGGCTGTAACTGAAACAAATGCAATATATTGGATGGACATATGTTTTTTCTTTTAGTGTAAATTGTATAGTGTGCAGAATAGTAAATAAAACAATAGCACGTTCATGTTGTTAAAATTTATAAACAAAATTAACTATAATCAGAATTTTTTAATAAATTAAAACGAACTTCTTTATTAAGTTGTATTACATTTTAAAAATAAGAAAAAAGCATAACATAATGTAATGAATATTTCAAAAAGTAAAAAAAGAAGATAAGATCAGCAGTTCTAATGTTTATCCATTATTTTATAAATTAAGTTAAAATACTAAAATATAATTAGGAATAAAATAAAAAGAAGATTGGCAGATGTACAGCAGATAATGGAAGGCTTCATAGAACATTACTCACATGTTCCAAATCTGCTCTTCTGTTTGGTTCCATCTAGACATGAGTGGAAATATGGATATTAATTTAAATTAATGTAATATATATTAAAGTAATGTCCTTACAGTATGTCTGCTTTAGCTTTAGGAACACATTTTTACATTTACATGAATAAGTTTTAATAAAAGTAAGTAATTTATTTATCTTACTTGATCTTCTATTGTACGATGATCTGTTTCTTGTAACCATGTACCAAGAATTACAGAGTCATTAGCATGACAAACGGCACGCAATAATGAAGTTGTAGTATTTCCAGGATTCTCAGTTAATGTAAACTCTGATACTAACATTCTTAATAAATGCGTATAAGAACCTATTGAATTTCCAATATATTCGTTTTTTTTAGATGATGTTTTAATGTAAATAACTTTTTAAATTACAAGATATATTTACCTTCAAAAGTTTGAGGTGGTAACAATAATAATGTTTCATATAAACGCAAACGGACCATAGCAGCTGGAGCCTTTAATTGTTGTCCATAATTTTTTAATACAGGTGACAAACTAAAATATTATTTTGAAGTATGTATAGTGATAACATTGAATTAGTTTATAAGCATTTTAAAAGTATAAATTAACATAACATACTTTGTTAACATTGCTAATGCAGATTCAATTGGAGTTAGAAGTCGTCTCGTGATATCTTCATTTAAAAGTTCTGGACAATGCAATAGAAAACTATGCATTGCAGATAATGCACCAGCTCGACCCTCTAAAGTTACTTGCCATGTAAAAGCATCACCTCTAGCTTTCTCACTTTCGAGTTCTTTGTTCGAACGAGGGAAAGAATTTCTCCATAGTAATAGCATTCTAGGTAATAATCCTTTCACTACCGCCGTTCCTACAGATAAAATTTTTTTTATTAAAAATGACATCCTATTTTTTAGAAAATATAACTAACATTTACATTATACTTATACTATACAAATTTATCATACCAAGAGTCATTATAGCTCCAATCAGAAGCCATCCAGCATGTGTTCTATTTAATGACAACCGACTATTTTGACTTGCACTTCTCAAAAGTTCTTCTGCAGTATTGAAAATAATCTAAAACGAAATGTATAATTTTTATTTAATAAAATCGCATAATACTGCATAAAAAGTTGTAAATATTATTTATACATAATTACTTTTCCTTTTGTGTGAGGAATTCCAAGTGGCGATAAGCGCACGCTACCAAGAACTGCAGCTAATGCACTGCTATATCCAGCTATTGCTTCTGGTGAACTACGCATATTTTCGATTCCATCAACACAGCGGTCAATCAAAGGTGTTATTTGGCTTGGAACTGCCACACAAATGCATCGAAGACACCAAGAAGCTGCTAGTCTAGCTGCTTGACAGGGATGAACCAAAACAGCCATAACTGTATCAATCAGACCTGAAAAATTAGCACAATTATTTAAAAAAATGAATGAGTATAAAGTCTATATATAAATAACGTACTCAAGGATTGATCGGATAACAAATTACAAGCTGTTGTACCCAATCCTAGGATCAAATTCCCCATTTCTTGGAGTGCACAAACTAATAGATGTTGACTAAATAATGTTTCTTGATTACAGTCTTTAGCATTTTCTGGACTAAAATCTAAAAGTTTAAATATAAAAGAAAATAATGGATTTTTTCACTAAATTATTATAATAAAAGGAGCTTAAAAAATTAATTTTACCAATAGAATTCATTTGTTTCAAGATAATATGAGCTATTTCTTTACATGCAGCAGCTTGAGCTCCTTCACCTAATAATTTCCCTATAGTACCATGTAATATAAAATTAACACATTTTCTAGAATAAACAGCATCAACATGTGAATTTGCAGCTTTTGGATTTGTAACAAGATCGAGTACATGTGCAACTAATGCACCAATATTACGTTCAAGCCATGATCCTCCTAACATTTGGACAAATACAACATATGCCTGAAAAATATCAATAAATAATTAATCAGACAATTTTATAAAAGAAATATAATATTATCTTTTCTTACATGAGTGACTCCAACTCGAACTTCTCTGTTTACACTGGAACTTCCTTTAATCATCTCTCCAGTACCTTTCAAGAAACCCACTCCACCTCTTAAAAATCCTGACATTAAAATATTCAGTACTTCGTCAAGTGAAATTTGTTTACAATTCTTATTTTGTGTAACTAAATAAAGATAATGATTAATGTAATTCTTATTAATACATAGATAATTAGCTATTAAATATGTCTGTTTAAAATACCTGAAGGATTCTTTCCTTTTGGAGCTGGAAGTTGGGTCATTGCTACTAGTGTACCAAGTAATTTTGCAACAGCACATCTTACTTCATAATTTGACCCTTCAAATGCTCGAAAACATAATGTGGCAACACTTTCTATTTCAGTAGTATATAAAAATGGTGCATGATTTAACATTTCTAATAAACACTGCAAATATTGTATTAAGTATATTTTGAGCAATATATTCATATAATGTTATCAAAAAAGACAATACACTACCTTTGCAGCAGCACACCTTACAGCCATTACTCTATCTGTAAGATAATGTCTAGAAACTTTATATATTTCTTTATGAACATTTGTAATTGCAGATCCCATACCAGCACAGACCTAATAATTTATATGTATGTAACACTTAATGAATAATTTTAACTTTTAAATCTGAATATAAAATTTGTTACCTTTTCTAAAGTATACATAATTTCTATTCTTGTTTGTGATTCTGCAGAACGTAAAGACTTTATTAAAATTTGTACAGTTTCTTCATATGATCTACCCATCATTCTTCCCAATTTTTCATACATACATCCAACACAACATATAGCAGCTCTACAAATAATAAAAGTTTTAATAAATTACATAATATATAAACAGTATTAAGTAACAAATAATTTTATAAATCGTAAGTCTGTTTACAATTTTGTTGGGAGAAAACTTGGAGAATCATCTTTATTTCTCAGGATATCATTGCATTTATTAACAGTATCAAAGAGCAAAAAGGTATCACCAACACTAAATAAAGTTGCAAGACATCTTGCAATGAGTCTTCGTGTAGGAGGTCCAGGAGCTCCTTGCATATGTTTTGTTAATTGTTCTACCAACTTTTGCTGACATCCTTTAATGTCACTCTAAAAATTGTTCATTATTATAGAATATTAAAATAAGAAACACTAAATATATTATATATATAATGCATGATTACAAGATATTATAATAAGAAAATATAATACACTATGATTATTATTTAATTAAATGTATGATACCTTTTGTGCAGCTATTAAAACTTTATCCAAAAAACGTAACCATTCAAATATAAAAACTGGCCGTTTAGCCTCAGGGATTTGATTAAGAGCATCCTCATTGAGGGTTAAACTGTGACTCAACTCCATCATCATTTCAATAAATTAGATTTTAATATTTTCCACTCTTTTCCTACAAGCAAATTTTAATGATAAATTGTTAATAATTTAATATCATACTTTGTAATTAAAAAGAATTCAGGAATTAAAAGCAATTAATATCATAAAATACATCTCTTTTTATCAGTTTTTTTAGCAGAAAATTGAATATTTTTTAATTCACAACTAAAACTAATGGAATTCAGAAAAAGATAAGTAATAATATACCAAAAAGACTGCCGATATTATCAGTACGTGGGAAGTAACATAATTTTTTTTTATATATTTTAAATTACTCCACTTCACTAACGTAAAACTGTGAAAATATTCGTATTTGTTTACGTTTTATATTAAGAAACAAAATTATACAAAACAAATCTTTTTATAAACAACATGTCATTTGATATTTAGTATTCTTTAATGACACTACAAACTGTTAGAACAATGATCTATTTTTCACACAATTGACAAATCCTAACTTGGTTTAGGTTAGGGTAGATCGGTAATCATCTGGATAAGAAACATTAATAACAAAATATTAAGATTACCTACTCACTGCGATTTTATTATACTTACAAAATCTACACTATGTTTGATCTCAATGTTTTCAAATATTATCTTGAGTTTTAGATTAGTTAAATAATAAACAATATTAAGCTAAAGAGATCAGTTATAAAATACATTATTAAAAAATAATTTTTTTGTTTATAATAGAAATATTAATTTTTCATAAAATTTATTATTAAAGTAAAATTAAAAAGTATCTTTATGAAACAAAAGTTTATTACATTTTATTAACTGAACACAAATAGTACTTCAAATATAAATTAATGTATAAAAGTTACATATACAAAAAAAATTGTATTTTTAGTCATAAATTATAATATAAGAATGGTAAAAGAATGTCCACTTTCACATTCAAGTATAATTATTAATATCAGATAATTAATTATGGTTCCAATGTATTGTTTCCTTCAGCAATTTTAAAGATACTGCATCATAATAATAAATTATCTATTTGTACCGTCTTCAGAATTTAAATATATAATTTTTTGCTTTTTATGACTATTGATCGAATACTTATTAATCTTATTAAGCTTCATAAAACCAGAAAGACATGCTGTTTTACTTTTTTGAATTTCAACAGAGACATTATAAAAAGTGATAAAAAGAAAGAATAACTTCTTTTATTTCATCGTATAATTTTTCGAAACCTTTTGATAAATTAGTCTATATTAAAAACTATCTGAATTAAAAAAAAAATTAATTTACATTTATAATTTATTCACATATTTATTAATAATGGTTATAATTTTTTTTATATATATCTTTAAAGAAATATTTATCAAAATACAAAAAATGTTTAATTCCTTAAACAAAATTATATCGTTCACAAAATGTATTATAGACAAATAAGTTGTTATTATTATGAGTACATTATTTGTTAAGATACATTTGCGTCTTATTATTATTTCTCAATTAACGTGTATCATTTTTACTGAATTGATGCAAACGATGTCCCTATAAAAAGTGTTTTCTATAGTCAATCGTTACTTAGAATCAACATTATATTTAAAGTCTTTGGGGCATCTGTTTTAATAAACTTATGTATATTACTTATGTATTTTTATTTTTTAGCAAGATAAAGCATACATTTTTTGTGGTCCCCGACATACGTTTTTTGTCCCACTTGCTACTACATATTTTGTATGTAAACTTAAAGAAGGAGAAATAATTTTTCATCAACTGTCAACGTTTCTCTATCATATTTACCGTAACAATCTTCTTTTTATAATGTTAATGAATTTTTAGACGTTTTGCTTACGTTTGAAGTATAGTCAACTTTTAATTTCAATTCACACCAACCACTAGCCATTTCGTATTGAAAGGAATACATTGATATATGTAAGGAATACATTGATATATGTAAACTGTGTTTTTTGCTTTAAATTGCTTTAAGCTATGTTTCTTGATATCTCTTGATTTTCCTACGCTAATGGTGACTTTCAATTTCTTTTAACTCTTTACAAATGAAGCTACTGCACAGAGAAAACGAACTTCTCAATGATTTATCAAACATGTTATATTTATTTTGTACAGATTGAAAAAGATATAAACATACTAATATTTTAATGATTGTTCGCCATGGCAGTATTTTTGATTACTTATATTCTGCTACGACTTCTTCGTCCGTTTACATTATCTTAAACAAATCAAGCTTTTTCACCAATTTGTTTATACTGCATACAATCGTTTAGATTTTATCCCTTTTCTAAATACAACGAAAAAGCACACGTATAGGTATACATATCAATTTTTACTATGTGGTCAGCTTGTACCTGGGTTCACCAGGCATATCGGTAAATCATGTCGCGCATCGTTCTTTTGAAATGTTAATTGTTTAAAGAAACCTTTATAAATATTAATGAGAAGCATTAATCATATCCAACATGATATTTCTTCCGGATAATTATGGTAAAAATAAGTTTCAGCAAAGAAACGTACTTCGAGAAATAACACATGGCAGGTCAATTTCGCGACTAATGATTTTCCTTGGATTATCATGCTATCTGTTCGCCTTTTTTTTCTTCTAAACGTTCGCAGTTGCCCAACAGTCAACCCGAAAAGATTACAATGTTACTTCCTATATATCTTGAATCCATTCATAAAATGTGCAAACGCTAAATATGTATTTTTGTTCGTTTCGCCAGATTCTATTTTAAAAAGAAAAAGTTTCTTTATTCTTTCACCGTTAAGTCTGTACAACTAAAATATTCCAGTTTGGACCTTTTCGAAGTTCTTTATAGGACATTCGGGGATTTCATAAAAAAGTAAACAGGAAATTCGCTTCTTCTTTCGAAAAGGTCGATTGGACTAATTTTATAAGGTGAAAGAGGATTTCTCTGAAACGAGGAACGGGAATACACGAATACTATAAATTAACAAACTCTTTTGCATAATCACCAAACAGCATATGTGTAACAGTAAACACTTAAGTAGTCTATGATGTCCGCGTAAATTAATTCCCAAAGGAATTGAATTGTAGATCAGTTTACGAGTCTGAGTTATATTGTGCGATAAAAGTCCAGTTTTTCCCCTCTATTTTGATCATTCATGATACGTAAAGATTGATTGCAAACAACGGCAAAACATAAACAATAATCGTGTACAAACGAGAAACTTCCTGATGTAGGATCGTCCGTTTCCTCCCCCTATTCTTTGATCGATCGCGATGTGTTTTCCCGAGCGCATAACAGAAAGGAAAAGTATGAAGACAAAAGTGGAAGTCAACGTCTCTGTTGCTTGAGTTCTCGTTTAATTTTTAAGATGAAGTAGTGATTTTTAACCCATCTAACACAAAAACGATGAAAAAATATACCATTACTGTTGTTATACATTATGAAACTTAATCGATTCGTTCGAAGAGTGTTCATCCCTAAAAAATTCCACACGATCGTGACATTTGTGCTTACATTTCATGTGTAGCTCTTTTAACAGATGATAATTAACGTATAGCGGAAAGGAAAAATATGAAGACAAAAGTAGAAGTCAAAGTCTCTGTAATTTGAGTTCTCGTTTAATTTTTAAGATGAAGTAGTGATTTTTAATCCATCTAGCACAAAAACGATAAAAATATATACCATTACCGTTGTTATACGTTACGAAACTTAATCGATTCGTTCGAAGGGTGTTCATCCTTAAAAAATTCAACACAATCGTGACATTTGTGCTTACATTTCATGTGTAGCTCTTTTAACCCTTTGCACTCGTATGTCTCAGCGTATGCGACGTCACAAGTTTTACCGTGGAATTTTAATTTCTTTTAATTATACTCATGAAATGTGACAGCTAAGTATGCCAATAACGTATCGGAAAAGTTTTGCTTTGATTGAATAAAAAAATAAATTCCTAGTTGGCGGTAATTCATGGTCATATTAAATTCGAGCGCAAAGGGTTAACGGATGATAATTTAGCAAGTTTTAGCGGTCGCGATTTATGCAACGATCCGAGCAACTTCCCCACGGCAACTAGAACAATTATCTTCCCTGTTATCCTACCGTTTCAAGCAGGACTTTTACCAGCAATATATTTATCGACGCTTATAAACGCGCCGAGCGAACCGCATCATTGCATAAACGTCGAAATGAAAGGAGCGCTGATATGGTTCGCGACATACGACAGCTGTCACGGTTATCGGAAGAAAGGCAGAAATTATTTATTAACCACGTTAATTGTTACTAACCAACTAATAGCGATAAGAGTAATCGATTCACACGGAGCTAAAAATACGGTGGACTTCGTTTATTGGACAGATCGATTTTAAATTATAATTCATTCAGCCATGGTTTTTGTTAAAACAGGCGTACGCATTTGAGTTGCATAATTCCTTAAATTTGAGAACGTTCGAATAAGATTACTGTAAATCATTGTGACTTATCACTGCAAAAATAACCAGAATACCGCGAATTTCATTGTGACCAAAATCAGTCTCAGTAAGCGGCAGTATTTTGCACGAAGGAAAGTTACGACCATCGACAGAGGTGTTTCAACGAAATCGCATTAAATCTGGATGGCAGGACTCATTAAGCGTACTGCATTAAGCATTTATGCATCTTTTTTTTTTCTACGATCACGCTGTCGTCCATCGATTTTGATGGACAATTTTTTTCTTCCTTTTTTCTGTCCTCGCGAACACTGTATATGGACGTGCGAATAATAAATTTCGATATTTTTAGAAAAAAAAAAAAGAAGAAGAAGGAAGTGTGTCAACGGGAACAGTAAAGAGCATTCGTGTTTCGAGAGACATTTTCGGTGATATACGTCGTCCTCTTCTAAATGACGATCTGTTTTAAAGTAGATTGCTTATCCTTTGCGTAGATTCTTCGATGAATCTCTTGAAAAAGGTGTGACGCATACAATAGTAAAAAATGACAGACGTCACGAGGTGGAGTACCAAAAACATGTTTTCCGTCTTGGTGTACGTTGTAATCATTAATCAGTGTTGCGTGTGATAATATTCTCGATTATTTTGTTAAGGGTTGCTTCCTAGGTTCATGGTACAGGAAACGGTAAAGTTCATGGCTACCCGTGAGTACGATCCTGTCTCCTTTCTTATCTTCATATCGTCAAATATTTTTTGATGATGATTAAGTTACAAACAGGTGTCACGAGGAATACCGGTTGATTGGAGGATATCATTAATTAGAAGAATTAAAAAAAAGGTTTCTATTCTTTTAGATACCTGTGGACGCATAAAACGACCGATCGGCCAACCGATACGCATAAATGTCTTCATAACTTTAACTTGAACAATAACTAACATCTACCCAATTTGATAAACCAGTTGCGGGATATCATTAAAAACACACAGATTCGGGAAAGATTTAGGTATCATTTTATGGATCGTCGAATCTTATAGAAAACTGTTCTATAGGATGTCTCAATAATACCGCGCATTTACGTAAATATAACATTTGCTTAATTTTATTCTATAAATCATTTTTTTTTTCAAATATGCTAAAATTCTTAAGATCTCTTTTTGGGTAACTTATTTAAAGATCTCGGGATTAAAAGCATGCTGTAAGATTCTTTTAATGTGAATGATATCATTCAAAAGAATTTTTAAATCAGTCGGAGTCAAAGATCTACAGGAAAATATGCAGAAAATGTCAAACGGTCGAGGAAGAAGTAGATAAAATGAAACAAAGGGGTATTTATTAATTTGAAAAATTATTTTAAGTAATTGTTAAGTAATTGCACTTGTTTATGGAAATAAAAAAATTAAAAGGATACGTCATAACGTATCAATGATTAAATCTTATTTATTTAACCATTTAAGTTTTTAAAGCTACATGTATATTCGCAGGCAAATAATATATATTGCGTAACGAATATTATCTCAAACCGCACTGAAAGAAAATAAACGAAGGAAATTGTAGAAAGTATTCAAGATTACGTAGAATACGTAATGTTAATGTAATTTAATTAAAATAACGAAGAAAACAAGCAACTCGTGACTTCATCGTTAAAAAATCTATCACGAAATTAGTAGGACACCCTATATTTCCGCGTGCTACTAAAATGAACAATTACAACAAACCAGTCATACCAGTATTCGAGTTGTTCATATTGTAGTGTTTTCAGCTAAAACACACAAAAAATTACCACGTACTCAACTGTAGGTATGCTCACATTTTGGAGGTGCGAGAAACTTTTAACTTCTCGAAATTTTTCTTAAAATTCCGTGAAATTTTTCGACATCTTTTGAAATGCATAATTTTCACGAAACAACTACTATACAAGCTTTATCTAAATATACCTATTCTTTAACGACGTTGATAGGATATTATGTATTAATCTTTTCGTTCTCTTTTTACAGTATTTTACATAATTCTGTTATAAATAAATAAATTTTATTGCCATTAACACGACTAAATTTAAAAATGGTGTATAAGTACTTAAATTTATTAATTCATTTTTAAAATAATTATTTCATACTGAATCATTGTATCCATATATTTTATAAATAAATGATTGAATAATAATTCTCCCTTAGTGAGGGCAATACCCTTTGCTAATAAGTGTAGGAACCTGTTTTCGGCACCCGGAATAGCATCCAGTTTCTGCTGTAAAAGACGGGCCAAGCATTTTTTCGATCCCTCCGATGTTCGGGTTTGAATTCGGGTCGTAAAGTAATATTTTTAAAAGAAACGAAGGCATTTCTTCGGAACGATTTTCGGATCTTCCTATAAATCTGTACTGTTACTGATAAAATGTACTGATAATTTTTCCGAATCAAAACACGAAACAACACGGCAATTTATTTCAACGTTTAAAAACCAAAAGGAGCAACGAGAAGAAAAATCATATTGACATTGAGATGCGGTGTAAAAAGTAGAACATAAATTTGATGCCGTGACCGCAGACAAAAATAAATTTTTTGTCGATTAAAGAGAAACGAAGGATCTTTTAAACGTTTCACATGAAGTAAATATTGTAATTCCCACCCTCTTTTTCGTCAAACAAAAAAGAAGCTATAACGGACGCGCGTTACTCGTAAAATATGCAAAAATAAAATGACAAATAAAAAATAGATTGCAAAATTGAACTGTTTTTTTATCAACATTACGTTTCATCCCTGAACGAATAAAAAAAAGTAGTGGCGAAGGGTTGATTTTCAACGTGCATTATTACAAATCGAATTTTTCATTTTCTAAATAATTTTTAAATATCATTCGAACATTTCGGTAAGAAAAACTTACTCAATTTAATCGTTCAGCTTAAATTTCCGTAATTCTTCATTCAATTAAAAAAAAAAAGAGGGTTTTCGATCAATCGGTTTTCATAACAAACGCATTTCGTACTATCGGTGTACCGATACCTGAACGACAAGAAAACTTGTGGACGTTCTCAATCGGCGTCGTATGGGGGTTAGTGATCAGGAGACGGTATAAAGCAGAGTGAACACAAGACTCATGCTCACTAATAACAAGATAGGGAGGGAGTGTGTAGTCGCAAACGATATAAAGTATCTTGCCGCAGCAAATTTACAAATTTTCACATAATCGAACGCGAAAGAATCTTCGTTCTTGTAAATCTATGCGATACTCCACAAAATCGTACCGTGAAAAAACGCGCGACCCTTTTTCCTCTTTGCTTTCCGCGTAGAAATCGAAACTTTGGACCCTGAAAAAAAGAGCCGTGATTGTGTGAAAAGTGTTGTTTCAGGCCAAGTGCCGTCGAACTTTGCAACCTGTTGGAATTTTGACTTCTGCGGTTATCCATTGAAATTGCGCTACCTCGGTGAGTACAACGCGTTGCGATCTTCTCGTTTCTCTGCGCTTCTGTGCAACAAGATTAGCTTGTAACGAAGAATTAAACCGGCAACCGATAAAAGGTTTCCCCTGTTATTTTAAGCATATCGCGATATAATTAAATCAGCCGGCGAGTAATTGTTTGAAAAATAACTCGCCATTTGAAGTAATAAAATGTAACGTCACTACATGGTCGTCGAACGTTTATGCAACAATGTTTCCTATCGGATTTCGTTGCGACCCGATGTTGCTTTCGATTCAAAATAAAAATCAAGTAGATCAGAGCGTCGTTATAATTCGTACCAAGTAACAAATTATTCAACGTTAAACGCGAATTTTTTCAACACCGTTCGGAATTTTCTTTTTTCCCGAAAGTTACTTCGATTAGGATGAGATTCATAAGAACTGTAAAAAGTATGAGTAGAAAGTAGATATTTGAGTATTTGAGTTGAATTTATGTATTCTATTTGTGGATTAAATTATTGTTTCCGATTTGCTATTATAAAATAATAATCAGAATAGGGTAGGGTAAATGGGTAGGTTAGGTCAAGGTCCGATATCGTTAAGTAAAAAGAAAAGTGTAGCCGGAAGCCATCCGAAACCGAAAGCCGTCCAAAACCGAAAGGTACGGATTATGTGTAAATAAATAAATAAATAAATAATAGGATGAGATTCGTTGTTTGGATTGAACAGAACGAAAGAAAGGAACCGTGAAAATTGTGAACGCAATGGTACACTGGCAGGTTATTGAATATGCGGGATATATTTTCTACGAGCTACTTTGGTAGCTCTGATTTCAACAAGATGCTTGATAGGGCACGCGTGTCACGCGCGATTCTGCATATGCACTCTCTTTCGCTTTATGCTTCGATATCGATGCAAGACGCGTATACGAAAGATGACAAGATAGCTCGTTCTACTCGGATCACTTAGTTCAGTTTGTCGTGCGTTTAAGAACTGTCAACTGCGTGCAATTCCAACGGATCACGTTTAATACGCGTAAAATTAAATTACGCACTTCTGGAAGAGAAGTGACGTCCGCCAGAGTTATCGTTTCGAACACGTAGTAACTGTGAAAATGTGAAAATTTATCGGTTTAAAATTACCCGTCCGAAGTGAGCAACGGTATTTCAAAACGAAACAGATAATCGATTTACGCGCGCAAGCGAATGAAGACCGATTTATATTATCCGTTAAAGCACGGAACGTTTACGGAACGGTTCAGTTCAGACAAATGCATCCTGTATTTATACCATCAGTTCGTACCAACGACAGGCGTGTTAGGCATAAAAGTAATATTCCTTTTATATAGCGATTATCGTTTAAAAATGTTCCCGCGTTTATCTTTGAAAAATTTTATCTCTCGTAACATTCTTATCGCATGAAGAAAAAGAGAACATAAAAAACGTTTGTTTTGCAGTTCACAAAATGTTAAAAAAGAGAAAAATTTCTGGAAAATACTGAATGGCATTCGAACAATTAATAGTTATTAATGAAATACATATATATATTAGTTATACGCATGAGCTGAATTCAGATTACACGAAACACGTCGGTTTAAAGGCATTCCAATATCTTTGGTCACGTATCTCTTCAGTTAAAACATTCTTCTCGAAACTGCTGTTCTTCATACACTTGAAACGGATCACGTTCGAATCGATCCGCGACGTAAATATGAAAATTCATCTTTTCCAGTGACAATGTTTATTTGAGCCGAATCGTGTCGCAAGTGTTTTGTGCTTAAATGAATAATACAAATTGGCCATAATTAAACAGATGAAAAACAATAATGTTGCGTACATTTTGCTACTTCGTTTACGTAAGTTTCTAATTCTTGCGTTTCCTTATTTTCATACCATTTTTCTACGAGGATACCGATAATTTTGATGTCCGATAATATTTCAGTTGTTGAATTTAAGAATGTTTAGTAAACAAGGAAAGTGCTGCTAAAACTTTGGCATTTCGTTTGCGGAAAAAAAAATAGATCCTTATCTCAAAAAACGGTTAAGAGAGTATCCTCATCGAATATTTTGGTAATTTTGTCTCCGAGAACACGAACGAAACTGTCGAGCGACTTATTTAACATTTTATATCGGAAAAATGTATATTAGTTTGACGAAAAACGTTTCATAGGAGATAACGTCGAGTTATTTTAATTAGGCGTATCTCTTGGCGTTCGTTCCTCCTAATACGAAGTTCGCCTGACCAGGCGTTAAAGTCACTAGATGAACTCACAAAACGATTCTACGGTGTCGACGTTCGATTCTACGGACTTGTTTATCGATATTAAACACGGTATACATTTGTACGTGAAATATTAAAGTAACAGACAAATACTGCTGCACGTTGAATAACGAATATTTATGAGTAAACGTGAACGTAGTTTATGCTGCTGTATGCGAATACATCGGCTTTTAACACTTGCTTCATGGCACCCGTTTAGATGGAACGTGATGTAGATAAAATGTGAGGGATAAAAACAGCGGGGAACATATTTAGAAAAGGGTTTAACCTCCAGAAAGTGTTAATCGTTACATATTTACTCAAGACGTTAATAAAAAGTTTAATATCGCAAACAAATACGAATAATATCCAAAATTAGTAAATTACTTATTCAAGGTGTAAACAAGTTTATCATATATTTACCAGATTTTACCATACAACCTGTACACCTCTGCATCTTTGTTAATGAAATAATATATGAATAATTATCGTGCACGTTTAAAGGAGTCGCTAATCAAAAATATTTATGATCGCAAACAAGGCAACCATGAACGTTCACTGTCTGAATATACGTATAAGAACATAAAATTACAATCGTAAAATAAAAAAAAAAGATAGCAAAGTGACAAGGAAACGATTAAAATTTAAACATTATTCAACGACCTTCCGATTAATCTATATGAAACGTAATATTAAAAGGCAGAGAGGGATTGTGTTCAATGACCTTTTTCTTGTAACACATTCGCCAAAAATATTTCAAAAATCGGCAGAAAGTATTTTATACAGTTGCCGGAGAATGTATGTTACCGAAAACTGTTAATACCATTAACTTAAGTCGATGGAAGAAAGACAGTCATCTTAAAATAATCTTATCTATCTGATAGCCTTAAAAATTAAAACATCAGCATTTCGTTATGCTTTACTACAGAACGATCCATTATTCATGGTCACGACAAAAGTTCAGTAGTATACTCAGTTGTGTACCTTTTTGTCCGTGTTGTTGATGCAATGCTACTGTCGATTAACATTGCAAATCCTCGATACACATCGGCGACGAAGATTCACATCAACACCGACGTAAATGCATAGAGCCGTGAGTCACGAGAGCCGTTGGACACGAGGAAAATAGAAAAAATGGGCAAAAGTTCGAGGAACAGAGATTCTACCGGGAATAGGAGAATTATTCTGGCCCACGGTTGTGTAAATACCTGGTTAAAGCGCCAATAACTTGAACAAACGTCGCGGTATGCTATTTCAAGCTTGCAGCACACAATTTTTTTTTGGCTCAAACACTACGTTAACTAACGTGTTCCGCGTGGTATTTCCCAAGTTAACCTTTGTCTAACAGACGTGTAATGTGTTTGCACATCTTTTTTTTTGAACTTCCTGTACTATTCAATTGAACGTCTTAATAGAACAGTTGCGCTCTAAGCTTGGATCTGTACAAAGTACAGAGGAATGGACTTTTGTACTGTCAATGTAATAATAAGTGTATTGTAATATGATTATAAGCATTGGCCAATAAATAGAAAGTAGCCCTTCGAATGGTCTTAATTTCAGTGCAGAGTATTCAAAAATGCCGACGATTATGAGGATAAACTAAGCCAAAATTTTTTTTCAAATCTTTCGTTCTCATTTCTTACGATTTAGCACATTTCGATTCGATGAATGAAATAGCTGTTATCAAATTTTTGATTTAAACAACTTTCATAATCACTCGCACGTATGTCCTATGAACTATGACCGAAGTATCATAAACGAAACGGCGTTCATCGCAGAAATTTGTCTAATCTTTATTCCAAACAAACCTTTCCATACGCTACGCTATATTTCTCAGGAGCACTCCCCATTTTAATGAAAACATGAATTACCTCATTATCGGTCGAATTAAGGTTTCTGCTTCTGTTTCAGGATCTTACAACCAAGGAGACAAAAATACAAAAAACAAGACCCGTGTAAACCAGGTCGCAACCATGAAATTCACGATCCCGCTACAGCAATTCAAAAGTGAGTAATAACGTGCATTTACGTAGATCGTTATATCAGAAGAATGTGAAATGCGGGAATTCGATCACTCATGACAAGTTCCCAACCGATAGAATTCCAATGTAATGTCAAACACTGACAAATTGTCAATATCGCCTGGACAGTTTAATTGCGCCAAAGGAAGTGCTAGGTGTTACACAAAAAGATCGCGCTTCCTCCTTGTCTTCTCTGCTCCCCTTAGGCGTACTCGAGATCATTTGAATTACAAAATGGTCTGTGCAACGAGTTGCCTAAAAAAAAACGCATATCTGATGCAGGCAGCAGAAAGAAAAAAGAAATAAAGAAACATTTCATTACGCGACCCGTCAAATCTTAAGCTGCCATTATCGTTTTTGCCCGTGTCAAACGCGTAGTCAATTTTTACTTACTCATTCGATCGTTTAAACGATTTTCACGAGCGACGTTCGTAGGCAATGTTGTATCCTCTTTCGCGAATCGTTCAACAGCGATCTCAGGTCCCGAAAGTTAAAGTTCAGAGACAAGAAAAAAATCTTAGATTCAGATAAGACGGAAATGCACAACACATACACGGATACTTTGTAATCAACTTATTTAAATCAATTACATAATGATCTGTCGTCGACTGAGACACGATATTTGTCTGTTACCCTTTGCATTCACGTAAAAATATAAAGAAATCGCCGCCTCGTGGACGTTAAGCAATCGAAGCCTTGAGTTCGTCCAGTTAATGAATCGAAGAACACGGGGACGAGCAAGGTCGGGAATTGATTGAAAGAAAAAGGTCGAAACGTATCGTATTTCGTTCCTAGCATGGTTAATGAATCGCGTATTAATAGATCGGCCATCGAAGGGACATCCCTCTGGAAGGAATTCGGAGCATACGTCTCCCTGTTCGATGACTCGAGATGTCGGATTATCATATTTCCAACATAAATTAACCGGTATATGCGACGTTGTCGTAAACGTTTAAAGGTCTCGGCCATTGAGCATCCACTTGTAAGTACGCGGACCGTAAAAAAAGGCTGGAGTTACGTAAAAGACTTTCGAAAAGGCACGCACACGCGCCTCGAAGGAAGTCAAACGATCCGGGCATGATCGCTTGATCTTGACCTCAGAACGGATTCGTCGCAACAGATCGATAAAAGATCTGCTGATCCTTTTATTTCTTCTTGCGCAACATGTTTCGTGTTTTCAATAAACACACTTCCATTACATTTCTAACAAACTACATTTCTGTATCGTGCTATAATAAAATAATAGCGTTGATGTTTCTTAAAACAATAGCAACTTCCTACAATAAGAATGACGTTCGACAATGTTTGCGAAAGCAAGATTCAATACTCCGTTGTCGCTAAGATATTTGTCACTATGATATTATGAATTTATTTTCGTTTTTGACAAACGATCAAAACTTGTAAATCGTGATTCACCATAAAAACAAGGTGAGCATCGATTAATTACACGATTTTACTTGGGTTATTAATGTCCATTTATTTTTTGTCACTATCATCCGGTTAACGTATTACCGTCATTATCCTTTCATACCTGTCAGGTTATGCTCAACCGATTTATCAGTATTTATTAACTGTATAAAGAGAACTACTCAATCTGGTCATGTCGCGTTTGTTCCATCCGAAGTAGGGTGAACTGTACAACAAGAGACTACCAGTGGAACAAGAGAAATCTCGATTTCTTGTCATGTACTATCATCGATTATCGTTTCAGTTACATTTCATTCAAGTCACGTAGTGGTGTTAAAAAAGTAAATGACATCTGTCCGCTGCACCAATTATAATCTCGCGCACAATGACATTTACATATTACACTTTCGCTATGACACTAAAGAAAAGTAAGCACGTTGCTTTAATGTACAGACGTAACGGCCAACCGTGACACGTGTTTTGACTACATCATCCTGAAATGATAGGCACTAATGTGCCACTACTGTCTGCATGCCAACTAATTAAATTAAATTAAACTAATTTAATGAAATTAAATTAATATATTATACGTGTCTTAACAAGCATGAAAGTATTCGAACAGAAAAACGTGCACAAAACACAAGAAAGTGTTTTCTGGAGTTTCCTAGAAGAGACAACCAATTAAGATGGAAAAACATGTAAAAAAGTGTTGTCTGTTTAGAAGAACTAAGAATGCATCGGTTTTTCGTGCACGATAATCAACACGTTATTCAAATTGTATTACAGTGTCACGTTGACTAAGGTTAAGCGAAGTAGCATTATATGCTTGCACTTGTTTATTAATCTTTTTGTTCACTCGTCTACAATAAAAAGAAAGCTCAGGGAAGTATATTAACAGTAGTCGAGCAGAGACAGCGGCAACCGTTTTAATAGAGCCCTTTTAATAAAAACGTTTAATCCTTTTCATGTTGATTGAAAAAGCAACGAAGCTACAGATTTTCTAATGTTTAACCTGCTCGATTATCGTTTCCAGCTTTTTCCGTATCTAGGTGATATTTATGGTGATTTGATGACACTCATCCATCTGTAATGACAGTTTTCTTTCGTGTACAACATATTCTTACGACTATAACATTAACACAGTCAATTATCGAATCGTAATTTAACTTTATAGCCTGTTACAATTATTTTCTCTCATTGATGCATCTGACTGTCGTGTCTGAAGAACTGAATTAGTATACGTATCAGAGGAATTATACACTAAGAACGGGAAAAAAAAAGTCATCGCTTAAACTGATGTCATTAATCATTTGTAACGCAACTTCTATTAAATTCGTATCGGGAATAATTTAACACGTCGTTAAGCAAAACGTAACTGGATGAAAGCGTGAATCAAAATCAAGCTATATTTCATGTTAATTGCGGAAACGATTAAACTGGTAATAGAATCGGCTCGATGAGATACGAAAACGAATCACCTTGCGTTATCACAATGAAGGAGTGTCGTAAAAATCAAGGACTGGTACAATAAACACAATAGGTGTTTCCAAATCCCATAACTTCGAAAATAACACAATAATTCTCGGAATTTGAAAGTGTACAAAAATATGTGAGTCAGCCGTAGTATATAGCTCGGATAACAAAATACTTTTACTACCGGTGATTATAAAGGTGATCAAAAGGCGAAATCTTTTTCTGAAACTTATGTTTTCGTTTTTTACCACGTGGCTGATCTCCAGCGTCTTTGACTTAGAACACTTTCATAATTAGCAGCACGTATGCAGTGATCAAAGGTGAAATCGTTATTTCCGAAAGAAAATCTTATAATTTATAAGTATAATTGACGCTTCGTTCGCTCATAAACGTCAATTAATTTATCGAAAAGTTTACTGTAATCACTCGTAAAACATATTAACGCGTGATTCACGCCTCCCTGTGTGTCCAAGCAACGTAAGAAGGTCGTTCATCAACCATGATCGTAAACCCAATTCTTTCTTTTTTCGATCCTTCGTCGATGTAAAAAGAAAGCGACACGAAACCCCCGCCGTCACCGTCGAAAGGAGTTACCTACACGAAAAACAGTTTACACCGTCATTAAATTGCGATATAATCGTCGAAAATAAATGTTACCGATACCGACCTACCACCGGTGAACCATAATGGACGAGTATTACGCGACGGTTTTTCATCAATTAGCACACGACCAATGAAACCGAATATTTCGTTCGTAAACAGGTCTTCGTTCTCAGGTCTACTTTACGAATAATATGGAATTTAAGTCAAGGTAAGCAGGTTAGCGTGAATCACATAGCATATCGTAGGGCATGATTGACTCCCATCGGTAACGTTTGCATCTTGACATCTCAAATCTTTTCCAAGAACGTTTTGTAACGCTGACCAACGTCTTTGTCCTACATATGTACATGCGTATAATGCAGATGTCCTTCCGCACGAGGAATTGTTCGAGGAAACAAAGTTACGATCGAATCGAGACACTAATCAAACCGTAAAACGCGTCGTTATGCGTGAAATCGTGGTTGTTCGGCAAAATTGAACGGAGGCATCGCAAATTTCATCTGCAATGGATAACCGCGTGTATGCAATCCGTGTATGCTTAACTTTCAGGAATCATAAATCATTATTAAACCAGATGTTATATAGTTCGTTAACGCAGCGACCGACAAATTGCGTTTAAACAATTGAATATCTATTCAAGGAGCGTAGGTAACGAGTAATTTTATACACTGTCGTTTATCACCCGACACGATATCGTGTGATAAACAACAGGATGGCGTTAAAATAGTAAATTATAAGGAACTTCGTTCGCATTTGTCATTGCACCCAATGACGTCCACGAAAGAACGGGAAATAAATCGTGTGTAACTAACTATCCAATCGGAATACTCGCTATGATAAATATTCAATCACGGCCGCGACGTAAAGTCAAAAATAAAAGCAGGAAACGACAGATCAAATTCATCCGTAAGGTCTTTACGTTTCTTTTTTGTCCGTGTTCTTTCTATGTACCCTTGCGTCTACAGCGTCAAACAAATTAGTTAGCTTCCAAGATGTCACAGCTTTTAAATCAGGACATCAAACAAATGTAAATGAATCTACGCGCGTCAGCGCGTTTCTTTCAGTCTCGAAAAATTTGTACATTTTTTACGGTCAGGTTAACCGGTCATGGGTCAATAAACTTGAATCGCGTCGAACAACCGAGACTTGGCTCGTTCATCATCGATATTATTAAAAACACGATTCTTTCTTCGCTTACAATACAATCTCGAATTCTTTTTCAATCGATGTAATTAATTATACGGTAATTGATGAATTTTTTTACTTTTTTTCAACAGCAATATGTGGTATTATAGTAATTAGTACTATTGTTTATGTTTCCCACACGAATTCCTTAATGATACAAGACTGATAATAATATCACGTCATAACTCGCCTTCACGGAAATAATTACTCTTTTGTTAAGAAGTCATTGTTTCCATGGAATCGGTGATAAATTTTAAAGGCTTTAACTTGAAGACTCAATATTACGGTGACCACGGACATGAAAATACACATTCGATATATGTACAGTGGCTCCAAAAAGTATTCGTACACCACGTTTCAAGGAAATTCACCTAATCCTGAAATTCTGATTTCAGTGAAAGCTTTACATGGAGCAATTTTTTTTCTCGACGGGAATTCTTTTTGAGAGGTTAAAAGTTATCCTCAAAGTTTTAGCGATTCTTCATACTTTGATCTACAAGTTTCTCTGGAATTTTTTTCTATGACTGAGCGATAGAAGATTAAAAATTGAACATCTTTTGTCCGAAAGGTTTTGCTTTATCACACACCATTACAAAATTATATTTAAAATGCCAAAAAAAAAAGAGATTGAAATCATTAACGTTGTTTTCACCTTCTTAAGGTGGTGTTTTAATAAAAGAAAACATTAATCCATAAACATACTATTACGTTCCACGTATTTACAAAATTTTATTAAAAAATAAAATACAAAGTTATGTTGAAAGCATGAGAAAAAAATACTGAAACTTTAACGTTGATTTCATTTTCTTAAAATGGTATTTAGTTATAAAACAAGAAATTAATCTGTACATATACTATTACACCCTACGTATCCATAAAGTTTTATCAAAAACATTAATTGAAATCAGAATTTTAAGGTTAAATGAATTTATTTGTGACACAATGTACGAATACTTTTGGGAGCCACTGTATAGGGCATCCTATTTCCCCGTACTTCATGAACATACAAGCTGAAAACAATTAAATCCGCAACCTCTGCAAGCATAATTTATGCACAGCACTATGGTCATATGTCCGACGATAAAACGCAATCTGACGCAATTTTTTTTACGGCATACTTGGAATAATAAATTTGTCCGGTTGATCTCAACATAACAGCTTGCAACTAGCGCGACGTATATCTGCTTATCCTTTGTCAAACAACTTCATCAATTTCAATGTCTAATTAAACATGACAAATTGGAAATTAGAAACCGTATAAAGAGAAATAACAATAGAACAATTTCTTAGAACCGCATAACAATTTCGTTTGTATTGTTGTTAATGTTTATTACTATTTGTTACAGAATGCATAATACTGTTTACATTGGGCATCACTTGCAGCATCTTAGCTTACGTAATATATATAATCAATCCAGTGAAATCAATAAGAGAATACGTAAGTGAGCAAATTTTAGGATACCAACGAATAATTTCTCGTTTTTTATACATCTATAAGATTGGTTTATTAACGCTAGATCGCCGGGTGTTGGGTACATACCTATTTTGCCTGAAACGAGTCGATTTGACTCAAACATGAAAATTGAAGTTTTTTAAAAAAAATAAAACTTTATTTTAAAGAAATTTTATTCGAAACAATTTTTACATATATGTTCTGTTTTTAAAATACATTTTCCCTCAGATTTTTTTATTACATTTAACACAAACGCTCTTACTACTAATCCTTTTACACGATATTTGAACTTGACAAAATCACAAGTGAGTCAAATTGACTCACACCGACAATCTAGTGTTAAACCAAATTGGAAGTTGGGTACTGGATTTTTCATTAAACTTTTGAAGGTATCGCGATAATCAAAGACACGTATATACTTTTCAGAAGCTGCAAATGAAACCGAATTCACTGGTTTTCGAATTATGGAAAAAACCTCCGATCAACGTTTACATCAAGGTGTACATATTCAACATCACAAATGCAGAAGAATTCCTAAAAGGTGGAGTGAAACTGAAGGTCGAAGAAATTGGCCCCTACGTTTATCAGTAAGCAACACACCTATAATTTTGCTTCTATTTTAAACACTCTATTATCTATAACTTTAATTACACGTTTCTGTCCTTAGGGAAATTTTAGAGAATCAAAACGTTACTTGGCACGAGAACAACACAATTTCGTATATTCCAAAAAGAACGATAGTGTACGCTCCTGAACTGTCGAACGGTGATCCAGAGTTGGATTTTGTTCAGGTTCCAAATATACCCATGCTGGTGAGTGCATATCTAATTCACTCGATGGTACTGTTGTCTACAATCATGGGACTGATGATCGATTAACTACGTTCCATTTCATTCATAACAAGTTACTGATTTCAATCGCGATTTATTCGAATAATTAACAAATTTGTTTGCATCGAAATATTCAACGAAATTGCATGGAGTTACGAACATCATGAAAAGTGCATTCATTTTTTTGTCAGTTATGGTATTTTAACACTAAAATTACCGTCGATTAGAGTATACTTATTGGAGACAAAGAAATCAAATTGATAACTGTACGAATAAAATACGTAATATAAGGGACTCAAATTTTAGTAATCATAGTAATTTTATAGTAAATTTTCAAATTTGTAGGCGCCACGGTAAGCTTATCGCGTTTCTATGAAAAATTACAAATTGGGTCATTTTGACCCCTTTGGTAATTCTAGTGTTAATCAAGTTTCGAGACGAACGTTAGCTCCGATATTTTTTGACACGTGTTTTTAGATGATTACAAATTAAGTAATGGGTCTAATTTGCGAAAACACATTAGCCATTGAGATCATTTCGAAGGCTGAACTGATTAAATGCAAAATTACATTAACACTATTCCTACCGACACTTCAGGTATACCTATTCCTACCGCGACATTCCCACGTAAGAGAGACTACAAATTTTTCTCAAAAAAATAAACAATGAAAAAAGAAGTGAATATTGAAAAATGTATTATACGTATATTTGAGAAAAAGTTTAAAGTTTAAAGGCAATTACATTGTATCTATGAAACTCTAATCGAAATTTAAAAAACGGTCATTTGACCGATTGTGGTAGGAATAGTGTTAATACCGATAAATTACGCGAAGCGGATATAAGAATGAGAAAATGAGCTTGATTACCATAGAATTGAATGAACGATTATATTTATTAATTACCACTGCGATAATTATTATCACACGGTCAGCGTTGAAATTTAAATGACATTTTTGTAATATTTACGCAAATTATCGTCTGGCGGTGCACACCAGTATTTTTCGCGTCACATTATTAATAGGGTCGATAAATACTGTATGCATATAATTATCCCCGGTTTTCCGAAAACGACAAAAAAAAGAATGACGATAATTCCAATAAATGGCTTTACTACAAATCTGAGCAGAAAATTATCTGATGTCACGATGCAAATAACATTCCGGGAATTCATTAAACGTGTTACATGTAATTACGTTAAAAGAAATTTTTTTCCTACAAATTACGCGGTTATTTTGAATCGTTTTGCATGAACGATGGCGCTTCTGCACGACAAGCAACATACAAATTATATAAAACCGTTTCACATCAGACAATAAATTAAGAATCATCAATTAAAACGGCTACAATTATCTCGCGGTTTACACCTAAATGAATTTGTTGCCGCGTTCTCGTTTCAATTATCTCGAATCTCAACAGGGACTCTCCTCGACGCTGCACGATGCCGGATTCATAGTAAATTACCCATGGACCAGTCTGGTGAATATGCTGGGCAGCAAACCGATATTAAATATGAGCGTTTACGATTATTTGTGGGGCTACGAGGATCGTTTGATTCGTTTGGCGAGCGGAATCGTACCGAATTTCATAAATTTCCGCAAGTTCGGTCTACTCGATAGGGTAAGTAATCATGTTTTTCTGCACGCAATTAGTAACGCCAACATGGGAAAAGTAAACGACGATATTATTGTAATCGGGCAATTCTAGAATTTTTAATAAAGCACAAAGAAAGGGGAAACTTGTATAACAAACGCAATAGCATTGCGTGCACACGTATTTATCGCGCGATATTAACGCGTCATTCTATCTTTTGAAAATGCCCCCTGTAAGTGTTTATAAAATAATTAATAAAATTGAAACAAGACACAGCATCGTTTTTTGAGACGGCAATGAAAATAAACGCAACAACAAAAATTATGCAACATGTATATGCACCCTTTAAACTTGTTTAGATCATATCAATAGTTCCACAGATTAAGCCTGTTTTTAGTTTTTAGATTGACTGTAACTCTTATAAATGTAAATGTAATACGCCAAAAAGTAAAGAGTAAATTATTAATCATCATAATTAAATAATTATTAATCAAGGCTGGGCGGACAGTTCGGGTTATTTAATCATCCGAATGATCAACATATTCGAGTATTTCGGGTGATAAAGGAATAACCCGGACAGTTAAAAATATCCGAATAATTCGAAAAATTCGTGATGTCATTATCTGGATATTTTTAACTATCCGGGTTATTCCTCCAGCATTCGAAATACTCGAATATTCTGATTATTCGGATGATTAAATAACTCGAGCTCTCCGCCTAGCCTTGGTAATAATTTACTCTTTACTTATCGACGTATTATTGCATTTATTTGATTTCAAATAATCTCAGTTGCAATCGTTACATCCGATCTATCGATAGCTCGTTTAACTATGTCGACTCAGGTTCTTCGGTTAACGGATCGAAAGGGTCCACGATTTCTGAAAACCATAAATGTTAGCGACACACCGAACGGTTGCAACGAGAACGCCGAAAGAAACGTTCCGCGAGCAAAACGAATTAAGAATGTCAACCATGCGAGCCAGATTAAGAAAGAAGAAGGGAAAATCGTGATAATTGGTCACGAACACTGGTAGATCGTTAACTTGACGCAAATGCACCGGTTAACAGTGCCGTGTTGCGTACAAGCCAGACCGTGGACAGTGTTTAGAAAAATCCAGTGAAAAATATACCGGTTGTTGACACAACCGACTAACCTTGTCCACACGTGAATCGAACGGATCGATTCAATTTTCCCGTTGCTAAACTTCTACACGTTTGATCGTGCATAAGCGCCTTACCGCTTTGAACCGCGCACACACGAACCCTGCGTGTGTTATGCCGCGTCCACATTGCAAAGAACAGTTCGCGAGCTGTTCGCCAACGGAAACCGTAGCATGTCCAGACTGGAGCTCGCGAACAGCTCGCGAACAGCTTACAACTGTACGCTTTGAATTCATGGGCAGTTCGCTATTAACTTTTGCCACATACGGATGTCAATGTACAGACTTTAAAAATGTCCGAACAAGATCTATTACTCGCAGCATCTGCATATTATATAATAAAAACAATTAATGTTAGAAAAAAAAGAGAGCGTCGATGTTAGCAAAGACAATTGTTTACAACAAGAAAAACCTCTGGTGGAATCAGTTTAGTGAACAAATGATTACAGAACGAAAATGGATTTAAAAACTTTAGCAGAATGTCATACGAAGACCGTGAAAAATGCTTGGTAGAAACTAACGACAATTGAGAGCTAGTAGTCGAGTTCCATAAAATTGTGTTACGAACGCGTCCAGACACGCTTCGAGTTGTTCACGAACAGCAGTGTGGACGCGGCATTACGCGAGATTATGAGAAAAACGTGGCGCGCTGCAACCACTCACGTATTCACGAACACATGAACGAAATGCAATATCGTGCGCATACACGCACCAGCTCTAACTATCCCGAACTACCGCCAGTTTTCGCAATTATCTGTAGTCGTTGATCCTTTCACTGTTTATGCATACGCTTCAGGGTTCACGGGGTTAGTGTCAACAACTTTTAAACGCACAAAAAGTGATCGCGACGAATACGTTTCCAGCTCCGGACAACTTGTTTCAGTCACGACCAGCGAATTAATTTAATCGAAAATTATTCGTTAGTGTCAATTTTCTACCGCCTTTTATATTCACTCACCGCAATCACTTGTATCGCGGGTATTTTTCCGGGTGTTTAACACTATTCCTACTGACACTTCACGTATATCTATTCCTACCGCGACATTCCCACGTAAGAGAGACTACAAATTTTTCTCAAAAAAATAAGCAATGAAAAAAGAAGTGAATATTGAAAAATGTATTATACGTATATTTGAGAAGAAGTTTAAAGTTTAAAGGCGATTCAATTACATTGTATCTATGAAATTCTAATCGAAATTTTAAAAACCGACATTCGACCGGTTGTGGTAGGAATAGTGTTAACGGCGATACCGACGAGGTAATCGAATTTTTTTCGGTCCTCGTTTGTCCGACCAACGCTACACTCCCGGGTTAATCAGTTAACCACTTGGAATTTATTTTCAAAAGTTCCTCACGGGGCGCATAATTAAAATCAATTGAGGCTTACCGGTAATATAAAGGAAACACATCACTAAATAATATTTGCATTACATTTTACTGAAATGTCGAGCGTTTATATTGAATGGTAATTTTTTATTTTTCACGCGGTGTATACACGTTAACCGCGTCGAGATAAAGATTTCGATTGACGTGTATACACGTCGAACGCAGTTAACTGGTTAAAATGTTCCATTTAGTACTTCGAAGGAAACTGAAGTTCAATTCTTTTCAATCGGAAAACAGTTGAGACAAACGAATTAGCTTGTTTCTAGATCCTTGCAAACTTTTTAAAACGTTCTTACTTCACTTAAAAGATGAAAAATGTGCGCAAACTTCGAACGTTTCGATATGTCCCGAAAAAAATGAAAAAACGTGGGATAGGATACCTTCACTTAGGGTGGCAGAGTATCCGGAAAACGAGAGCGATCAAAATTGTGCTTTGTTCATCGGGCGAAACAAATTTGTTCTATACCGCATTTTGCATTTTTGTTCTTCTCGGCTGTACAATGTTTATTTCTGGAAGTCTTCCTCAAAAACGGAAACTTACGAATCGAATCGATGTATCGTTAATTGCAAAAACGACAGCAGTTGCGGCGAACGATAGGATTCTTAGTGCTCTCGTTCTTATTAATCATTGGAGTAACTGTCCACACGAACGTTTAATATTTCAAGGAGCTATTCGTGTCACACTTGTTTTCCTTACTGTCTTGAAGCGTATAAAAAATGTTGATTTGTCGACAACTAACTGCAAAATCGTAATTGGCAGTAATTATATAGCCTCAGCAGAAAAATTGTTCCCGTTTAGCCAGATATTAATATTCCTATTACTGATTTAATTGCTTGTTATCCTTTTGTAACGGGAACGCTTGAAAATTAACATCGTTACTACACTAACTCATTTTCCTCCTTGCAACGTATTTTTACCGATCTTGTTAAAAAAAAAACAACATATGAATAAAGTTACATGCATAGTTTTCCATTTAAATTAAAGAAAAAAAAAATGACATCGAAACGTGTTTGTTGACAACTTTTAGATGTACGACGAAGGAGAAAATATCGTGTTCATGAATGTGGGAAGAAACGAGAACATGACCGACGAGGACGGACGTTACTTAAGCATTGAATCGTACAATGGTAGCCCGGGAATGCGACATTGGGGATATCGAGAAGAAGAAGGGAATGAAACGTATCCAGAGTAAGTGGCAAGAAGAGGCGACAGAAACGAATGAACAAAAACGCAAAGAAACAAACGTTTGACGGTACTGACAAAGTTTTCACTTCGTAGGAACACTATTTGTAATCGCGTTAAAGGAACCACCGAAGGAGAACTGTTTCCGCTAAAGCTGGACAAACATGCTGTGTTCCGAGTATACAGAAAAGCGTTTTGCAGAGCGATACCGATCGTTTACAGAAAGGAGGTGACAGCGAACAACGGCCTGACCGGTTATCTCTACAGCATGTCGGACGATTTCTTAGACCCTCCTGATCAGAATCCAGAGAATGCATGTTACTGTCGTAAAGGCCGAAAATGTCTAAAGAAAGGACTCTCCGACATGACACCGTGTTACTATAGTAGGTATCTTTCATTAATCAAGAGATGCGTAGCATTGGCGTGTTTAGCATTTGATAAAAAGCAGAAAAAAAAAAAGAAAAGAAACTGACTTACCGCACATTGACTCGTTCGATGATATAAGCTCCTGCACTAGTCGAGTTCGCCAAGTAAATATCACGTTTAGTGCGCTCGGCGAAATAGCGGAACTTCCACCTGTGAGCGTAACATCATGGGGCAAACTGTAACATCAAATGTCAAAGTTTGAACTTTGCATGAAGAATATAGCATAGAACTATGATATTAGCCTAACATTTTTAATAACGCAATCTCGTGCTAATCGTCTCCTGTATCTAATACTTTATTACCTACCATATATCCATTATTATGTTCTGTTCTTTTAACTGATCTAATACTTTATTAACTACCATATATCCATTATTGTGTTCTGTTCTTTTAACTAATTATTATAATTTGTTAAAAAAATTAGGATACTTTTTGCCGCGATTGAAACATACTCAGTTTTTACCATTAATTTAATTACAAGTAATATTGATACATAGAATTACGTGTCATTTAGAAGTATGTTACTTACAGGTATTCCAGCAGCAATGTCTTTACCGCATTTTCTTCATGCCGATCCCACTTTATTCGATAACGTCGAGGGCCTTAATCCGGATCCCGAAAAGCACACCGCAAAAATCATCCTAGAACCGGTAAATATAAATTTAAATAAATCCACCATGCTATTATCCGTAAAAAGGTTATTTCAGTTGAGATCCGCGATCGTAAATATGGTCGATGCAACTTCTTTTGTCGATTTTATTATTTACTTGGTAATTTATGTAAGCATTGCGAGGCTAGCAGTTCCATAAGTTTTTATTAAGAGCACATTCTCCCTAACGCGAAGCTTAGAGTGTTACGCGGTGTTTCACAAGTAAAAACACGGTATGCGAAAAGAACGTATTTGAAAGCTGATCGATGTTCGTTAGTTACCTAATCGTACGAAAAGTCAACAAGATCAATGACCTCGTCGAATCGTGTTTAACAATCGCAAAGTTGCACGGCAACAAACCATCCGATTTGATTTTTAAAAACCGATGACTCATAAACCGCATTCTTTATTTCCTTTCCCGCAGACGGTAGGCATCCCAATGAATGTTAACTCGAGAATACAGATCAATCTCGTTATGCATCATATGATCTACAATTCCAGAATCACGGTTTTCAACGACATGACAATCCCATTATTCTGGAGTGATCTGGTAAGTCTTTTTACATTCAACTCTTTAATATCTAATCAGTTTAACCGAGCATTCAATGAAATTGCTTAAAATTAATCTTTTTATAATACCACTTGACTATTACCATAAATCTCATTGCATCGTCAATACCATTCGACATTCAAAGTCAATTACTCAAGGCCACGTCCTTGGTTATAAACAGTATCATAAATCCCCTTTTCAACCTCCTCTAAATGTATTCAAATACGTTTCAAATAGGATAATAAAATGATGGAAACAAGCATGATGAAAATTAAATAGCCTTATTGTATATTCTGTGCGACACAAGAATATAATAATTATCGCATTGAATACCTCATAATCCTTTTAAACGAGTGTGCATCTGAAACCACAAAAATTGTGATAATTTCAACTACAAAAAGTCGTGAGTGCACTAAATTTCATAATTTCGTAAATTTATTTGCAGGTAATACCTTCGCTAACGAACGACTTGACGTTCTTCTTGAAGTTAATAGTTCAAATACTACCAATGATGCAAACGGTGATAATGTGGTTGCTGGCTATCGCAGGGGTAACGATGCTCATGTTATCGATACCAGCCATGTTATGGACCATCAACCAGCAACAGGAACCACTTCCGATAGAGAGGAGAGATAGCTGCGATCTACGAATACCATTAAACTACGGCCAATACACGACGATACGTATTTTGCCGGCCATTAAGAAAATCACGTCCAAGACGGATTTGTTTAGTTAACTATAGAAGTATCCACAAAGCTCAAAATGAAAAGTGGAGAACGTTAGGGTATCAAAGAAATGAGAAAACGTAAAGGTGACCTTTTTTACTCTTTGAAGGATAGTATTCGTTTTTTTTCTCACGGAAAGAAAAGATAGCGACGCACTCGACTGCTTCGACTGACTCGAAGTGTGGAGAAAGATGTTCTACGTTATGATACACGTTCAGGGTTTTGCGCTAAAAATATTCCTGTTATAAATCGATATTATTTCTATGAGAATAATATCGTTGCACGTTCTAATTGTCGTCCGACTCCAATCAATTTTGCTCACAACCTTTTGTTATGTTTATTTTATTGAGTTTTAGTAACTGAAAATAGTCTGAATAATTTTTTTGATAACATCAACTACTTTTACGAAATAAATCGCAATTAATTTGCATTTAATTTGTAATTTTCGTTACGTTTATTTTATTATAACATATACATACCTGACATGCGTATATTACTGGCACGTAGCGTAATAAACACTCCAAGAATCGAAAAATAGCGAATATTTTCGAGTAAGGAATGAAATGTAGAATGCAACATACAACTTTTACTCCATTTCTTACAAGGAAATTATGAGTGCTGAAATTAATTCCATTAGTAGACTTTAGTTGTGTGTTACTGTTTAATATATCAAAATAGAGAGTACACTTAAAAAATAATGATTTCGATGAAACACCGATTACTTCGATAGATTCTTGCTTCAAATGTCACACAGTTTTGATTTATACCACCGGAAGTTCATAGGTTCGCCATTACTATAAAACAAACTTAACCCATATTTCAATTTAACGTTTTCTACACAACAAAAGTAGTACTGTGTTAGCTGTAAATTATAATCAATAAGAGAAATGAATTAAGTATTGTATTTGGACTAAATTTAGCAATTATTACAAGCAATTATATTTAGGATAGACAGATAATATCGATTTTGTTTAACGTGGTACTTTTAAATAACGTTTTCTATGTTGCTAAAACTTGATATAAAATTTCTGTTTTTTTAAAGCTGTGATTATATATTAAAATTTCTACAATTGTAATCGTAACTCAAAAAATATTCAATTAATATTTTTTCGTATTTAAATTCAAAGAAATTACTAACAAAAATATTTCAAAGTTCATCATATTAAATGATGTATTTAAGATATTTAATTTTCTAACTTACTACAATTATCTATATTAATTAAAAAGACAATCACATTTAATAGCAACAATAATTTAGATAATGTTCTAGATCTTTTATTAAAATAATTTTTTTACCTAGAAAAGATAAGCAATAAATCGTATTTAAACCATTTTTAAAAGAATTAAATTATACTTCAAGATTTCTTAAATTTTTCATCTATATTACATTTATTATCATTAAAAATACCTATTTACAGTAGAGTAAAAATATTATATTTTTCTTACACAATTATTCTTTTTATAAACACAACAATTTCATATTCATGATGCATTTCATTTATCATATTCTAAAAATATAAAATATAACATTAAAAATACGATTGTACAAACTTCAAATTTCATAATAAAAGTTAAAAATATAATTCTGTATTATTAATTTTTATAACCTAAGAAACTTAAATTTTCAAACTATTTTTATATTAGTATAAAAACAGTACTTCAACTGGAAAATAATTACAAGAAAATGTATACTAATTTATAGTATATTATGTATTCTATTACATAACATAGGTAATTGCAATAAACAATATTTTGAATATTCATTATTTAATGACAAAAATAATCTTATACATGGAGTAGATATGAAAGTATACACGTTTTTAGAAAAATTATGTAGGATACATATTTCAACAAGTTATTTATATCTCATAGAATAAAACTATGAATGTAATTATAACAATATTTATACAAATTACACAATATAACAAACATATACAAATTCCTTAGGAATCAGTCAAGAATTTGTTGTACACAAATATTGAGATAACAATTTATAAAAGTGCGTTATAATTTTATAAACAAATCTTATAAACATGCTATATATATATACTATACATAGTTATTACAGAAGGTGATATCCTCATACAATCTATATAAAGTATAAAAGCATAAGTCATTAAATTATAAGTCATTCAGTTTCTTAAATACATAATCCATTTCAGGTCTATTTTGTGCCATATGATTAGCACACCACTTTCCTAAGACCATTAAATTATTATAAACCTGTTTATCCTTCTCACCTGCCTTTTTGTCAGACAGCAAAGGAAGGTCTTTATCTTCTAAACTATCAATAAAATCTTTTAAAAATCTACTTTCCAACCTAGACTCGTCATAAGCTGGTAAACCAGTAGCTAATTCAAATAGAACTATACCATAGCTATATGTATCTACTTTTGTAGATAATTTCCGTCCATGTAAAAATTCTTCTGGAAGGTATGGTCTAGTACCATGAATTTTACTCACCTAAAAAAAAAAATAATAAATACTATATGACCAGATATTTTATGAAGTTCTATGACAACATAATTTTAAAAACATTTACTTTCATAGAATCACTCTCAGGACCTTCTCTAGCTAAACCGAAATCACCAATTCTAGGTTCAAGATTTTTATCAAGTAAAATATTAGCACTTTTTATATCACCATGTATTAAAGGCTTTTTCCTAATTGTATGTAAATACTGTAAACCACATGCAGTTCCTTTAGCTATTTCATGACGCTGAATCCAAGACAGTGGTTGAGTTTTCTGTTTTACTAATAACCTATCTTCCAAAGATCCATTTTTCATAAGCTGATACACAAGACATGGTACCTTGCCATCTAAACTATATGCATATAGTGGTAAAATATTTTCATGGCGGCAGGCATTTAAAATTTTTATTTCTCTCAAAGATTGTTGAAGTTGAAGTACATGACTTTCATCAGAATCTGTCCCTCTTTTTTCTATTTTTTTAATAGCTACATCTGTATTTTTCCAAGTACCTAGGTAGCAAAGAGGATATGATGAAAAATTTATTTTAATAAAATTAATACATTTGAAATAATATATTAGTTCTACCACAACTATTACCTCTATACACAGTTCCAAAACCACCTCGCCCTAATATATTATATTTATTCCATTCATTAGTAGCTATCATTAACTCATTATAAGTAACATAGGGTATAGCTGCTTCTACATCGTCCTTTTTTCCATTAGTTGGAACACACTGCAATGAAGCTGGTAGAGGATTAGGTGCCATTAAAGAAGGAACAAGTAAGTTATTCGAATTACTTGGAGTAACTCCAATATGCATAGCTTGCATTGGTTGATTTAAAATTTTATAAGATTCTTCCTTTGTATTTTTCTCTATAATAATTTTTGGTACATTTAGTTCTGGTGGAGCAATTTGATTAAAATTTTGTGTTCCAATCTTCAAATCTTTTGTATTTTTATTTAGACGCTTTTCAAGTACTCTACGAAGATTTTCTTCCCCATTATTAAGTAATTTATGATACTTTTCTTCAACAAATGGTTTCAATGGCACCATTGACTGATAATGTCGCATTCTAGATAACAAAACAAATAATTCCAATATGGTATGATTATAATGACCCCACATTGTTAACAACTCATCTGTTGGATTTTTTTCTTTACGCAAACCTTGTATTGTTGATACATCATACTTCATCAACATTCCTAAAACATTTGCCAGGTTGATGTTATCTCTTTTAGTAAAACTTCTTATGAGCTTGTACAACATTAAACATAACATTCAACTTTCACAACTTACCAGCAAGTTCCTCCCACTTGTTATTTTGATTAAGTATCTTACAAAGTTCTGAACGTGGAAAAAATGGCAGTTGATAAATATATTCGATTTTATTTATACAATTTGATGTAGTCATGGCTTAAAGATCAATTGTTCATCACAATTACCTGCGGGAAAAGGAAAATTGTCATGTATGATTCATATTATGCAAAACCTACTTTTCTTTTAGATTGCAACTCCATCTACACAGATTATTAATTGTTACATGTTACATATTGGTTGTTATTTATCGATAAAGTCAATAATAACACCATTAACTAAGTATAAGATAGACTACCCATTACATATAGAATCTTCAGAGGGCCACCTGACCACCTTACCATTTTAGAATCGCATGCAACATTACCGTTTTAGATAGAATAAGAAATCAGCGCTCTTGTCAGGCTACTGCAGGACTATGATGTATTGAAGTATTAAATATATATACATCTATTTATGCATTCGAACCTTCGTCTTTGTTCCATAATTAATTTATTATATGACTACGTAATTTCTCAATTTTTACAATTTAAACCTATTATATAATTGTGATGAATCAAAGAAATATATAAGTCTGGAACAGTGCTTAAATATATTTAGAAAAATAAAAATCAAAATGATTGATGTGCTAAACAATGATCAGGTTTCCGCGCGCATTCTTTATGCATAGAAAAATTAATCAAAGAACCGTTGTTAATGCTTTTTTGTGTATTTGCATTAGTTCGAACAGATCAATTTGTGTTATACTGTATAAACGTGTTATAGTTTATACATTTATAAAAATAAGAAATATATGTGTATTTATACCTATGTATATTTATATATATATAAAAATTAGTCAGTGGAAGGATACGTAACTTAATCATTAAATTCTACATGTATATAAAACTTTAATTGCGCAGTTTGATGATTATAAGTAATATACTAATAAGTTTTATTTTTCTTTATTTCTCAATATTATAATTTAATGATTTACTGATTCATATTTATATTTTCATAAAATAAAAAACAATAGATACAACAATCGAAAAAAATGTAAAAAGAATAACAACAAAAATGATGTTCAGTTTTTATTAAATGAAAACGTGACTTAATAGAAATAATACATTTGCAGAAATCCGTGACCCATGAGGCCACTAACAGAGCTTCTAAATGTTTAAAAATAGTTAAATAGCTGGTAATGAAGTACCGAATAGTTTATATTGAATTACAACTCCAAAATTGTTTAGACATAAATTTCTGTGACTAAAATAGGATCGTGATTCTTATATCTCAGTCACGATAATTTGGAAATATGGCTACAAAAGTTACACTGTCCCAAGCAGTGGGTACAGATGGAAGCGATTTTAATCATAGACAAAAAATTGCTAGTCACTATCAAATCAGGTAATTAAAATATAATAAAAACAATATATCTATTACTTTTCTTTTATTAAGATTTATTTGACATTATATCACAATATTTCGAAAATTGAGACTGGTCATGCACAAAAATAATAAAAATAAATTATTCCTGGACTATCATTTTTATATTGTTAGATGTAACGTATATTATATTTTAGCGCAACAAACAAATCAAGACTGAAGTATTGTATATTTTTTCATTATCTTCTTTTCTTCGTTATGCTTGCCAAGTTATCAGCTGATATTTTAGATCATTTGGACGTATTTATTTTGGAGATTGAAGAATTACAAGTACCTCAGGTAGATAATTTTAAATAGAAAATTAAAAATATTGAATTAAGATGTGTTTTCTATTTTAGCCTTTATGGTGGGAATATATATGGTGTACAAGTTTAATGCTAAGTTTCCTTGCATTATCTGCTATTAAAAGAAACAGAATTAAAACCTTACAACAATATATGTTAGGTATTATTCTCTTAGGATATGGTCCTTTACTTTATGCAGTTATATATTATTTCAAGGATGTTTGGAAGTATTTAACTGTTGGCAAAATAGATGAAATTCACTTTTGGCAGGTACAAATTTATTCAAATAAAATCAATTGTACATTAAACATAAGCAACTATGAATATTGTATTAGAAATTGTAATAGTACACATTAATGTTGAATATTCTTATATAAAATGTGTTTCAAATTTTTAACAATTTAATTTTTTAGGGACTACCATATGGATTACTATGGTATGCATTTATCTTACTGGCTTCTCAAGTTCATACTTTTTCTTTATTCTTTTCCTGGAATCTTTTAGTAGCTTGGAAAACAAGAGGAAGTAAAAAAAGTGATTAATTTAATTACAAAATTTACTAAAATTTGGAGCATATCTGTGAATACTGTTGATAATATATATTTTTATTTGTAATAAATGAAATATATATGTATAAGTATTGTTAACAGAATTGAAAACTGAGAATATTACCTATAATGTGTAAATATGTATATATAAATGTGTTCATATGTGTTATATAAATATATACAAATGAATAGATTGTGTACATTAAAATAACTTTTTTTGTTTTCTTACATGTAATTTGAATAATGAAAAAATATTGGAAAGGAAACAAAGATGTTTAACTGAAAATAAAATATTAGTTTTTTATTATTGTTCACATTATTAACTTATTTGTAGTAAAAACAATTAGATGTTTTTGATCTTACTCTTTAAATGTAAACTAAGTGGAATTTAAAATACATGTTCTGATGCAATATTATCTAAAAATTTGTATAATTACGCATATGTTAAATTAGTGAAAATAAAATATTACCTATGTGATGGTTATGTTATAAAATATTCTGTAGTATTAAGATTAGTTGTATATATATTAAAATTTTCGTTAAAAAATTATCCATGTTTGAAACGACTATATGAAGAAAATTCATATATGCAGCAGCCTACTTAAAATCATTTTGAAGGACGAAGTACTACTAGAATGTAAAGCGTGAAGATGAACATGCTATTACTCTTATACAAATGTTTTTGAATGTTATACAAAATTATACAAATATTTAAAATAATATTTTTCTTGCTTGCATATAAAATTGAATTAAAAATTAAACCGCGTATAAGATTTGTCATGTACAATAAATTCCCTAGATTGTAAGACAAATTTTGTATGTAGGGGGCCTATTGATCGCTTTCCATAAGTCTTATATACATATATAGATATTACATTTGCGAGAGACTCTCTGTCTTATGATTATTCCCCTTTTGCTTAGCACAGTTTTTTCATTTTTTATTATATTGTTCTAAGTTGTGTGGTGAGTTTAATTCATTACATTAGATAAGAATTAAAATAGTTATTTTAATCATTTAGTATATGAGAGAGTGAATAATCAAGAATGAATATGTAATGAAACAAATTAATTGTAAGCGTAACTAAATGGTATCCATTGTGATTATATAAATCAGATAATATTAAATTAAAAAATAATTCACATTTATTAATATACTCGATACTATTGATGTTATTATGTCATGTTATTTTCTATTTACTTTTTATTTTATATTTGTAATTTTCATCTCTGTTAAATTTTATCATTATGGTACAGTCAAAAAAAATCAGTGAGACAAATGAGTGTTCTATGAAATAATGTAACAATAATTATTATCTACTAGCATAGTAAAATATAGTAGCATGAATCGATATTAATAATAGATATAATGTTAATATTTTGTATATCAAAAATAAGGTAAAAGATATTGTTTTATATATTTCATTTACACTTTCATTAATGTATACCTTATGTAATTTATTATTTTATTTTCCAAAACTTGAAACCTTGTGTTGGTAAGTCAAATATATTTCCAGGCGTTTTTCAGTATTTCATAATTAATATTCTTTCAATATTTTAATGTTTTAATTTTTATGTATTATATTAGACTATGCATTGGATTTAATATAGTTTATTCTATTGTATTTGATTATTTTGAATTGATTGTATTATTAGTTATTGCTGAGTTTACTTAACTGTTATATATTAAAAGTTTTAAAAAGTATATTAGTAATAAATTGTATTAATAGTTATAAAATGTATTTTAAAAACTAATGTAATTTTTTGTTTTATTATAAATGATTTATTTTTCTTTTTTTAAATAAAAAATTAGAAGTAATCTTCAAGTGAAACTTTTGAATTGTATTTGACTATTTATTTTAAAAATATTCTGTAAAAGTACTGTAAAAGAGTAATTTTTATAGCTTTAATAATTTTTTCATTAGTGATATCATAAAATAAAGTGCTTGACCATTTTAGTACTTTAATGTTGTAATGTAACATTTCCAAGTTATATTGAAGAAGTCAATTTAACTAAAATCTTGACTTATACAATGGTAATTTTGAATAAAAGAAATAACACCTTTTTATGTGATCTTACAGGAATATTATTCAATTCCAAAATGTTTTCGAATCATATGACCATGATTGTACGGCTTGTTGCACAACAACAGCAGCAGCAACAAAAACGTAATATGGCCACTCTTAAAGCCATTTCCATAAGATTGAAATCAGTAAAGAATATTCAAAAAATTACTCAATCAATGAAAATGGTATCTGCTGCAAAATATAACAGAGCAGAGAGGGACTTAAGACAAGCTCGTCCACTTGGTGTTGGTACAAAAATCTTTTATGAACAAGCTGAAATTCAAGCACCACCAGAAGAAGAAAAAAAGCTTGTGGTAGCAGTAACAAGTGACCGTGGACTATGTGGTGCTGTACACACTGGAGTGTCTCGTAATATTAGAGATGTTCTTTTAGCAGATGCCAAAGAACGTGAAAATACAAAAATTGTATGCATTGGTGAAAAATCACGAGCAATTTTATCACGTTTGTTTGCTAATAATATACTGTTTGTTGCATCTGAAGTTGGTCGTAAACCACCCACATTTAATGATGCTGCTAAAGTGGCAATTGAAATTATGAATAGCGGGTATATTTTTTTCATTTAATATTGAAAATATAATTAAAATAATTTCTTTGATATTAATATAATACAATATTACAGGTACACTTTTGGTTCCGGTCGCATTGTATATAACCGATTTAAATCCGTGGTATCATATTCTGTTGATCAGTTACCACTTTTTGATAAAAATGCAGTAGTTAGTGCACCTAAATTATCTATATATGACTCTCTGGATGAAAATGTAATTCAAAGCTATTTAGAATTCTCTTTAGCTTCCTTATTATTTTACTCTATGAAAGAAGGAGCTTGTAGTGAACAGTCAAGTCGTATGACTGCTATGGACAATGCCAGTAAAAATGCAGGAGAAATGATAGATAAATTGACTCTAACATTCAATCGTACTCGACAAGCAGTAATTACTAGGGAATTAATTGAAATTATTTCTGGTGCTGCTGCTTTGGATTAAAAAAAAAACTATTCACTTAAGAGTTAATACACTATAGTGTTGGGAAATAGATCACAAGAATATTGTTAATTTGAGATTGTATTTTTTCTGGAAAGGAAACTTGAATTTATGATCATCTAAAATTGCTACAAATAATCATGTTTAAAGGTACAGCAATATTTATGAACCCAACGTAAAAATAAAGTATTTAAAAATGTTATCACAATATTTTATTTGTTGCAATTATGATTAAAACTGCCAAATATATAATTCTATTCGTTTTTTGTATTTGTTATCATAATAAAGCTGTACATAAATAATACATCCCAGTGTTGACGTAATTTAGTATGTAATTGTACACTAATAATTCAATATTATTGTAAAAATTAACTATATTACTTTTAAAATCAAAATTTGATTTTAAGGTTTTAAATATTTATAAGCTTTTTGTAATTTATAAACTGCAACAAAAAAGGTATATGAATTCAAATAAAATTTCAATAAAATACAATAAACTTTATTATTTTATAACTTTTTATATTTACTATTAAATCAGTTATTATTTATACCTATATTTTTAATGTAATCACAATTCTTTTTATGATTACGAATACTTCTTAAAAGTTAAGTAAAATATAATAGATTGAAGAACGCCGAGTAATAACACGTGGGTATTTCCACATTTCCAATATTTGTAAATGTAACCTTAATGTCGTACCTAACAAGTAATATCATGGAAGAAAATCGGAAATCTCGTGTTATTCTTGAAGAATACGGCATACCTAATGTAAGAGTTTAAAATAATATGTGTCATATACATTAATTATGATCGAAACGAATAATTATGGATTATTTCACTTTTTAGGCTTCTGAGTATACACATTATCAATCACAACAGGACTGGAATTTACATAATTTTAAAAAGGTAATGTTTTTATTTTGACTTTTATTCTCCTTAATTGTAGTAATACTTTTTATATATTTATTACATAATCTACTGATTTAAATGAATTTTAGGAATTTAGAATGCAAGTTATTAGAGAATCTGAAGATCAGCGAGAGTTAGAATTTGATTTAATTGGTTATCCTGTTGGCTTTGCCAATGCATTTCGTAGAATTCTTTTAAGTGAGGTACCAACTATGGCTATAGAAAAAGTTTATATTGTAAATAATACAAGCTTGATTCAAGATGAAGTTCTAGCTCACAGGTGAAGATTATTTGTACATAAAATTCCTATTAAAACCTTTTTTTCTAAATGATACATTTTAATATTAAAGATTGGGTTTAATACCACTTCAAGCTGATCCAAGGTTGTTTGAATATCCTTCTTCTACTTCTAAAGATGAAGATGAAGTTAGTGATCAAGATACATTAAGATATGAACTTAAAGTATCATGTACTTGGAATCCACAAGCTCCCAAAGATTCTCGAAAGACAAGTGATATCTATAGAAATAGCAATGGTATATAAATATTTAATGCACTTAACACAAAATTATGAAATGCTTAGAAAGTGAAACAATTTGCTTGTAGTATATAGTAGAGACATTAAATGGGTCCCAATTGGACGTCAAGCAGAACTTTATCCTCAAGGAATGGAGCAATTAGGTGTTTTAGAAAATGATATTTTAATATGCAAAATGCGTCCTGGTCAAGAAATTCATGCTTTTATGCATGCTGTTAAAGGAATCGGAAAGGATCATGCTAAATTTTCTCCTGTATGTAAGTTAAATATGAATAATTTAAAATTGAATTATTTATGTTACTAAATTTATCAGTATGAAATATAAAAATATAAAGTATACTGTTTAGAAGATACAAAAATTTTAATATTATTAATTTTTAATTTACTTTTCAATTAGCTACAGCATCATATAGACTATTACCAGATATACAGTTAGTAAAACCTGTTAGAGGAGAAATGGCAGATCGTTTAAAAAATTGCTTCAGTATTGGTGTTATAGAAGTAATTGAAAATAAACCAGGTGACCCAGATTCGCGTGAAGCAAGAGTAAAAAATCCTCGTTATGATAGCTGTTCTAGAAATGTTTTTCAACATGAAGATCTTAAAGGATGTGTACGATTAAGTAGGGTACGAAATCATATTATTTGTAAGTATTTAAAAATTCAGGTTTAAAAATAATTTCTTCTGAAATTTGATGTATGTTAATGGTACCTTTTATTTTTATAGATACTATTGAATCAGTGGGAACTTTACCACCACCTATATTATTTATAGAAGCGGTTAAGATACTTAAAGGAAAATGTAAGACATTTTTAGAAGAACTTGAAAACATTGGGAAATAAATATATTATTTTTAATAATCTGAAATAAAAATACCTTGCTTTTATAATTTTTATTAATTTGTTAATATTTAAACATTTCATCACAAATATTAATAGTTGAACTAAGTTAAATTTAATAAAGACTATGAAAAAAATAATACTGAAATTATCATTTATATAAAATATACTTTGGCAGTATTATGAAGTATTTTGTGGATTGTATTCATACAGAGAAATTTTAATTAGAATTGATATTAATCTAAAATATTAAACAGTGTATTTAAATTATATAAAAGTAATGTTTTTCCAATTATTCAATAATTTTTAAGGTTATAAATGACTATTTCAATTATTTCTTACAATACTTTAATATATTAGGATGTATAGCATGCTCAATGAATATAATTATGTGATATTAAAACTTATTAATATTTTAAACTTAATTCTTTTATATAAAAAGATTAACTTGTTACATACAACAAAAGTTTGTTACATTCTCATAAAATAGAAATTTTTAACATTTTTAGTAGTGCACTATAAGTAAAAACATGTATCAATTAAAGTTTATCTCATCTAATTTATCGATCATGTATTTTATTTCCATGACAAAAAAAATTTAAGTTGATAAGTATAGTTTGTACAAAATAATATTAAAGTATTCTCTTCTATGTTCATTGCAATGCGATACTACAGATATCTTTCACTTATTTAAAATTATTACATCACACACAAGATTTATTCCTTAGTATCATTCTGGTTTTAAGTTTATAAGTACGGATAATGGGACTAGGAATTTTTCGATGGAAGATACTATTGATTATTATATCAGTTTTACTTCTCTGGCAGTCGTCAAAAGTGTGGTTGAGTTTTACGCTACAAAAATCTAGCACAGAAGGTAAAAATGTACACACCCACGTAAACGTTGTGAAAAATGAAATAATTTAATTTTTTGTGATATTTTCTGTTTTGAACTTCCAATTAATTGCATATTTTTTAAAAATAATTTTTATTAAAATTTATGTAAGTTAATAGCATCGTTATTTGTAAAGCTACATGTTATGTAAATATTAATTATTGTCAGTGAATGAGTAATTCATCACTGTATAAAATTTTTGTTGATATATTTGATTACCATTATTAATTAATTATGTTATAGATATAATGAAATAAATTTTATTGAAAATAAAATATAGTTTTATTTTTGTAAATATAAAAGTGGCAATATTAAATTAATACATAGTAATCATGTTAATCATGTTGCACAAACAAAATTTTTCATACCAATGGAATCAGTGAAAATATTAATTTACAATCATGTAACTTTCTTGATTTTCTCGGATATCTGCTAAGTTTTGTATAGCACAGCTTCAGGACAACCAGCTGGTAACATTAAGTCAAAAAGATGAGTGGAATAAACAGATAGTTCGCATTGCTGTATATTATGAAGCATTATGTCCGGATTCACGCAGTTTTTTCATAAAACAGTTATTAGTAACATACCACAAAATTCCAGATAATGTACAAATAGAATTAATACCATATGGAAAAGCTACGGTAAGGCATTTCATAAAAAAGTAGAAAATTTATAAATAGTATGTTTCTTTAATACTTACATATTACAAAGAATTAATTGATTTTCAACTACAAAATTATTTACTATTTGATATATTAAAGTAATATAATAATACATACAACAAAATACTTTCTACCTAATATATCATATTTTTTTCATATTACATATTACTGTTGATATTGACTAACTACATTGAATAAATTTTTATAGACAACAAAAACAGAGAATGGATATGATATAATGTGTCAGCATGGACCCATTGAATGTGAAGCAAATATGATTCATGCATGTTCCATAGATATTATAAACAACTCTTCCATTCAATTAGAATACTTATCTTGTATGATTAAAAATAATATAAAACCAGTGAATGTTATGAAAGCTTGTGCGAAAAAAATGAAAATAGATTATAATACTATTTTTAAGTGCTTCCTTGAAGGAAAGGGTAAAGATCTCTTAGTTAAATATGGAGAACAGACAAATGCTCTAATACCAAAAATTTCTTTTATACCAACTGTTGTACTAGATGAGGTAAGTTTTTCCTTTACAGAAATCTTATAAATATAAATATTACATATCTAAAACAAAATAAATAAGAATTAAAAATATGCAATCATTTTATAAATAAATACTTGTTCTAATATGTATAATGACTATGAATTTACAGAGTTCTGAAAACCAGGCAAAGATACTAAAAAATTTACTGCAAGAAGTGTGTCTACAGTTCAAAATCATGCCAGAAGGTTGTATATTGTAAAAATATATAAAGAATTTATGAAACACATCTTCCTAATAGATTTAAATAATATATGATATTTTTTACCTACATGTATGTAACATTTTATTCAATGCAAATGAATGAATGCATGTTTTCTTATTAAGGAAAAAAATGGAATTAAAAATATTAATTTGATTGGTTGAAATAGATAAGTGCACATATTGTATGAATAATTCTTGTATTCAACTTTCTAATTATTACTGCATGGAAAATATGAAAACTAAACTTCAAAATGAAAAATTTGATCACTAGTTTCTTGGTTTCATTTACTGTATCATTTATAATAAATTAGTCTTTTATATTGTTTATATACTCTTAATGTGCATAAATATACCTAAATTTGTTCAAAATGTATTTGAATTCATACATTATATAAAACTTTTAACATTAATAATATATAATCACCTAAATACATTTTATGTTAGGACATTTATCTTTTAAGTAATAAAATAAGAACAAAATAAAATGATAATGTTGAAGAAAATCTATTTGGAAATACTAAAAAGAAACTATCATTCTCGTATTAAAAATAATTAAGAGTTAATCGGCTTTTTAATATATGGGAACAATTTATTAACTTAATATCAACACTTTATACAAACTGTGTCGCTTCGTCACGCACGATAAGTGAAATATGTATTTGATATGGTGGAGAATATTTCACATACAATAAAAATTAATGATTTTAAATATCTCAAATGTGGGAAAAAGAAAAATATAGTAAATCTTTTTTAGCCGAATTCATTATTACATTTATTAGATTATTTTTTCGAGGTAAACATCAAAAATAAATAACTTCTTGTTCACGTTTCGGCGGAGCTTCATAAATATCGCATTTTAATATTCTATATATTTTTAAAGGAAGATTGAGACCAAGAGTGACTCAAATAGAATTTTTAGAAAGGCTAATGTCGTTTCAAAAAACGGTTCATAAAGAAACAAGAATGCGATTTTACGATAGATCTCAAGCTATATAATTAATTCTTGAGATACAATACTGTTTTCTTTTTTTTTAACTCAATATCGGCTCTTTTGACGCTCGCTATAAAGAACTTTAGTAAAATTATAGTTTAAACTATGTATAACTCGCGACACAAATATAAAATTAATATTAAATATTGGAATATATTCTTTTAACTTAGACTTAAACACTAACTGTCAATGATCGATGAAACGAGCAATAACTTGTTTAAGCATTTAAATAGGGATGTTCTTTGAATAGATTCTATATCACCGTTTACAAAAGGACTTTATCGCGATTCCTCTTTCCTTTTTTTGCATCTTTACAAAGTGAGAACATTTTCACCATAAATTGCTAAATTTTAACTTTATGTTCACAATAACGATAACAGCTATCATAACGATCGCAAGTGAAGTAAAATAGTTTTAAGAGCTCTGCGATTCGCATGCCTTAATATGTCTATAAAAGGCTTCCGAATCGATGAAACTTCATAGATATGTTAACGCGAATCTTATTGACAGTGAATTATACATATATACTTGTCGGCAAACTATTTCTAGATGCCATTGAAAATGAAGATGAAGATAAAAACGGCTGAAACGAGAGGTCCATTGGTTAATGAAGGAAACGAATTGAGTAGTTGTGACCTAAAAATGAGGATACATTTATTTTGTCTTTTTATGATCAATGCGATCTAGGTCACCAGAAATACAAGTATTTCTCATTTTGTTCACTTCAATATTAAATAATAAAGGACTGTGGAGGAATTCTTTCTTCTTTTCTTCCTTTTTTTTCGTAAATTAGTTTTATATATATATATATATATATGTATATATAATATATATTACATATATATTATGACTGAACCACCGACACGTATGTGTTTCCACCGTTCGGTGTCTGTTCTTTACTCTTAGTTCTTAAGTAACATTATCGTACGAATCGCACAAAATCACACCAGTTTCTCCGGTTCTAGTTGCTCCGCTTGCGAGACTGGCACGCACCTCTGGGCGAAGGAAAATATAATGCACCGATCACTGTGACTTGATTTCTTTTTTAAATCCCTCATCCCTATTTCTTTGTGGTTTCATTTATATTTCAACAAAAGTGGTGTCGACGTTGTGTAACGCGCACGCGTTTTAAGGCTTTCTCAGTGGAGATAAGATACAAACGGGAGATTATAATGAAACTGGATACAGAACGCACTTGGTGAAATATGTCATGTTTTCTTGTGTAAGTGTGTATATGTATACGTGTGTGTACAATGCATATTATGAATTACATAGACTTTTTAAAGGGATAACAAAAGTTGAAGAAGCATGAATTAGTTTCACTAGAAATGTAGATCCGATATAATTCAACTTCATAGATCCTCTGGCTTTACGTGAACGTAGATCTAAGACAACGCTACGTGTCTGGAAGTTTCTCCACTTTATTTTTTATTCCTGTACACTTTTCCTTTAATATTTTTCAGTTGTTAGAAGAATTAAATTATCCATTATGGTTCAATAAAGAATCCAGTCTACGGAGTCATCGATAAGCCAAAAGGTCGAAGCTACTGTTTTCCGATCTCTGGAAAATGATGACCAATCCAATTTTTTTTGACAAAATAAAACGAACGCTTATTATGTATTTGTATTACTGATAAAATTTTCGGTACAACAAATGCTATATCAATGGTATACATTATAAGTATGTTTTTCTTAATTGAGAAACAAACAGGACAAATTTCCAATTTATCTCGATCAACAAAGGGACTTGTAAGATGCGCTACAATAGTTTGCGAATCTTTTCTTTTTTTCAATACTTTCCCTTCCTTCTGTTTACAGATCAACAATTTTCTTTAATAAACTGAAAAGTAAGATTTATAATGAAAACTTACATGTGGAAATTTTTGAAGATGCATGCAGAGAAGAAAGAGGAAAAGGCCAAAAAGAAAGGAAAGTAAGAAAACATACTATTTACTTTTATCAACAAACATGCGCGTCTGTTTTTTATACACAAATATATCTAACATTCTTTAATTATATTTTTTTTATAGGGAAATAAATTATCTTTTATGTGTAGTTGTTCGTTCGTGTGTATTGTAAATTTTGTATACTCGTGTATGCGCACGTGTAACATGTATTTTTATGTTTATGTTGTGTGTAGTTAAGTATTTCGTGTATTTAGAGATAATGATTTTTAGTGGTAGAACTCTTTAACTAAACAATTGCCCTGTATTACTTATCGTTAATGATGATTAACGCGTGTTGGACGTTGACTTTTCGCGTTTTATAGACATCTTTTCGTCCAGATACAAGATTTTTTCACTTTCTGGTCGATTCGCTTTTTGTTAACATTATATTTTTCTTTGTTTCTTGATTTATTTTAATACGTCAACACCACTCCAAGTTGCAAGTTTTTCCATTACACAGGTTGCATTCACTTTGATGTCATCATTGTGACAAATTCTAGACAAACCAAAATTATAATGCTTAGAAACGTTATTAAATAACCTTAAATTGTTGTGATCAGATTATAATTCATGACTTTGTAATTAGAATTTGGTTACAACCTTCATAATTAACTTGGCCATCTCCATCAATGTCAGCCTCCCGAATCATTTCATCTACTTCCTCATCAGTGAGTTTCTCGCCAAGATTTGTCATAACATGTCTGAGTTCCGCTGCAGATATGAAACCATTTCCATCCTTATCAAATACTCTGAAGGCCTCCCTAATTTCCTCCTCACTGTCAGTGTCCTTCATTTTGCGAGCCATCATGGTTAAGAACTCCGGAAAATCGATTGTGCCATTACCTACAATTCCAAGTATTTTTAGTTTCGATTTTTTCTGAAATCAGATTTTTCCAATGCTCTTAATAATGAAATAATGATAATGGTATAAAAAAATGTATTCTTTCATTATGCAAATATGTTAAATTCAAAAATAAATTTGAAGATACCATGAATATTGCATGCAATCTAATGAATACAAAATTGCATAATGAATAATAGAACAATGTACTATATAAATTAAGATGACATTAAAATGAGATTAAAATAAAATACCATCTGCATCCACTTCATTGATCATATCCTGAAGCTCAGCTTCTGTAGGATTTTGACCTAGCGATCGCATAACTGTACCCAATTCTTTAGTTGTGATGGTACCATCTCCATCTTTGTCAAAAAGCGAAAATGCTTCTTTAAATTCTGCAATTTGCTCTTCTGTGAGTTGATCAGCCTTTAAACAAAAAGATCAAATTTGTAGTCATACATAGATTACACTAATGTAGTATTGTAAAAAGCTTTATAAAAATATATTCGAATATTTGTTTAATTATAAATTACATGAAAACCTTATTTTGTTAAACATTATGTACATTTAGTATATTACAAATTAATCCTTTTTAATCATAATTGCTTCTTATTTTCAATGTATATGCATTAATATAAATATTAATAATATATAGTAATAGTAATCAATAATATATAGAAGTAAAATTTTTTATCATTCCTTTATTTGCTATTGACATCATAAAAAATAAGATACAAGTTATTAATTTTTTATATGCTTTGTGTCATGTAACGTTTAATCAATTTTTGAAGCATTAAAGAAAAAATTAAATATTTTACTAAATTACATGTGGTATGTGTTTTATTCATAACAGTTAATTAATATTCAAGAAATACATCCAAAACAATATGGTGAATTAAATGTCTTCCTTACTTGTAATTGAAAAACTGTTATATTTAGTTAATACAAAAAGTTGTTTTAAACTGATCTATGACTACTAGAATAAAATACCTCACAATATAGGTCAGCTGTATATATTGTAGTATGCTTTCTTCTATATACTTTATACAAAAATATCCATTGAGCATTTAGATCTATATTAAAAACAAATGTCATAAATAAAACAACATCTAATATTCATCATTTCAGCTGTCTATTAAGAGAAAACATATATACACATGTATCTTGGAACATTTATTCTGAATATATTTTATAATAATAGGATATACAAAAATTTGCACTCATTTAAATCTATGAAGTCTCATATTCTAACACAATAGAAAGTTTTTAATAAATTTACATCTATGCAATTAATAAGTTTGTATGATCGAAATTATATTTTAGGTTATACGATAAGCAAATTGACGAACATCTCTAAACATCATAAAATTATAATTAAAAATAAAATTTTTGTTTATAATTTAAAATCTCACATGGTATTTACTTTCATATAATATAAAACAAACAAATTAAATCATTTAATTATAAATTAAAAAATAGGTTTAGAGAAGATACAATTATTTAAATAAGTCTCGTAATTAATTATAAAAATAAAAGTTTTATAAAAAAAATTAGTTTATGCTAAAGATGAATGTAAGAACATATTAGGGGAAATTGGCGCAACGACGACAGACCGCGAAAATCAATAGTAAGGTATACCGTATAACGATGATCGTCCAATACTATACACTTCGTACAAAAAATAGTGAGTATCTGAAAAGATATTTTTATGATAAAAGAAAATGTACACATTCTCATTAAGTATCTCAATTCTCAAGACAAACTTTATAAAAGAATAACACAATACATATAATAAAATATGATAAAATTTGGAGTTTACATTCGAGGTCAAAATAAGTTTCTTTTGAAGTTATAATGTTTCTAAACAATTAATTACGCGAACAGACCAAGACTGAATTCAACATATGCATTATTATTACTAATTTTATAGATCTATGGCATTAGGAACACTACGTATGAATTTTTATTTTTTGTTGAATTAAAAATAAAATTCAATATTTAAATTCGAATTTAGCACTAGTGATTGAACATAAATTAAGAATGAAATTTATAACATATTTAAAAAGAAGTGGGATTAATAAATTTTTCCGTAAAAGATTTGATAATTTAGAGATAAGATACTTTAAATTGATAAAACTCATGAATTTATATCTCCAATGAAGCTTTTCCATGTCACTTGATATTATTATACCGTTACATGTTAACATCGATGCTTGACATACAACGTATTACAGACGACGTCAGCTCTCGAAAGTTTTCACTCTAGTGACTATTACAACGCTACAATATTCGAGTAAAGGATTCGAAAAATCTTCTTCGTTCTTTCAAATTGTTTCATCCTTTTGTTTTTTCAATTTTACAGAAGAACTACTTTCTTGATTTGTGACAGTTTCAGGGATTAAGAAAAAGTATACATAGCACTAATGCAAGAACGGATCGATAGTCGGTCCATTTCCACATACCGGCCATTACGAATGTAATAATATCGTAATAGTGCGTAAGTAAAAAAATACGTGAGATAAAAAAGAAGACGTCATAGAACTGAAAAACGAATCTTTTTAATCCGCCGAAAAATATGAAAAAAAGTTTTTCAATAAATGCGTATCGGTCGGTTGCACGTGCACTCGGCGCGTCAATGCGGCAAACGAAAGCTAAGGCGAGGGCGAGGGCGAGGGGCCGCTGAGCGACGTCCGCATAGGCACACGCACCAGGAAAGAGTATTGGACTTACCATTTTGGCTCGTTTCTACGTCTCGATACGCTTGACGATTTCAAATATCGTTTAGGCACTAGACACAAAGGATATTATTCACAATCTCTCCAGCCAACGTAGAAAGAAAACTTATGTGCACGAAAGCGCGGACAGACACGCAATACGACACAGCCGACGAGAAACACACTCAGGACAGCAATGGAGTCCACCGTTCTCTCTCGGTGTACGAGCCTCTCTGCCGCTTGTCTCGGTCAGGTATCACTACGCCGCCCCTAACGGGCTACATGACGGAGTCTTGTGATTGGTTGAGAGTTTAGACAGGGGTTGGGGGAGTTCAAGCGGAGATGCGCCGCGCCGTTTCCTACGCGATCGACAGATAGTTCCGTGTGGCTTCTTCTTTGCGAAAACCCTAAAAAAACGACTGATTTTTAATTGGACAAATGAGAAGAAGTAGGAACGACACGACATCCGACGTACAGAATGGTCGTCATGGACAACCGTACAAATCCGCTTTACATGCGGGGTGGGTGCGGTCGTGTTTACAGGACAAGTCCGGGCGAACTAACCAGGCTTGTGATTGGCCAACGCGCACCTGCAATGCGTCAGGCAGCCGCGCGGACTGTGCCGCCGCCGGCTACCGGGTCAAAGCCGGGCTTCCCTGCGAGAGATGGCTCGAATGCAATGAGCGCGTTTTTCGGGTGCGTTTAGCCCTACACCTCTCTTCTCTGTCTTTTTTGTTTCTTTTTATTCCTTTTCTCTTTTTAGCTATCTTTGTCTTTACCTCACCTCCGTTTTCTCTTCTATTGCCCCCCTCCCCCCTCTCTCTTTCCCTTCACTTTCTTATGAGATGATATTGGTTCACTAGTAGTAGCTTATGTTATTGACAGATATAAGTGTAATAATTGATATTCATTTGCCATTATAATTTTTAATCAGTTTCCGATTTAAATTGTTTCTAAAGTGACTAAAAATTCGCGTTTAAATGACAGTGATCAGGTGGAAAACAAAACTCTGAAGTGTTTAGGAGACGTGGTATGGTTTTTCTAACTTTGTTTTCTACCTTCTGCAGATGCTGTTAGGTCATCATGAGTTAATGCTTATGGTCTGCATAATTTTATAAATTCATGGATTACAAAGAGAGTGAAATGAAAATAGATATTTTATTGTTGAATAAAATTCTCTTATGTTTCAAAAAATTATGTTTTTTATTTTTTTTCAAGTATAGTACATTTAATGATAATTATATCAATCGATTGTTGGATATCTTTTTTAATAAATAAAACCAATAAAGTTATATTAGATAAACGTTTACAGCTTTACAAAATTATTTGGTGCTTTTATCAAGTTTAGCAAAAAGAAAATATTTAGGTGGCCTATTTCACGTGGACTCCCTTGCATTAACCCCAGAAGTGCCAGCGGTTTCAATGTCCTTTCATAGAATCGGTCGATATTTTAAATAAAAATATTGCGAATACACGCGCAATGAATAAAGGGATATAACGCAATTAGAGTACTGTTATCAAGTCAAGAAATCATTATCACACGTAATATTTAATTTCAAAAATTTGTTCTTTACTAAAACCATTTACAAAATTCATTTTGAGACATTAGAACTACAAATTAGAACTTAAAAGTTAGAGCATCACAAGAATTATACCTCCTAGGACAATATTTATTATTATTGATTTACCCTAAAGCTTTAAGTATTTTTTAATTAAAATATATAAAAATCAATAATTCAATTTTACCTCCTAGAATTTAAAAAAATAAAGTAAGGGATATGTAGATAGAAATGATTTTGTCCTAAATGAATCTTAAATTCATTTGGATTTTGTATTAATATTTCAATAAATAAACACATTCTAAATTATTGTGATTTAATTTGCACTACGTGTTAATTACAAAAGCACTTAATGTTTATTAATACTAATTTAATTGTAAATAATTTGCTGAATAAATATAAATTCAATGAAAATTTAGATAACGATTGTTTTAATTTTTGATCTTGAAGAAATTAATAAAAAATGTGACCATTCAGCATTTTTCATTTACATTTGAAAATTCAATGTAATTTATTTGCTCAACAACATAAAAATGACCAATTTTTATTTTTATCTTGTATTAGCTATGTTTGCTATAAGAATGACGAACATTTCAGGAAAATAATGATACAGAGCAAAAATTGAATACCTTACTAAAAGGATAGAAATTCGATTCATGGGCTTGTATTGGTTGATTACGCTGAATACGATTATTGCATGACGCGTAAAGAAAAAATGTGAATGACGAGTCTACGATTCTGTGTACGAGGAAAAAAGGAAATGTCCAATAAACTAATTGTTGTTGTTGCATATTCAATTAAAAAGGTAATTGTCAACTTCGTTGGCTAAAGTTGAATTACATATTTTGTTTTCAGATGCAATCTAATTTGACAAAAGAGTAATTCTGTCCGTTTTACCATATCACAAAATATAGGTGTGCGTATCATTATAAAATTAATTTTTTCATTGTAAAAGCATGATTGAAAAATTGCGGTCATTTAACAAACCATTTCATGTAAAATCTTTATTTTATTTATATTAGTTAATTTATGAACTTTGAATATTGCTCAAAATTAGTATTAAAATAAAACTACACTCATTAAGATACATTTATAACTTACTGTCAATATGAATCGCTAAGTATTATAAATAATCTTCTATTAAATCAATAAAATGTGACTGTAATATTATCCTTAAACGCTATACCTTCTCCAGTGTTTGTGGAAGTGTGATAGATAACTGATTCTATTTAAAATGCTTCAAATAATTGAATTTATTAGAATTGCGATAAACAATTATTTGCAAGCAAAAAATTAAACTAATCCTGAAAATAGAATACTCTATTATTTACACGTAATCTTAAACAATAAATTATAAATTATTTCGTGATTAACATTATATTGTTACTCTTATATCATACAATATGTAATCATATGTATCAATTATATCCTAGTCTATTTTAGCGTTTATGTCGTTGTATTCTTATCTAAAAATTGTAAGAAAAACAAATATATTTTTAAGATTACGAATGTCGAACAAATTATGAATTACGTGTGGTTGAGATAAGAATTTGTAAATTATATATTTTACAGTTATATACAGATGTTAATCTCTTAAAGAAATATCTTCAATCGTCGTATGGTAAAAATATTTTTTAGTAATATAAGATAAGGTTATCATAATGAAACTAAATTATCAAAATCATTGTAAAATCAGTTTCTCATTAAATTCTAATTCAACTATAATACAGTATAATGAATTGAGGTTTTCTTTATTGACATGTACCTTGTTTACCTCTTTTCGGAACATTAGAATTGTTAATTTACATTAAAATTACGATAAATTACTATATCGATGCAGTCGTAAGTATCGATATTTATGAGCTTTATTCGTATCTAATAGATAATTAACAGTTTTGTTGGTGGCCATGACCGATATGCGGTAACAGCGTCGCACGATGTTCGCGATATCAATAATAAGCGATGAGCATGCGTGCGACAAAAAAGAACGTTCACAGTATGTATCTACCTAACGGAAGTGACGGTTCCTCCACCCCAATTTTTTGAAAGTATACCAAGGTCACCTTGATTTTGTCAAAAAAAACTGCAGTATAAAGGCATGTATCATTAGCAAAAATGAAAATAATTCAATCATGCAAATATATATGGTAAAATATTAGTTTGGAGAATTGTTAATTATTTAGAATTCTCTTGCTGAAAATAAATATATTGTTTTTATAAAATCCCATTTTTAAATTAAAAGCTAAGCAGAAGAATTGAAGGCTATGTATATCATTTTAAATTTTCATAATTAATTTTTAACAGGAAACAAGATTAAATAAGTGATGTAATGATATTCTTGCACGGCTACCGTTTTACTCTTATAGAAGCATAAAATGTAGGAAACAACTCAATCGTACAAAGAATCCAAATATGGTAAAGAAGAATTATTGAAACATAAAACGAAAAGTTTCGTTAATCAGATTTATTAAATTAATATACCGTTTACATGAAGTTGCTTACTTTTCATAATACGCTTTAACTTTTAATATATTTCAAAGAACAATATGTTGGTGAACCATAGATTGACAGAGGGCATTACTAAAGAATGGACTAGTTTTAATTCACTTTATTGTGATATAAAAAAAGAATTCACCTGTTCATTAATTTATGTTGACTATTATTGCTCTTTATAGCATTTATATATCTTTGTTTCATTTATTACATTAAATATACTGCACATTAAAGAATGTTTAAATTTCTAACCTAAAGTTGTACCTCCTTATATTCCATTTTACTACATCTTCATTATTCCGTTGCAGTGTAGCCCTGTAACCTTCTGTGAATGTCGTTTGACCAGCAGGAAAAAAAGGGTAAGATGTTAATAGTTGGTCGATTGTATTACGCATAGCCGTAAGCTCTGCAGATGCGTGATGCGCTAAACGTGACGCGGTACGACGTTCCGCGGGCTAACCATCTACGGAACACTGTTTTTGGGCATCGTTACCGGGAAAAATCGATGCTCGACCTGAGAGGACGCAGAAAATATGGATTCATGACGCAGTCCCTCAAAGGGCTGGCGTGCTTTTAAGCAAGGTTTTCGAAAAAGTTTCCGTGGTAAGGTTGCAATGAGCCTGCGCACGAATAAACGCGCAATGCGACAAGCGATAGAGTAGGATAGAAAGATTTGTAATCATGTTAAAAAGAGATGGAATAAGGGATGAAGAAGCGCACAGCGGCGTTCACAATTAACGGTAAAGAAGAGAATTTAATGGGTGTCACGGCAAAGAATGTTAATTTTATACCTTAGGTCCGTCAATATCGTGCCTAATTAGTGCTAATTTAATACAAAGCCTTGAAAACTATTTTGTGTTCAATTTATAAAAATATATAAGTTAAAATTGTTTTATATTTGAATAAGTAGTATTCGGTGCGAAAGAATATTAATTTCTTTAATTTTATTTGAAAAAATTGAAAGGTTTTACATAATCATTAAACAGGTTTTGCATTGTTGAAAAAATTAAATTCCTTTTGTTACGTTACATTGTAAATAAATGATATTGCAAATAACGATTATATAATTTCAATAAATAATAATGTTTATTTATAATATCAGTGTGTGAATAAATAATGTTTAAATGCCATTTGTATATAAATATTGTATAACAGTTTAATATTTAATAATACTTATAAACTATTAATACTATTTCGTATTATATTCATATATCTAAATATTATATTTTGTTATATTATATTTTTGAAAGTATTCATGTTAAAAACATTAATTTATAAGTATCAGTGAAGAATTCGAGCATTTATTTTAATTAATCAATATCTGATGTAAAAATATTTTTACCATAATAAATTATAAAGGCACATATTTAGCTATAACTGGTAGGGTAGTCAATACATCTATTTAATATTATCATAAAAGTTACTAATTATTAAAGTAGTCATTCTGTGGTAAAAATAAAGAAAGAAGAATAGAATAACCTAAGCAACTAAACATTATTTGAAATGACAAAATGAAAAACAGAATTCCTAATTTTAAACAACTTATACATGCACATTAAAAATAATGCAAAGTGAATTGTTTTATATCTTAGCAAAATACATACTTCCATGGAATATAATTCACATGAAACAATACTCTTTTTGCTAATTTATTAATTACTTATAATTCTAGTTGTTTAATTACAACTTTAATGTTTTTCTAATTATACAACGATATAAAAGTGTATAAAAATTATAGATAATAATATATTATTAAGATAAAAATAGTATAATACATACGATATTAGAAAGATGTAATTGTAAAGGGTGTGTTTCTAATACTAATGACTTTATTTAATATATAGCCTTAAAGTCTTAGAAATTTATTTATAGAAGATTTGTAATATTAAATTTTTAAGACAAGTATTAAAGATAAATAGTTTTCTATCTTATAATTATTTCTTTATTAGTCGTTTTTTTACATTCATCATTGTTAAATTATTTTTTGCATAGTTTTAATCTCTTAAAGAATTCATTTATTTGTAAAATAATGGAACAGTTTAGAGATAAGCAGGTACTATTGCTACAAGGGCAAACAAATGCCAATGTTGCAGAATAAATTGTGATCTTTTGTTCTTAAATCGCATTTGAAACAATTAGAATCTTGAATCATTCAAAAGTTACTGGTATTGAAAGGATTGGTAATATCGGATTTGTAGTTTCTACTTCCAGTGCTGTAGCCATGCAATCACTTGCTGCTTCTACTTCACCTAAGGATTCCAATACCTTTCCTAAATTGTACCTACAAAATAAAAAACATTCACTCTCATCAATAATTTTGTGATGCATTTTATGTGATGTATTTAAAGATCATATTGTTACATTTGAAAATAAAAGTATATATCTAAATAATCTTTTAATACCATGTTTGATGAGAATTTGGGTCAATTTTTGCAGCATCCCGCAAAGTTTTTTCAGCTAATCTTTGACTTCCTAAATAGTGATAAATTAGACCCTGGAAATAAAAACAATATGTAAATAATTGTATACTGTCTAATTTAGCAATAATAATAAACATTACCAAATGTTGTAAGCTTTTGATGTGTGATGGGTTGATTGAAACTGCATTCTGATAACATTGTTTTGCTTCCATATATTCTAATTTATACTCGTGAAGAAGACCCCGCTGAAATATGAAGCAATTTCGATGTATTATATTTTAATAATAATGTATAAAATAAAGGAAATTAAATGTTTTTTTTTGACTATATTGTTTAAACTTACTGTATACATAATGTGATGACTCAATGGAAAAATATTCGTGGCTTCTTGCAAAGAAAGGACAGCGCCATTTGGTTGATCTAGAACTAGATACACTTCAGTAAGTAGCAACCAAACTTGTAATTGTAATAGCCATGCTCTTTGAGGTCCTGGTTTTGGAGTAAAGGAACTAAGTGAAGATGCAACTTCAGATAAAGCTTGCTCCACTCTTGAAGCAGCTAATGACTGTGCATGTAGGGAACCTATTTAAAGTATTTACAATATTTACAAAATTATTTATAAAAATTAGTAATTTGAAATTATTAAATGATATTTTAATAACTTATAGTTTTAGAAAATATATTAAATACGTACTAGAGTCTTTATCAGACATTTCAGAAGCATACAATTGAAAGACACTTCTAGTTTCGCTGCGTTTTTCACTGTGTTGTTCATTACAATTAGCATTTGTCTGATCTTCATATAAATTTTTCCAAAGCAAAAGCATATGTCTTATAGTAAATAATGCTTGTTCACCCCCAATACTTCGTAATTCGAGATGCGCTTTTACATAAAGAAAATTTAAATTATCCGGATATTCTTCTAATATGCTGTTGATTAAATGCAATGCTTCTGAATATTGTTTGTGAGCCGAAAGGAGCAATACCAATAAATGCAAGGATGGAATGTGTTCTGCCCGAAGATTTAATGCAATTTTTACATGAATCATTGCGTCGTTGATTTGTCTGTTAATTGCATATTCGTGAGCCAAATAGTATTCAGCTAAATGATCATTCGGATCACATTGTTGTGCCCTATTAAATAAATATGTGATATAGTATTTAATTTGTTCTTTATTTTAATTTAACAGTACGTACTTTTGAAAACATTCTAAAGCAGTTTTAGTATGGTAAGTTCTATCCATTTTTACTATTGTGTTTGCAGCAAGGATGCTATGACCAATTCCAAGGTACAGATGACATCTTGATTGCATTCCTTGTGAACTCGACATTTCTCTTTGAAGAGCTTTTTGACTCCATTCAATACCTTCTTTTATCTATTTTTGTTAAAATATAATTTTAATATGTATTATACAATGCTTAAATAATTATACAAAATAATTCTTACCATATTTAATTGTTCATAGCACAGTCTCGCGGCTAAAAGGCAAGGCATTACTTTCTGTGGTGACAACCTTGCCACCACTTTTAGAACTCTATACGCATGCATATATCTGCCCATACTAATTAAACACAATGCACACTGAGTCCATACATGTGCTTCTTCATGAGAAAATTTCATTGCCCGTTCAAATGACTATTAGAATATAAACATAAATTACATTAAAAATGAATATTAAGTAGCTTATCTCCTTATATTTACCTCGTATAGTAAATCCACTTGACTCCATCTAACAACAACTACTGTGAGAAGGTCGTACACCGCTGTAGCATTTTCGAAAGCATGTATTCTTGCTTCTTTAAATTCTGGAGACTGGCTAAGCACAGCATCTCTAACTGCCATAGCTTCACTTATTAACAATAATAAGATCGTTTCTTCATACTCATTCCTTGGTACAAACATATTAGGGCCTGAATATTTCTTTGGCTTCCACGGTGAATCTATGAAAAATATAATTTAAATAATAATTTAATATTCTATTTTTAATTTTTCTTAAATTTTATGCTAACAACAATAGTTTATTTTGTTTGCTGATATTACCTATGGCATCAGTTGGTGCTTCTGGAGGTTTATATTCAGCACCACTAATCCCTCGAACTAATACTTCCGCCAATTGTCTTGTTAAAGTAACTCTAAGACTTTGAGTTGTTGTAGACTCCACAGCAGATAAAATTTCCCTTGTAAGTTATTTAATTTTGTGAATAAAAATTCTGTATTTAATTTCTTGAACATTTTTCTAAATTACATTTATTACTGCTATCATTGTCTTACTATCATTCTTTTATTCGTATTTTTTTTTAACAGAAAATGTTAATTACCTGTAACGATTTATTGCACCTTGAATATTACCAGTTTGAATGTACAATATGGGTGCTCTTTGTAGTGTAGTTTCCAAAATTGGTCCAATATGTTTCGCAGAACAAAACGAAGACTGAGAGGAATATGTACCTGTTGATCAAATGATATTAACGTATTAACTACAAAACTCAAATATCAAGTTTTGTCACATTCCACCAACAATCCTATAAAATCACCTGAAAAAATGTAAACGAATATTGTTAATGCAACATTTTTACAAAAGGAATCTATTTTAATGCTTGCTATTACTAACTTCTTTTTTATTCACTGAACATTGCTACTGTCAATTATAATATTACTCATACACTCATTAATTATGTAATAATATGCATCAATTAGCATTGTTTGATGGAAAAGAATGTGTTGGAAATTAATTAACATTACCTGCATTGTTACTATTTATGGTAGATGTGCCATTTTGATGTTGCATTGCAAGTTTATCTTGTTCTTGCAAATATACCAATGTCAGGTCCCCAGCAATTTCATAACATTTGATGATTTGTTCTTGCCATTCTGCTATTTTGTATTTTGATTTGGAATTTGGTGGTAATTTCTCTAGGCAAAGACCTATTATAAATAAAAAGTTAATCAAAACTAATATACTAAAAAGAATATTATTTGTGAAAAAATATTATAAAATGATTTACATTAATATATTATAAAATGTTTGTATTAGATTTATGCAAAAATACTGATCCTTTTTCATAGAGTATTTTGGATTATACTTTGATACTTACTAGATAACAGATTTGTGAAAATTTAAATTAAAGAAGTACCATTTTGACGATATTAATTTACAAGTGATGGAATTTTTGGATAAACCTAATAATAACTTTACATTTATTTATGTATGCCAAAAAAGTGTATTAATATGTACAATGAAACAGACACTTTTCAACAGAGTTCATGAAACACATAAAAAGTCACTAACCTCACATTACATTTGCACTTTAAATAACATTACAAGCATAATAGACATAGGTAACTAATTTTTTTTATTTTCAACTAAGTATGTTTCAATTGTTTTAAAATTGTAGAAGTAAAGTTATACAGATGTATCAGTGATGAAGCATGTAGTAATATTCTAATAGCTAATTCGGTTGATAAATACAAAACAAGGGATACACTTACACACAGCAAATAAAAGAAATAAAAGTGAAGCAAAATACAAACCTTCAATCGCGTATGACTCATCAATAATGCGCAGCCTTCGGCAGGATAAATGTTTCTCTGTGTCTAAAGTAAACAATCTTTCTTTCTCTAAATTGTATACTGATTAAAATATTAAACAGATGGCAAATATTTTAAAAAATTATTGGTTGTGCAAATATCAGTTTTAGAATTTGATGTATAAAAAAATTGATACTTAGAACAGATCACCAACAAATAAATATTTGTACTTCTTTTATTAAGTTTGTTAGAACATCTACACTAAGTGCAATAATGTCAAATTCAATACAAATTTAATATTCTAAAATGCAGCATTATTTAAATAAAACTATTAGCTAAAATATATAAAACACCAAACTATAGCAAAAAAAATGATTTTTTTATTTTAAATTGCAAGCTGTTATATGTGATATTAGAATAATAATTCACTCAATACCTACTGCTGTGTACTAAATGATTGAAATAATATCTGATGCAAACCTTTAATTGCATATGATTCTGCAATAATACGGAGACTTCTACAAGGTAATGGTTTTTCTGTGAGTGTGTGTAACTCTGCTTGCTGGTAATGGTTAAGAGCTTCTTCATACATTCCCATTGCATAGTGTAACTTTCCAAGTAGCAAATGTGCGTCTAATACAACCAAAGCCTATGATTTGAAATGTAATTTTATAATTGTATGAAATTAAAAAAGATTTTTTATTTACTTAGAAAAATTTAATTAACATTATAGCTACCTGCTTATCTCTTTCATTTGCTGCAAGAAGTAAATATCTTTTAGTTTCTTGTAGCCCATTCCTAGCTTTTGCAATGTTAGCATCTATAGGTGGGGTTTGTTCTAAGAAGCTTTCTAATCTTCCTTCGCCACATAAAAAATTTGCTAAACATTCTGAAAACAAAAGTATATATGAATATATAGTTTAAATTATAAAAATAAATTTTTATAGTAAATCTTAAGATTTTCAAAAAATGTTTATGGTTCATAAACATTGAACGTTCATCAATGTTATAAGTATCACATAAAATCACAGAATTTTTGTATTTAACATTTTAATAATAAAAATATGTAAGAAAATATACTGTAATCTTTTAAAGATTAAAATATAAATGTACAGTATGTATATAACATATCTGAATTAATAAGATTTTATTATTGGTGTTTATAGAATTGATTGATATATTTGATAATACAATTTACTGATAACATAATTCTTTTTAAATTAAAAATTGTATACGAAGAAAGAATTTATTATTAAACCGGATATTATATTGGGCCTTTACTGATGTGTTCCGTGACATGACAATGATTTTTTTTTTACGTAAACCGGTTACGAAACTTATGATGTGGCACGTAATTTTTATAATACTTGATTAATGTTACAATTAGAAAAATATTAAATTATACAATTATTATCAGTTAAAATATTAAGAGGAAAAGATATTTACCATTGTTTGGATATTGTACTCTCAGATTTTCTGCTAATTCTATAACCTTTTTCCAATTACCCTCCTCACGATTTTTATCGATTTCTGATTCAATTCGAAGGGTGTGTCCTTTTTTACTTGTCATTCTAATTCACGTAGGAACAAGAATGGAACAAGCTGTCAAATTCTTTTATAACGTTTACTAAAGTGTAATATAATATATCGATCATCGGTGTTGTTACGAATGCGAGTATAACGTAAAAATACACGTATAACGATCTCCTCCACCTCAAGCACGTGCCAGACTATTTTGAACCGTCTGTCACGTCATTGATTCTGTGAAATGTAGATACGATGCAACATGAAATTACTGGTTTAAAAGTCCAGCGGAACTGCGCACTTGTTTAAGTATTAATGCGCAAGACTAGGAGTTTATATGAAAGTTTAATTTTATTTTTTACTAAGATACAAGTTTCATACTACATTACAGCATTTATTTTTCTATTATAAAAAACTTCAATAAAGTGATGGTAACATGACCTTTTTTCTTTTCCTGGATATATAACAAAATTTTTTATTGTTTTGATATTATACACATCTATTTACATATACATATTAACCATATACATACATATATACATGCATACTACGCACAAGCGCGCGCACGCAGTTTTTAATCTTTTGTATAAAAATGTAATCTTATTTATCTTTGAAAACTAAAATTCACTTATATCTTCTTTCATAGTAACTTAATATTAAAATATTATATAATTTCATAGTAACTTAACTTAAAAATAGTAAATTCAAATTACCTTCTGGTTTGTTCAAGAAATTTTTGATACCGTTTTTTCCATTTATCTTTAACATCCATAACATTGTGCTGTAATTCATTTATTATAATTTTCTTTTATTTTAAATAATTTCTTTAATATGTTTCATATAATATAATTATTCGCTATAATTATTTGATATGATTAATTAATTACATAGAAATTACAACCTGCAGTATATGAACTCCTCGTTGTGTAAGAACAATAAGTTCCTTCATTCCATCATTTGTAATATCCATATAACAAATAGAATGCACAGGAGCATCAAATAATTTTCTAATGATTAATTCCCATGTATTATTTATGAAATAAAAAATGAGAACTTCCTGCCCATAAGTTCCTAAAAGTATTTCATTCTGACCATCCATATTTATATCAGCAATACAGGAACATAAAATACAATCAGATGTTTCACTACCATTTAATATTATATCCTCATCCATTCCATTATTTAAAATATCCCTAATTAGTGAAAATTTGTTAATATTTTAGGGTTATATAAAATATAAAATTATTATACTTACATGAAGACAACTGCATTATTTGTATTCACTACAAGAACATGCAATTTTATTTCCTTGTCACTTGAGGAACACTTTGTATCTATAACAATTTAAGATATTCGTTAATTATAATTATCCAGATAATAAAATTATTAATTCCTTTAGACTGTATTTCAACGTAATAATATTTACCTTTAAAGTTAATAAATGAAGGTTTTGTAATATTGTTTTGTAGTGAAAAGATAGATACACTAGAGATTGGTCTATCATATCGTAATTTCCAACTTCTGCAAATTTTCAATTCTGAAATATTAGTTATAGATACTGTGACTAAACCACATTCACAACCAATTGCTGTTAATCTCCTAAAGAAATAAAAATTAAATTGAAATTAATGTAGTTTTTTTATATAATGCACTAAGATATATTTAAAGTTATACCAATTGTAATTATCATAATAATAAATATTAATCCATATTGCAATTGCTTGAATATCATGTAATTCAGGAAAATATTTTTCAATAGGTGATTCACTGTAGCTATGATTTAATTTATCTTCTTTAATCATATGTATTCTATAATCACTGCCAGAGAGTAACCAAACCACCTGAAATCTTAGGAAAAGTTATAATTCTGCTATAAATTCATTAAAAGAGTAAATATTATTTCTTTAAATTTTAACTTTTATGTTATGTTGTTATATGGTACTATAATATCATTATTAATATTAAAAAATTACCTCATTACAAGAGTTTTGTTGTGGTAATATGGTATGATATAAATGATATGGTATATATGCTAATTCCACCATAAGGCAATTTTGTGCTATGGCTTCAATTGAACTTGCTTCATCTCCTTCACCATCTATAGCACCTTCAGTGTATATGTTTAAGTATCTTTCTATAGATGTATCTGTACTTGCTTTTAAAATAGTTATTCCTATCACAAATCCATCACCAGCGTCTGATTTATTATAAGCATCAATTGATATAATTTCTGCTCCACCTAAAAGGCAATCATTTTTATTTGAATAAAGAGAAACTTTAATAATTAAAAAAAAGTATTAAAATTCATGTTTACATACTTGGAATATATGTAAAAAGTAATTCTTTAACCAATGGTCTTAACTGTAAATTTGGCATCAAATGATATTCACAAGAATATATCTTTCTTTTTAAGGAAGCCACTAATACTTTATTTGAACCAGTGACGGAACATAATTTTGTCATTGAATAAATGTTTCCCTGTGATGTTAAGGGAAACCAATGTGCATCTGTTAAATTCATGATTTCTTTACAGAAAAGAAAATATTAATCATCACAATAATATAATAAATTGTATTTTCAGAAAGTAAATTAAAGTGTGTATATATATATTTATTATCATTAAAGATATTTTTTTAATTAAATCATATATACTGAGCTCAAATACTTGTTATTCCTATTTTAATTTTAGTTCTTATTAATTCTGTTTTTCTAAAATACTTAGTTTGAATTATAAGGTTAGAAATTAGAAATTTATTCTTATGTAGGATTCAAATTACAAATATATGCTTAAAATGTAATTTTCTCTTTGAAAATAAAAATAAATAACATAGTAAATAATATTAAATAAACAGTAAATTAGGTATAAATACAAAGGTATGTCTCTATTGTATACATAACTGCGTGCGCGCTCATCCAATGTGTGTTATTATCAACAGCAATAACTACCGAACCTGTGATGCCACCCTAAGGACGGGAGTTCTCGAGAACATCCCCTTCCACTACATTCCGGACGACTTCGGTAAATCGAGAGAAAAAAAAAATGAAAGTCTTTTTCGCTCTTGAAGTGCTGAAATCCAGCCTATGTGGAAAGCAAGAATGCGGCACGAGCCGCGGGATCGAGCAAGTAATTAAAAGACACACTAAAAGCAAATTATGTTGAACTAGAAGCATTAGAAAAATGATAAAGTTTAGAATTAAATTTTCTAGGAAGTGCATATTTGTATACATATATTGTTAACTATATAGATAGAATAAGACGGTGAATGTATAAAATGCAAATTATAAGCTTTATTAGGATAAATAATTTAAATAACTAAGTTTTACATATTTACTACAATATAATTTTAACGCGTTTTAAAAAGCATACAGTATAAGAATGAGCAAAAAATAACACCAAAATGTTAATTTTTATTTCAAAAATAAATTCTACTCAGCACAAATAATAATTTATAACATGACGCATTATCTGGTCTATTTAGAAGTTTCCAGACAATTGTAAAATGAAAGTATAAAAACAATACATGTTTATCGGAAAGATCATCGCTTTGAAGAATTTGGCTTACTTTTATTATCAAATTCATTCTTTTTCGTATAATGTATTTATTTTATTTGTGGAGCGCCGACTGTGTCCGCGGAAATCTGATATGTATTGAAATTAATCGTGTGGGATTGAACAGGTTGACCTAAATACCTTGGTGTCATTTGAACTAAAGGTGACTGTATGTGAATATAAAGGATATGTATCAATCCGTTATTAATTCTGTTTTAAAAATTATTTTATAAAATATAATTTTATGTAATCAATTCCTTTCAATATCAAATTATCGAATCACAATATACACTGAGGATTATTAAATACCATCGTATCTCTTATCGTAATGAAATTATTAAGTACATAGTTAAGTAACTTTATAGTTTAATTACCATTATATTAAAAACAATAAAAACAAACGGTAAATTTTCCGTACCCCTTTATAAGACTGAAAATTCAACTGCAACTTTCATTCGAAGAATTTCAAGTTACAAATGAATAAATGTGGAAACTTTTAATATATATAATATATACAATAATCAGCAATTTTAGGAATCGGGATTCATGCAAAAACTATCAGAAGTCATTTATCAAACGCGTATATGTACATATACATACATACGTACATACACATTATATTTTTTTGCTTTTTTTTTTTATTAAACACATAATCACAGAGCAAACTGGACATGTCAGAGGGGCAGATGTTTACGTAATCTAGCTGATTCTTCTGATACGACGCACAGGGCTCACCTCCATGTTTTTTTTTAATATATATATATAATACATATACATATACATACATATATATATATATATTTTACGTTTCCTTACTGTACAAAATATTCTCGCTGTTAAAAAATCAGCCGCGGTTTTTAGTAAAAAACATACGAAATCGAAGGGGGTGAGCCCGCATGGACCGATCATGGCCCGCTTGGTATCCGCAGAGAAGATTTCATTAGTGGAAGTAATTAAGTTTTATTTACAAATCAAGGCAATATCGTTAATTATATTCTTTATACATACACACCCGCGCCTCTCTCATTCTATTTTTAGTTTCTTTTTTAATTCTTATCTCGTTCATTCTGTTTCACGTTATACGTCACGTTCATTCTTCACTGATGAGATACCTTGAACCCTAATAATTCCATTCTGTTTGAGATGAATTATTTTTTGTACAATATATGTATAATAATGATAATAATAATAATAATAATAATAATAATAATAATAATAATAATAATTAATAGTAATAATAATAATAATAATAATACAATAATTTATTAATTATCCAGGGTGCAACAGAGCACTAACTGGAGTTTTGAACTTCTTTTTTATCCTCTTTATTCACTCTTATTTAAACTGGTTGTATGTAAAAAGTTTCAGTTTCAATTCTGTGACCGTCGCTCGGCGAACGGTTTTCATCGTTACATATTTCCTTCTCTTTTTATCTTTTGTTTAAGCTATATTTTTATATTCACACATCTTTAACACGCGCACAAATACACACAAACACACGAGCACGCAAGTATTCTGTTTCCACTTTTTCAAAAGTATATCTCCTTACAATATTCACTCATTTCGTAATACAGCAAGGCTGTTGTGAAGTAACAATCCTTTCTGGCACTGAGAAAAATGTTAGCGATTCGTTATTGATGTTACAGCACAGTTATCACCAAGTATAGTCGATCTGTATTTGATCGAATTTAACTGTTAACGGTAATTATTCGAAATTAATGCAATAACACAACGAAAGTATTTCATGGGTACTTCTTGTTTTACTTTCTCTATTTTTTAAATTCTATCACTTTTTTCTCACCTCGTGTGATTAAACAATTTCGCATTTAATATACTTACACTTCATAGAACACGTTCGAATACATGTGAAAATATGAAAGAACTGGTAATTAATTTTGTTAAAAACGTATCAAGACATAAGAATGTAAATTGAATGTCACTGTAAAAATCATGTATTGTATAAGTGAATGCGTTTAATCGTGTACAAGTGAATTTCATCGAAAATATACCACTTGTACATCACTATTTATGAAGGAGAGCAACTGTTCTTGTACTTTCAGCTCTTGTATATATATTACATATGCATACACACATATATATGTGTATAAAGTTATAGCAGCGAAGAGCTATGAACTCGAAGACACCATTGCGTCGCTGTGAGTAGCGCGCATAAAAAAAAAAATCACTGATTTACCTAAATATTTATATATATACCTAATTACATATCACGATCATCTTCAGTATGCAATACCGCTAACAGATTTCTCGGTGCGTGTCTTTCTGAAATCAGTATAAACGTATTGTATGAATTCAATTCGTAATAGGCGAGTCATCGTCATTCCTACAATTTTACTATAGCGTGTCCACAATCATGTTACAACTCCGTAATAGTAGTGGTAGCAGTAGTAGTAATAATAATAATAGTGGTAATAATTAAAAAAAAAAAAGAAAACAAAATGCTTGGAAAGATCGAAACACGATAAAGGAAACGCGTGTATATTACGAAATACTACAGATACACATCTCGAGCAATCAACAGACTGCATTTGATAAAAGCGATGCGCTGGATTGTTAATATTAATTACGGAAGCACGATATAACGGATGCAAAAAGACGTTTCGGGATGTTTTATATACGATATATTGTGTCGGATCCGATAAGAAACATAACTCTTTGTCGAATACAACATCAACCTTGTTCTTTCACACGTCCCTCCGATCTTCTTAAGCAGACAATGCCTTACGCAGCATTAGAGCGATATTTTTCATATTCGAGTTTTGTTATCGTGCAACATCAGACGGAAAGCAAGGAAAAGAAACGACGAACTTAAAAGTAGTTTCTCAAGACTTTGCCATATGACTGTATATATCGCACACTGTAATCGCTCGTGTATCGTATCTTAAATTTACGACTGCTTTCAGACGGCAGACGAAAGCATTATAAAAAAGACATTGCGAATAAAAAACCTAACGAGTGTCTTAATTTGGAATATATAAAATGTTCATGACAGATTTTCCGTGTTCTTGTACGTGTTTCTGAAAAAGGTGCACTTTATATTCGATAGAGTCATTTCGATGGGCAGTGTACATGTGAAAATAATCACCTCTCAGGATGTTTCGGAAGTATTGTAACTTAAATGATATATATTCTTAAATTTTGTTCAAACTAATTGGTATTCTGAAAATTCGTAGAAGTTAACGATCATTTTGCATAATTTTTCTTTTTAACAAACTCGGTAAGTTTAATAGAAGCATGTCTAGAAGAAGATTCAAGTAAATATAACTTATAAATCGTTATCGAATATACGTGATGAGGTACGTTTACTAAGTACAAACGTTTCATAGCATGCTGTTCTCTTTTAAATAAGAGTAATAATTAACATAAATACAATAATCGTCGGTAACTTAAAACCTAGATATAACTTTTCGATATTTATATACACTTTCGCGACAAATTAGCGTACCTTTCGTATTGAAACAATTTTATATAATAAAAATATTGCTGTAAAAATCAATTTAACTATCAATTTTAGTCTACCCGCGTTTTCTATACATTATGTCACTGTTACATCTGTTACTTTAAAAGTAGGATATAATCGCAAATGATACTGATCCATTTAAAAGGCAGTCACATAATATATAAAAAAAATTTGATAGAATTTGCATTTGGAAACCATGTAACATTATGCAATATGTATAAGACTTACAGTTATGTAATATTCTGATCTCTGTACACCCTAACCCTTTTTCTAAAACGAAAACTTACAGCGTACACTCAACTTAGTTTTGTTCAGTGATAAATAGCAATATAACATTAGATAGGTAGTAGAGAATAAATTCATATGTTAGCAGTAATAAACTAAAATTAAAGAAAACTACTTTGATACTATAAATGTATAATGTTATTAAATCTTTTCAGGTGATTATTATAAAATAATAACAAGTTTAAGATTGTATAAATTTAAAAAATACATTTACGACTTCCATTTTTGATAAAAATGGTATGAAAATTTCAATCCTGTTTTTCATCTTATTTTCCTTATTTTAACATAAAAAATATATCAAAATTTAGAAAAGAAAATTGTAATTTAGTTTATTGATTTTTATGTTATATTATATAAAACACGATGAAAGTAACTTGATATTATAATAGGATGTACGTTAGTGATGTAAGTGACATATACAGTGACATACAGAAAATTTTTTCATAGACATAAAACGAATTATTATTTAGTTGCCTACTTTTTCTATAAATTTTGTTTAAAGACTCAACATCTTTTCTAATACCTTTAATTAAACACGATACTTGAAACTAAATTAATAATTACGATAGTGTAATAAAAAAGATTTACTCTATTATTAATAATAATAAACGTATTAGTAACAATACCAACAAAATAAAAAAAAAGCATGAATAACAGTAATTTGATTGAATATGAAAGTATAATGCAATCTGTCCATTTTTTATGCACAAATTAAGCGTACAAAGTTGACGACTATGTTAGTAAACGTATTTACATGTGTAAATATATAGCTTTTGCTTATCTACCCCTTGATGGGCTATATCTAAATAATTCTAATTTAGTTAATAATATTGTAATGATTAATTAATGTAATGAATATTATCCACACAATTGCCTGGAGGGAAAGAATGATATGCATTGATCTAATGTTCAAATATATAAAACATTTTTTATATATAAAATATCTCTTATGTAATTCCTGTTATATTGTTTTCTTAATGTTCTTTGGAATAAAATTGAAATGTCATCAGAAGATGGAAACAATATCATCAATTTTATTTTTGTGTTTTTCACTTAACTAAACAATCAATAATACTTCGATGTTGTCAGATTCAATATTTCAAATCATATTATTATGCAAGAAGCATTATCTCGGTAAAAAAGAATAAAAAATTTATTTTACGTTCGCATCATTAGTCTAAATTACAGTATTTCAATATTTCTTTGTTTGTTCATAAAAAATATTTGATCTAGCAAAACCAAACTCTCAGTTCTTTAATGAATTCTAGCACATCCTAATTATAATTTTTATAATTATTTGGAATATTCAGCCTCATAAAATTTATACAAAAGTGTTAACTATTTAATATTTATAACTATACTAATAAAAACTCATTGAGAATTCTTACATAACATCAATAAAAGCAAAACTTCAGTAAATAATCAGAATGTACAGAAGGAGAAAATAGATTGGCCCATCAAAAGACTCTAAGTAACTCGATATTTCTTCTCTCGTTATTACTTAACGCTATGCTTCGATTTTTTTAATAGAAGATTTATTTTCATGTATAAATAATTCTTAAGGTACATTACTGCATTAATTTAGAACATATACAAGCCCAAATATGTGCACTTACCCAATATGAAATGAATATTCACTTTCCGCACTTACTGTTACTATTGCCATTTGCTCCTTTTCTCAAGTACATCAAACACGGAAAAGCGCACATTGATTCGTTATGTAATCAATAAATTATATCTAAAGTTTATTCCGTTTCAGTGTGATTGGAAGAGTTATTTAATATAACCAATTGAGCTACTCCTGATTTTTTTTCAAATACCTGTATGTTAATAATTAGATAAATACAATCAGTCCATTATATCTGGCATACTGTGAACAGTATACTACATTACTGTTTAATAGGAAAAAGAACTTAAGCCAACAATAAAGCAACTGTAATTCATGTTGTATCGAAACAAATGGTATATAGGAGAACTCACAATTTTCACCTCCTTTTCAGATGCTACATTAACCTGTATGCTTACACTATACACCCAGCATTTAGTAGATCATACCTGGTTGTCCATTGCCACACAATAAACGAGCAATGTGAAATATTCCAGTCAAAATTCTTCTCAGAGTGCATTGAGTGATGATAATACTGGCTATTTGGCCAGAATTTAGGTAGGGCTAGGAAGCACCAAGTGAACCTGATCCTGGGCTTGGGCTATTCTGTACAGCTGAAGGTACTTGATTATAGGGGTGATTACTATTGCACAAAACTGTATAAATATTCTCCACATTACTGAGTTTTTCAAAAAATGGAATTAAGTCTAGTAGTTCTGAATCTGTCATATCATCAAACCATGATGCCACTGGTACCTAAAAATGAATTCGCTTTACAATTTGTATTTAAATTTATTGTTTTTTATTCTATATATTCTTCATATTAAAACTTACTGCATTATCTGGATGGAAAATGTAACTGGCAGGACTGTTATCAACAATAATAATTTGTTGCAAATCTCGTCCTAACTTATTTAAATCTTTAACATAATTTCCTCTGTGATAAACACAAGATTCTCTAAACAGTCTTGCTCTGAACACTCCCCATCTATCAAGCAGATCTGCTACAGGATCAGCATACTGTAAATAGTAGAGGTTTGAGATATTCAAACTGTTTTTTTTTAGAACAAAACTATTAATCAAAAACTGTTTGTATGATATACCTTTGCCAAACTTGCTGTGAACAATACACATTCGTACAGTTCACCCATTCTCTGCAAGAATTCATCCACATAAGGCCTCTTTAAAACATATACTTGATGAACTGTCCCATCAATTTCTACAGGAACAACAAAATCCGCATTGTTGATTGGTTTGAAAGAACTATGCACTAATGTCTCATCCAAATCAATCACCATGCACTTCTTGTGCATATCCTGGTGTCTAACAGGTGGGAGGAGGAACCGTGGAGATCTAGTCCTTAAGGTTGGAGAACCATGGACATCACCTTGCAATGAACTTGTTTTCGAACTCTTTGAACTACTTCCACGTCCTCTACCAAGGCAACAAAGTAGGGATCGCAGAAGCCCACGCCCTCTTGGCTTTTTGCCATTAGCTGGACCATTGGTGGCCACTTCATTCTCTTGCGGTAACTGGGCTGCATTTGGAAAAAAATAAATATTTTTAAAAAAATATATATATGTGTGTATGTCGTGTGTGCGCGCGCGCGTGTATATATATATATATATATATCGGAAAAAGCATATATAGTTAAATCATAATTTTATATATAAATATCCAAAAAAGAATATGTTTATATAAAAAATTAAAATTAAAATTTTTTACAACTGATGCCAATTAAACAAGTTTGTACACGAAACATGATTTTTTGTTTAATGTACATTTAAAAGAATCATTAAAAATTACCATTTTAATAAAACATTTATGTAAACATATTTTTTGACAGTTCTAAAAAGCGAAAGAGGAACATTTGTTTCTGTTTAATTGCATTGTTTTGAGCGTTCAACCAATATCGAATATCTCATAAACGAAGCGAAGTAAGTGGATTAAAACGGCGGCAAAGTATGGTACGATACGATGAAATAAGTTACACGCGAAACTTAGGTGAAAGAAAAGAGGGGAGAAGGGTAGACATGATTTGACAAGGAAAGGCGAGGTAAAACGAGGCGAGGCCAGACAAAAACGAGGACGAGAGGAAAAGAGATGTCGGAAGCGAAGCATAGGCGAATAGCTATAGGGAGGGAGGGGGTGAGAGGTGAAGTTAGGTAAAGTAAGGTGAGGAAGAGTGCGGTGCAGTCCCGTAACAGGTGCAGATTCCATACAGCATCTGGAAGAAAAACGTAAAAAAAAAAATGTAAGGTGGCAAGCTGTATTTGCAACAAACACCTACCTTTCCCATTATTAAATTGGCCTAGCTCGTCATCCCGCGACACTTGGGTGATAATGGACGATGCGTCCATTTAAACATTTGTTGAGAGTCCCTGCGTGTCTGATCGCGAATTCCGTTAATGCGCGCGCGCGAGAATATACATACACAAACACAATACACGCGCGCGTGATCCTGAGAATGAGAGAGCGTATACGCGCGGTAGCACGCACACGCACTAACTCACTCTCTCAGTCACGATGTACAAAATCTCTCCCTCCAAACGTTGTCGCGGCCACCACCGCCACCGCCACCACTGTCTCCTTCACCACCGCCGTCACTACTACTGCTACTGCCGCCGCCGCCGCCACCACCTTCACAGTCTCCTCTGCCGCCGCCACCTCTGCAAAGATCACCACAACTCGGCGAACGGAGACGCATAGGCGCAGGCACGGGCACGAGTACGTTCACGCACACGCACCCACACGGTGTTTTCAACACCAAAAATATTTTACTTCGAATTAGCACAAAATGTATTTTAATTTTAAAAAGCAGCAATTTGATTACAGTATACACAATTAAACAGTGTCAAGTTACACTTGATACTACATTAAAATAATCGATCAGCTTTTAAACATAAACGTAACTGGGGAAAGTTAATCCAATTCTTCGTTGCTTTCATTCCAAGGGAGCACGTATTGCACGTATGTATTGCACATACGTACATATACGCTCTCTTTTATGCGCCACACCTACGTTACGTTGTTAATTCCAATTCGGCATTTGTCGTAAGATGTTGCGTTCCTTGAATACGTGTTTACGCTTGATAACAATATACTTCGACGCACCTCGTACATCAATCTTTCGATGATAGACTCGATATTGTTCCAGTAAGTTAATACACGTATTTGTTAGAGTCAGTAACGACCCTGGCTTTATGAATGTTTCGTAATAATCATGATATATACTTAATACATAGTATTAAACGATGTATACTTTTCACAACACTCACAATAGTTATAATTTTGTTCATTCAATGCAAACAATGTTGGAGACCTGCGGTACAGAGGTTTTAATGTTACAGTGTTTTGTTGGCTCTTGCACTTCACGTGACTGATGCGTCTCCTTGCGGCCTTTAATCAAACCATTCGTACAACCGTTGCGCAGTATTCGAACTCAAAAATGAAAGCCATAAAAACAAAACAAGGTGTGTGGCTTTCGCTTCATTCCTTTTGTAGCATGAATTGACTTTGTTAGTGATGTTTCGTACTAGATACATAGATAGATCTAATGAAGTTATGTTATTAAGAATTTATTCAATGAAATTTATTTCATTATTTGAATTAAAATTTTTAAACATCTCTCATAAATGAATTTTATTTAGAATACTTACGTTTAGATTATAGTTTTTACAGTACAAATACCAGTAAAAAGGAAATTTATTATTTGTTATAAATAATAACAATATAACTATAGCTGTATATTTTTTACTTTGATGTTTTACTCGCAATGTACTTTGTGTAACACAATATTTAGACTTATACCTTAACTTATAGTAGTAATATATTGAATGATAAGTTTAAATAACTTTAATTATAAATTGAGCATAAATTTTTTAAAAGAAATATGCGGTATTATATTATATGTTCTGAATTGTTTCTACATTATATAATCAAACAGGTTCATTCATTTGTAAATTATTTTTAATAGTATCTAATTCTAAAATGGAAGACTAAAGTAATTTGTGCCCAGATAATACATTTTATCTTAAGTAAAATGTGATCGTTTTATTTTCTTACGAATTTTTGTATATATCACAAATGTATAGAATATTGACATAATTTTATTTCAATTTATTATATATATCCTCTATTAATGTTTTTTTTTTTTAATAAAATCTACCTTAATTGCAAATCACTTCCACTTAATCATACATTCCATTCATTCAACGTTTTACAGTTTTTACATTTATGATAATATATATTATGAATGATAGGTGTGAGAATTAGGGACATAATATGCAAATATTACCCTTTTATAAGTTTCAATACATATGTTAACAAAGAAAATATAAAAAAAGTTATTATTTTTTGTTCTGTGATATCTTGCATGGAGATTATTAGTGTAATCACTTCATTTCATTTTTTCATTTTCGATGTTTATTTCAACCGATTTGTTCCTTTATTTTAATTATAGTAACGAAAATTTTTGAGGACGGACTTTTCTCACTATTGTTTATCACTTATTTTTCATTATCATAGTTCGTCTCGTCACCCTTCCACAGAATAAACCAATGATGAAAATTATGCCAATCATCGTTAAAGCGACAATCATGAAGTATCGTCTTGCAGGAGATCGATTTACCGTTGAATACAATTCTTCTATTGAATTTGGTGCAATTAGCTAAAAATAAATGCAAATACATAACTATTATTTTCTTACCTCTTTAAGCATAAAAAGTATAAAATTTATTACCTTTGCAGCATTTCGAAACATTTCAATCCTTTTAGTTAACATTTTATAACAATCAAGTTGTAAAGATTTATTACTGTCTTCTAATACATTTTGTAGACACATGATATCTAAAAAGTGTAATAACATTTTAATATATTTATATTTATAATATATGGAATTAATTTATATTATTACGAACTCTGTTCGTACATCAATCTACGCTGTTAGTGCTGAAGCCGGGAATTTATAGGATTATTGATCTTACGATTGATTGATTGTTTCCAAAAAAATTAGAAATGGAGAAGGTATTGGGTTGTCCGGAAAGTTCGTGCCGATTTTTGATAGGTGGAATAAGGACAGGTCTAAATATATTAGAATGATTGAAAACAAATAATATGTGTACATATCGTAAAAGACAATACTTCAGGCATATTTAAAACAAAATTTGGGAACGATATAACATAATAACATAAACGTTTATTATTTCTTCAACATACGTCTGCCTGCACCTTGAGGAACATCGCTGCAGTATTTACTGACATCAACAGCACATGCTTTTTGTAATAAAGGATCAACGTTAATATCCGCTCTTGTTTGTTCTATTAAATCAGCAATTTCAAGGCGACACTCTTCCTTCATATCTCTATTACCAGCATTAAATTCCATTTTCAAACATTCTTCTACTGCTCCAGGATCGTTTTCATCTGCTCTACAAATTGTTTCAATCTATTCCAAATATATAATAAGAATTATATTAGATATTATACTTGTCTTGAAAAATTATTTATATGAAAATATTTTAATAAGAATACCTCGTGTGCACACATTGTAGTTAACAATGGGTTTAAATGATAATTTGAAGCTGCTTCTCTAAGTATATTGGTCATTTGATGTTCACATTTTGTTGTAAGTTTAGATTCTCGAAATTTTATTTTTAAACATCTTATTACTTTTCCTTGAAGTTCTTTATCAGTAGGTTCGTGTAATAAAACCTAACAAAAACAAATTAAACATGTAAGACAGTAAGAAAGTATATTATACTTAAAACCTTTTTTTCAAACATACCTCTTTACAATGTCTATTAATATCATTGGAACAGGCTGTTTGCAATGCAGTATTAAATCTATAATCCGTGTTTTGTTCAATCATTCTTCGAATAACAATATGTTTGCATTTATCATCAAATGTTGGTTCATTTTTATATCTTTTTAAGCAATCTAATGCTTGTGAACGACTAATTTCATGGCAAAATTGTCTTACCATTACGCGACAATTATTTAATAAAGCAAAGTCACTTGAACTATCTTGGAATTCTTGTTTTCTTACTTTGAACAATTGTTTATGACATGCATCGGATAATTTTAACTTATGTGCTGCGAGACATTCAAGAATCTAAAATAATGATGTTTCTTTAATTCTAGCATAAAAATTAAAAATTTTTAATGTAATGATTTAATAAGCATACACTTGCAATACCTGTGAATTTCCTGGATCAACATTATAACAATATTGTTTAATGTCAGTTGTACATTGTGCTTGTAAAATAGGATCAAACTGAATATTTTCTCTTTGTTGATAAAGTTGTGTTCTTAATTGTTGTCTGCATTCTTTTGGAATGTGATGCTGTGTATCTTTCATTATATCTTCTTGTACTATTGTACTTAAGCACTCTATTACTTCTGCTTTAGTTTTAGACCTATATATTAAATAAAAATATTTAAATTCCTATTTTTATTTAAAAATCTGCATAGTATTAAAAATATTATATTTATATTAATAAATATTAATATATAATATTAAAATTCTACTGACTTTGGACACCATCTTTTAACAGAAGGTCTGCAAGCTTCTTTAAACTTATATGTAAAGTGATAATTTTTTAATGATATTAATTGAAAGTGTTCCACTGCTGCTTTACACTTGTAATCAGATCGCACATCTAAATCATTTTTGTGTTCTATTAGACATTCCATCATGTCACCCTCATCTTTGCTATACTTTACTTCCTATTTAAAAGATTTTTTACAAAAATATTATAGGTGAAGAATATCCTAATAATTACATTTAAATTAATTTTTCTAAGAAATTAAATTGCACCTCACAATGATGTTCCATTATATGTTGACACGCAGCTGAAATTATTGGATTTAATTCGACGCGTTCAGCTTGTTCTTCCGTAAAATTGCCAACTGCTAATTTACAATTCCTGCTTAATCTACAATATATTAAAACATATAAAATAGGTCTAGAAACTTTTATGTGACTAGGTACACTTAATTTTACCGATCTAAATTATCTTGAAGACATAATATTTCTTCTCCTTTTGCTGTTTTATCATAACAAAATGATGCTAATTCGTTTAAACATACTTCTTCAATTTCAGGTTGTAAATCAACATTTACTGCTCTCTGTCTCATAACACGTCTAATCTCTTCAAGACATTCTATCTTTAACTGAAATAGATAGATTCAAGAATGAATTGAGATTTTCAGACAGATTTATTTTAGATTAAATCTAAATATGAGATTATATAAGTTCTTACTGTCATATTTTTTTGCGGACGATATGCATGTCTATATAAACATGGTAAAACAAGAGGTCCACGTTCTGGGTCCATTTGTTTTCCATCACTGGCCCATGCATTTCTTGCATGACACAATCGTATTGCATCAAATTTACAGGCTCTATACAACTGAGGGTCCAATTTGAAGTCTCTAGCTACAAAATATTGTATTTGAACTAAAGCAGTTTCACAAGCTTCTGTCATTCTGTCTGTACCAAGTTGCTCCATTAAACAAGATATTACTCTAGCATCACCTCCATGTACCTAGATTTAAATTGAGTTGTACGCATATTATTTACATATCTGATTACATTTCAGTTAGATTTTTACAGTTTTTATCTAATCATTTCTTACATTTCTGCAAGTTAAATCAACAACAGGTTGACACTGTTCTCGTAAAATAGGATCAATTCTCCAATCTTCTCCAGCATCAGCTTCCAAAATTAGTTCTTCTAACTATTAGTATGAAAGAAATAACCAATTAATATCTATACAGTCTATTATACATACAAATGTATCCAAATGTTTGATTACCGCTCTTTGACATTTGCTAGACACTCTTGACTTCTTTTTCCTTGTTCTAGTATGTTCCATTAAGCAATGTATTGTTGCACCACCAACTTCCAGGCTATTACAAAATGTTGTAATATCATTAGCGCATCCATCAACTATTTCAGGCGATAATCTATAATCTTCCATTAAAAGTTTTCTATGATCAAACATTTCAACTTGACAATCTCCATCAATTTTGCTACCATTTTTTGCTGCCGATTCCAAACAGAGAAGAATCTGTGCAAGTCTTATATTTTTATCTTCAAATACAGATCTCCTACAATGATTAATTTTAATATCATCTTTGCAAGCTTTAACCAGTCCTTTACTGACTCTATAATCAGATGCAATTAGTTTTCCTCTTCTCGTGAGTTGTTCTTGACACATTGCAGTCATAGATCTATCTGTTTTATGTTGCATTAAACATTTATATACCTGACCACTACCTGGTCTAATATTTGGACATAACTTGGTGCGAACTTCTTCACAAGCTAAATATAATTGTCGATCTAAGTTAATATTTTCAGCTTGTATTTCAGATACATGAAGTATATGCCTTTTACATTGAACCTGAAGTTCATTAATATATTCTTGTAAACAAGCTAATATTTGTCCTTGAGATATGTCTCTGTATGGTTGTACTTTATCACATTTGAACTTTTTAATATCATTTTCGCAATCTGAAGAAAATGGTGTAATAATTCTAAAATCACTAAATGCAATCCACTCTAATCGTTGAATATATGCGATGCATTCTGGATTTCTTACTTTTTCTCTTTGATCGATTAAACAAGAAAGATATGCTCCATGTTTATTGCCCGAGGCAGAACAATCTAATGTATCTAACTCACTGCTACATATTCTTCTAGCTAAACGTTCTATATTTAAATTATCAGTGATATTCAAAACATAGTCCCAAAGTGCTTGACGACATTCATCGTCAATACCAGATACTTCAGTTGGCTGGAAAATGAAAAAATTATAAGCGAAATTAATAATATTGATTCATTTATTTTTCTGGAAATCCTGCATTATAAAATAAATTATTTCCTTACTTTAAGATTTTGAATGCATTCTAATAACATTAATTCATCTACATCTTTATTTATATTGCCGCAAAGGCGATTCAAATTTTGTCGACATTTAGCATTCATAGACTTCAATAAACTGTCTTCAGGCAAATTGAATACACTGGCTCTCTTAATCCTAACCGAACTGTCAATAGAGTTGCTGAATAACCAACTAATTTTTGGTATACTATCACCATTATTTGTAGATACATCATTAAAATAAGTTTTCGTCAAATGTGCACAATTTAGCACCGATAAGTGTAGGAAAATCACAAATAAAGTGCTCTTTATATTTATCGTATATTCCATTCTAATAAAGCAGGATTGCTTCTTTTGATTAAAATTTATTTTCCATAAAACTCATTACATCGTTTTTGCGTCTTTAAAGAATCTCCTTTTTGTTTATTTTTTTGACTGTTATTATTCACGATATAACGTCAACGTCACAAATAACAACACCCTCATGAATAATCGGATAAAACTGAACTTTTACGCGAACAGTTTGCTGTATATAATACACATTACCACTGTTTCAGCTATATATTTGATTTTCAAATAACCTAGCAAGGCGGATTTATAAATGAAATGAATTCATTATGAGATGAGTAAGTTATTTGCATAATATCATAGTATCAGTTACATATAATAATTTGAAAATAACAATTTCAATTCATAAATAGTGTTTAATATAAATCAATTTTAATTTAGCTTGTAATATACAAATCTGTTTTTATAAAACTTTGATAATAAAATGAATTTCATTTTATAAAAATCTAATAACAAAAATTAATTTAAATTTAAATTGCAGTATTCGCGCCAGAGCGTGCTGTTGCAAAATGAAATTATTAAATTTTGCGACATCTGCCACTTACTTGTGAAAATGCTCCTTATAGTATAAGTAGTATCAGACAATGTTGGCAACCCTGATAATTGGGTATGTACTTCTATCCCGTCGTCTGCATTAAAGGGCAAGTGACAGCTCGAGCTATATTGTTGACATTTGTATGAAAATTACGCTGCCGCGTCGTACTTATTGAAAAGTAATTTTATAAATAATTAAGATTAAAATATTAGTGAAGTTTTTCTTTAGTATAAAAACTGTAATTAAACGATTTTGGTGAATTGTATATATACAAGAGAAAAAACTCAGGATTAAATGATAGTGTTAGAAGTAGTATAATTATATGGGGCTAATGCATTTTGAACGCTTAGCGATCATGTTCAAAGTGGTAACTATAAACCTTCCGGTTATTTTATATTGATTTATATGATTTAATAATTCCAACAATAATTGTTTATTAGAAAACGGTTCAAGCACCGCCGTAAACGTCTTTCTTGTCAGTAGTGAATGATAAAGTGCGTGTATAAAAGTAAATCAATCCGTATGGCATTACGCGTAGTTACTACGGCGTCGCTTTCAAAAGAAAAATAATAATCTTTTTTTAATTGACATTTGATTTTTATAATGGTTTTGATATAATTTAAAAAATTTAAATAAAAAGTAAGTTCGAATCTAAGCTCTCATGACAAACTATAAAATTTGATTTAATTTCTAAGAATGGTTTTTATAATAAGTCTGTTTTATGTTCCGATATATTCATTTTTAATTTGTTTTATTCAATTTTTTATTTATCGTTTTCTTGATAATTTTTAATTTTATAAAATAGTTTAAAATCACTATCTACTGATAATCAAATATGTATATACATTAAATCCATTCAAAATAATAATGAAAATAAATTATTCGGCTGATTAAAATATTTGGCACAATGTATTTTAACAAACTTTTGTAATTTAGATCGCTTAGCAGTTAAAAGTAGCGCGCAGAAAATTCTCAGTACATTGAAATTTGTGCACAGCGTAAAAGGCAGTAAATATTTCGTTTATTTACATACCTATGCTTCGTATTTATTTTGTTTAATCATAAATAATATCTGTAATACAGGTTTTTTTAAATTTTTCCTTTTTTCTGCAGTTGAATCGAATACACCTTAATACCGTATGTAATTTCGTACGTAAAATAACGTAATGGGTGGCGTCATATATATTAACTATTTCTGATATCTTTTACTTTACTTATAGTGCTGCTTTGAGGAGTGTTATCCACAGTGTTTTGTAATTTGATTTTGTACCATATTCGTGAAAGAAGAGAAAATGAAACTTGACGATTGTTTCCACGAATTAAGAATATTGTTTGTGTTGTTCATCGACTGATTTCTTTCGTATTTCCTTGAAGATTCGAGGTCCAGTGAGGAAATCAATCAGTGGTTCCAACTGTGTGTCGTAACGGAAATAACGCGATCGATTCGAATCGGTGAAATCGTAGCCGAAGTGGTGAAACAGACAAAGAGAAAGACAATTTCGGCATGACCTGTGGCGGTGGCAAGATCTCGTTAGAAATATCGGGCGGGGAGGAGGAGGCATGGAAGCTAAAGCTGGTCGGCAGTCTCACCATCAGGGGCTGCAGCTTTCCCTGCCATCCCCGGGAATCCCCGGACTGGAGGTCGTGAGAGCTTTGCACCAGGTTCGAACCACAAATTTAACTAATGCACGAAAACTATTATTATAATTTATTGTAACGATTCAGTGTCATGCTTATTCTATGTTTCTCTTTTTTTTCAGCGCAAAATAATTTCGTGAAAGTATTCGAATTAGGCAACATAAGAACCGAACATGTACATTACATTTGACTTAAAAAAAAGGCTTAAGGTGCATACAAATTTTGGAAAAATAATATTTTTTGCCCATATTTAATGCCTTACGTCTATTTCTTTGTATCGCGTTATTTATGTGCCTCAAGATTTTATTTGGAACTTTATAAAATATTACTCACTTAGAAATTAAGAAACTAGTTTCGATTAAGACAAGATCAAGATTTATTTATTAGAAGATGAGTTAAATTCAGTTTTAAAGAATTTGTTTTGTAGTGAATTTTTGTCCGTGTTATCCCACTTTATTTTTCCGTAAACGTACGCGTGATTGACTAGATGATATGATGCTTAGTAAAAGGGAGCAACTTGCTTCGTACACTCCTACTTCAGCCATCGATTTCTTATACCCCGATACCGTTCCATTCTTTTTCGATCTCTTTATCCCGTGATCCCTTGACCGTGGTTAGTGTGCCACTAACTCTTCTTTGTATAGATTCAAGGTCAATTGAATTAAGGCCAATGTTGCACCATATGTTATTTGGTAATTGAAAAAGAGAAGATCAGAGGCTTCACCTTAATTTGAACCACTAATGGTGAACATCAGGTTACTCCATAATGTTATTTAATACAATTTAAATTCAAATACATTTTTTTGAACGATACAAGATTTATTTTAAAGTCACATATCTAAAGATAAGCGTACAATGTTCCTTTAATCCTACTTCAAAACTTTCTTAAACATAATTACTTTTCTCTTCATTTACATCTTATCGTCAGGTTTGTTTCATGAAATTTATTAATCCAATAGATCAATGTTGCGTTAACGCAACACTTCACTTTTATGTAGCTTTTTTTCATTTAATCTGTATCGTAAAGTTTTGTTTCTTAACACTTCAACCCGTAATATCAAAATCATTGAACTTATTGCCTAGAATATCTTTTAGTAAACCTAACGATAAAGAACAACATTTATACAATATAAAAATATAAATTCCTCGTGTTGAGTAACGATCTTTTTGCAAAATGGCTTTCAGACCGTGATATCGCTACGCTCCGCACTGGATTCTTCCCGGGAAGAGCTTCGCCGTCTTAAGGAGAGTGTCGGTGATTTTTCCGGCGAGAGCTACGTTGACGTCGTCGAGAGGCTTGCTCTTGAGAATCATGTCCTTAGGCGAAAAATCCTAAGCAGGAACAGTGAGTTTTCTAGTGATGCTGCCACAAGCCCGCCGCCCCAGGCCCGTCTTTTTCCACTCGCAGTAGAGGACGTCAGAGAGTGAGTCTCGAAACGCATCTGCGAGCAATTAAGAATTTATCTGCGGATTTTCTCTCCTCTGTGTCTCGCGATCCTGCAGTTCTATCTTTTTCGCTTCTCGAAATCATTGTGGGCATCTCGACGAAACAAACCTCGTTTCATTGACGTTAACCATGAATCGCGATAGCGTTAACGTAGAAATATCGCTGAAACGATTTGAATAGCTTATTTCGGTAACGTTATCGATCGTGAGACTCGACAAGCTACGTTTGAAAGCACTTTGTAATTTCAACTTAACTTAACGGTGAATTAACAATTTAAAGCAGTTTTTGAATCGAAAACACAATACATTTCACGCGTTAATACTGCGAGTTTCGTTGCTTTAAAAGATAATACAACGTACGTTTCATTTAACAGAAAGCTTAACGCGTAACAACTGAAAACGAAGCGATCAAAAGTGTGCAACGTATTCCGGAATTTTTGTTAATTAGCAAAATCCGGAACACGGTTAATTAACAAAAAGATTGCAAGTAGAATGGTCTAGCGTATATTCGCGTAATTCAGTAGTTAGCATCGTGAATCGCTAAACGGAGAGGCTCCCGTGGCGTTAGCGTCAATTAAAAGGAGCGCGTCTCGTTCTCGATGCACCTATTAATAACCACGTGTAGCGTGCATACGCACGGTTACATCCTCGCTGTCATTCTCACCCTGTAAACGGTATCAGTCTGTCAGAGCAAGCAGGCGTACCCATGGACGCGTTCAGGGGCAAAGTCGACACGGAGGACGTGTTAAAGGCATCCAAGCCAGTCGTCGAGCAACGAGCCGACAACGGGGATTCCGATTCGCAGGCCAACACGGTCGAGAAAGCGTCCAAGAGCCATGCGGGGCCGTCGTTCGCGTCAGAATCCAGGGATCAGAAGTCGAGGGACACGACGACCAAAATGGCTGTTAAATCAGACGACGTCGGTGTATCCGGTGGCGGTACGGAGGATGCGGTGAAAAGCGGGACACCGAACGAGGTGGTTTCCGTTTCGACGGATAGACGGTCGAAAGACACCGAGGAGGCTCAGGACGGGGGCGAGGTGCAGGCTGATCGTTTGGAGGTGCCGGAGAAAGACTTGGAGGACTTGAGCCTGAAGTCCGTCTCCGAAGGGGACAACTCGGTGTTCAGCGACAATCCGGACACGCAGATGTCCCTGCAGCAACACCAACGTCAGAATCAGTCGTCCGATCAGCCGAAACCGAACGACCACTCGGAGAACGAGTCCGAGGAGCTCGACGACATCGAGCTGATATTCACCACGGACGAGACCTGCCGCGAGCTCGGCCTCCAAGAGGACTTGGTCTCCATCACCGAGACCGAATCCTGGCAGCAGCCCGCGCCCACCACTGGGGGTGGTGGACAACCGGTGCTGTTGAAGTACACTAAATCGGCGGAGGGCGAGTCGTTGGTCTGCAACGGCGAGAAGACCAGCTCCGTCGAGGAGGCGGTTTCCTCGCAGAGCTCGAGTATCGATCGCGAGGAGAGCGTGGACAGGTTCGATGAGAGTTCCAGCACCAGGTTGAACAAAATGTGGTCCCAGTGCTCGGTGTTGGTCGAGACGGACATTAGCAAGTGCGGCGTCGTCGAGGAATCCGAGCATACCACTAAACACGCGGTCAGGAGGAACACTTTGGCCGCGCCACCCACCGCATACAGGTAACGCGGGGCAGCGTTTTTCTCAAGTGTTGCACGTTTAGTGTATCGATTTCTTTTGGACTTACGTTACACGAGCTTTGGCTGTTCATTTTGTAACGTTAAATGTTACTGCGGCATAAATTTTGCTCCTTTACGTAGGTATGTTCTAATCGAATCAGGGAACTGAGATTTATTAAATATCGTCGGTGTATATTTTTATGCGTTTCTTCAGGAATCGAGATTTATCATATTTTAGCATATTATGTTAAAGGGTGAAAAGCAATAGTTTGCCAGAATTAGGGGTATATAAAGCTTTACATTTAGCAGGGCTCTTCGCTATGCTTGATGAACGACTCCCACGACAATATACGTATATGCATGTATTCACTGAAAGTACTTTAATTAGCTGCTGGATACTTAACAGCCGTAAAACGTTTTCACTTACTTCTACCTCTTTTTCTCTCGTGCGCTGTAATTTGCCAGATGCGAAGTTTCGCGATGAATGATACATGCGCACAGACAAAACGACGCTTTAATCATATTTTCTGTTCACACGTGCAAGCACATATGTAATTTAATTACGTCGTTAGTTATTAAGTTTACCGTTTATTTTTTATTCTTTGTTTCGTTACAATTGTTTACGCTGAAAATACGTAATTCATATAAAAAAAAGAGTTCTTTGATTAATTTAGCGTTTTACTCTTTAATTATACTTACGCGTTTTTATGATTTTCGTATTTAAACGTGATATTGCTTGTTTTTATTTGCCCAGTAATTAATAATTTGCATTAGTTAAGCGAACAAAACGAGGGAAGTGTTACATCAGAAATTGATCTTAATTTTGATACAATTATTGGTTGGAAATTAGATTAGAAGCCTATGTTAGTGGTTTGAAGTATAATGTCATTCAGAAATCAATAATGAGCTGTTAATGGTTCAAAGTTACACATAATTTAATAGCAAATTTTGTTATCGCAAATTTAACACTGATATTTTAATCAACGTTACCCAAAGCTTTGCAATGTTCAATTAAATTGTAAAAGAGTTAAGTAATAACTTTTTGCACTCAAGGGATGAATCTCGGGCATTGAATAGTATCGGTTTCTCAAATTTGCGAGTGCAAAATACTAGAACCAAATAGAATACTGACAATTATAATTAATAGTATTAAAATCTATAAATATGATCACTCAACCGATAGCATTTAAAAATTTAAGAAACCAATATTATGTGACGACCAACAATGAGAGTTTGCCTTTGGAGCGCAAAGGGTTAATCATGAAAACGATTTATAAAAAGTGCAACGAATAATGTGACTCTACTAAAATCTTTTGATTAAAAAAAAATGGCTACAACGTGATGTGCGTTGAAAAATACGTGATCATCTTGTTTTCAGACCGATTATTCACCGCGAGGCTTTAGCAGGCAGTCGACGGAAAAGTGCGGCACCTGTGAGACCGGTGATGGACAGAATCAGTGGAGCAAGACGAGAATCTGGCGCTCAAACAGACATTTCTGCGCTTCCAGCTCACTGGCGTTCCGAGAGCTATCTCGCGCACAAAGTGGCTCATACGTTTACCACGTTGCCCAGCAAATTTGCTCTGCCGACCGGGGTGCCTGGTAGACTACGATTGTCCGAGAAAACCCGGGAAGCAAGAAGAGTAATGCTGTCGGACATCAGTTTCACCAGCATGGTGCCAGAGCTGTCCAGAAGCGCCGATCATCTCTGCCACGATCCTCACGCACAGGTAGGATCCGAATTGGGATCAGAATCTTCATAATTTACGGAAAAAAAAGAAAGAGAATAAAATAGTATCGTTATGACAATGGTGAAACATATAGTTTGCGATTTAAAATGTAAGACAGATCAAATTGTATCAAAAATTTATCGATGCATTTTTGTATTGTGTTATATTTAAGTGTTTAAAATGGAAGGTTAATTATCTTTATCGCGCAAAAATTTAATTTGTAAATTTCAGTTTATGTTTGTATTTAAAAAAAAAAATGGTACACATAATGAATTTCGATGCAAGAGTATTATAGTTTTGCCGTTTGAATTAGATTATTTTAATGCAATAGACTTATTTTGAGATTGCGGCATGTGTATCAAACGACTTAAAAATGAGGAACTTAAATTAGATCATTCCCATTGTCGATAAGACTTAGTCAAATCATTTAAGATCGTAGGACTTCAAGGTAACCAATCATGGAATCATAGGACTCGTTGGGGACCATCTCAGGGTCGACGTATCCTGATATTCATGTCATGGAAACCACTTAATGCAGTAGTTTTATAATTTTGTACATTTATTATTTGAATGCTCACCTAAATAACTTACGTTGTAGTTTCATTTAAACACACTTTGTTGCACCCAGTGGAATACAATCACCCTTCAATTACCAATAAATGCTCTGTATACCTAATCGATAATGGATAATAAAAATATATTTTATTGTTGTCTATTATTTATTGTAATACTATGATAAATAAAAAAAAACAGTACTCCCAGTGATTACGTTTGAAACATAATACGTTTGAAATCAAATCCTAAAATAAAATTGTCATAGATACATTGGTTCGTTAGAAGCTTCCGCGGAACTCTCAAGTTGTTTAGTTTTCAAGAACTTCAATAACGATTTCCAAGTAAGACATACATAGAACAAAAGTCCAGCGGTTTCATCATAAAAAGTAGAAAACTTCGTAATTGATCCTGGTAGGCATTACGCAAAAGATAATTAGAGCATGTTCATCAACGTGTATACAAACTCTGTGTTGTAAATCGTCAATGTAGTAGACTCTATTCATAAAACGCATGACACCATTCTGCGCGCGCGTGTTTATGTGTACGGAAATGCTTTACACCATGCGTGGGAGAAGGTCAAACGAATGAAGTTAATGCGATTCACTTTGGTATCCGTCGCAATTCTACTGTGTCTTCGACAACTCAGATGACTAATTGTTATCTTTATCTCGTTTCTGTACGATACCACCAGTTCTGAATGCTTATTACGTTGGAAAATGCGTAGGATCAATTCGGTGCTCTAATTATCGTTTCCTTCTGGATCTCGTTTTGAAGTACAAATAAATCTTTTCAAGCATCAAGCTTTCGTAACTGAATTTTATCTCACATCCGTAGTTTCATAAATATATTACAAAATTCTTTTAGTTCCGTTTCATTATTCTTTATTTTCAAATTGTCCAGATCACTAAAAAATAAGTCAATTTATTGTAACTAGAATACGATTTGAACGCATCAATTTTAGAACACTTTTAAATTACCTGCAAATGATCTTAATCGCTCGTGTTCCTTTCTTTTTCCAGACTTGTTTCAGTTCTCGTGGCTGTGGACTTCGTACACCGGACGTGCATCGACGCGAATCGTTGGGTTCTCCGGCAGGATTTTGGCCTCGTTGTAATCCTGGCACAGGACTTCCAAGTCCCTGCGATTGCCGCCTCTCCACCGATCTTTATTCCTCTCGATACCGTGGCTCTCTCTCCTCGATCCCGTCGCCTGGTCTGGAGGTTGTCGGTGGCCCATCTCGAAGACACTCCTGGAGAGCAACTGCAGCGTCCTTCGATACTTGGAGAGTTCCTGTGGCTACTTCTACCCCGAGACCGACTTGGTCCTCTATGCCGTCTTCACCTACCCACGTGAATCCCCCTGCGACTTCTTCAAAGGTTGCTAAAAATGTACCGAAGAGAACGCGATCGAAAGTCACTTTTCAAGGTATGTTATTTTATTGTATCAGAAACTGAAGAATTCTGACGCAAATTTTACTGCAGAACAGAAGTATGATCGATTGAATTTAAGCAAATTTTATCTGCAATTTTTGAATCCGTGTTTACGAAACATTTTGTACTCTAAATACTGAAGAGAAACTCGTGGTAATATTTATGCCATTGATTAAATGCCATTTGTAAGATTAACCTACGAATGGACCCATAATTTTCTACTAATTCAAGGAAACCTGTTAGTTACGATTAATTGAAACTCAAGCTCACCCACTCTAAATTAACCTTTTATTACGCACAGCAACTTTGCATTGAACGGAGCGGTATCGTAGGTTCAAGTTTCTGCGCGACGTTACTAGATACGAACGAGTAACTTGATCGTAACTAATCTACGTTACGCAGGTGTCTGTTAATACTGTTACTTTGTGTCTATTCTATTATCTTTTTGCACCCGTGAAACTAAATAATCTACAAAGATGCGTCAAATTTTTCGAGAATTTCTGCATGTTTAAAAAGTTTTTTAGATTTCGTTATAAATCATATTTCTTATATAGCGAGAACATCTTCATCAATCGGTCATGTATGTTTATTTATGTGCACACAGAATGTCCAATGACGCGAGGCAGTTTGCCGAATTTGCGCTCGGATTTGGTGACCGGCGATAACAGCGGCGATTCGACCGAGTCGTTGATCGACGAGGCGGAGGATTATTTGCGACGGAGCATCGACTCGATGCTGACAATCTCCAGTAGCGGCGTCAGTTCCGATTATTGGAACAGACAGACGGCCAGGCGGAAACGTACGCGACGTTACTCCGAGCCCGATCTCATCCGTGACTGGCATCCACCCCAAGATGCCAGACCGTACCTGCCAAAGGTATATTTCATTAGCATTTGTATTAATTCCATCAGAACTGATCGTTTATTTTTGAAAAATTAAATACCGATATTAACACTTAGCCAACCGAATGGGAAGATCTCATTCTTTCTTCTGGCATTGATTTTATTTACTTTTGTTATTAGTTAGTCTTGAATTAGCGTTGTTCACAGTTCATCAAATGCACATTTTGCTCTTCCAAAGTAGAATTTTTAATAAATTAAACTGCAGTTTAAGACTAACTAATAACAAAAACAAAAATAGAATCAGTGGCAGTGATTTATTGAGGAAAAAATGGGAGATCTCTCCGTTAGATTGGTTAAGTGTTAAAATTTGTTTAAATTCAGGAATTTATACATAGACAGCAGAGTTTGATTTGAAATTTTGCATGTACATATTTTGTTTGAAAAATGAGCCGACTTCCGGTGACTATTATGGGTCATTAGTGATACTGAACCTGTTAATAACAGATGCTTAAATTAGATATTGGTGATAATTTTATAATTTTACGTTTATAAGTATGCACACAACTTCTCGTTTACGACCTATGGCACTTATTTTGATAGATACCAAGGGATCTCAAGCTGGATCATCTCGTGAAGGTTATATCGCCCGAGGGTAAAGTTCTTCAAGGCCGAGTAAGATACGTGGGACCTGTACCGGGTCGTGAAGAGACGCACGTTGGCGTGGAATTACCCTACATGAATGGCTCCTCCGATGGTACTTTTCATGGTAGAAGATTCTTCGATTGGTAAGTTATTATATTTATGTTTTATTACCATTCTTAGTTTTTTCAAAGTAATATCTGCAACATAGTATTATCGTGAAACTTTCAAAAACTTCATTAGTATCATTTTTTCTAACACTATGCATTGAGTATTTGCATCACACCGAGAATTTTATTGTTATATATACGACTAGTTTGCACTTCAAGCCAGAGGCTTCCATGAAACGAGCTTCGTTGCTTCACTGGAACAATAACGAGGCCTTTTATCGAACGAACGTTGGTCGCGTTTTCGCAGTTAGCAGTTCTCATTAACACAATGCCACTGTCGCGACTCTGCATTGTTACTGCAGTGAAAATAGTATAAGACAAGTACATGAATACTTTCAAAACAGTAATCATTACACAGAGATTTTATGTCACAGGTACTTTTGATCAAAATAACTGATTTAGTATAATTAATTTTGAACTGAAAAAAATAGAAGTGCTTTAATAGTGCTATTAAACAAAAAAGGAAAAACACCTGGATTGCAATATACTTTTATAACAAATACAACAGAATTAATAACTCTAGTAATTTAAACAATCATTATCTGTTTGGCAATACACCTTCAATGTCCAGTTTCACCAGCATATGAACAAGGTGTATTTAATCGTCGAGTCGATTGCTCAAGTTTCTACGATTACGGGAATAATAGTGATCATTTTGTTGCGCGCAAGCTTTCGTGATGTATTCGGTTACCGGCGTTTACGAAGCTCGGCCTCACATCTTGGCAACGTTCTTCGCTTCTAACGTGGCCTTAAACAAAACAGTGTATCACGATTTCTTTGAAGAGTTTTCAATTAAATCGACGTCAGTTGCAGTAGTCGCCTTTTCCAAATCGCGTAGCGCGACGTATTCAATTTCGTAATAGCATTGTGTTTTTGAGATAATAGGTCGAACATGGAAAGAGCTGCGTGACAAAAGCAATTCCGCTCACGATAAACTCTCTGTTTCTCTCTGTTCCTCTTGTTCATGTGAGTTCGCGCGTGCACCTGTAAGAGCATGCACATGTAGCGACGTGAATGTGGGCTTAACTCTCTCTCTCGTGAAAGAATGTAAAGTTCGCCTTCTGAACGCCGCTCGATAACTCTCTGCCACTTTTAACAACTATTGTTTCTCCGCGTAAAAGAAACAGTAATTCGCTCCCTTCTGTCAGGTAATGAACAGAGACTATTTGAAGCTGGTTTCAAACTTTTATGAAATAACCCTTGTCGAATGAGAAAGAGAATTTTATTTAATCTTTAATACATATACGGAAACTATTCAAAATTAACAAAAATTAACATTTTAGTGAATTGCGAATAGTTGTATCGAGTAATTTTTGCTTTATACATACGAAACTGATGATATCATGTTTGTATTCCATGTATCTATTCGAAATAAATACCTGTAATTTGAATACTATAGGTGCCAAACATTCGTCGTACGTTCATTGAAACGGGTAGAGATATGAAAAGAAATCGTGTCTCATGAAATACGCACTTGTCTCACGCGTCTAACGCATGAAGTTTCATTAGTTTCTATACGCACCGCTAAGGTAGCAGCACCTTGTGAAGTCCATGATTTTTTATGTACAACGAATACGTTAAAATTTTTAAGAAACGTTGCAAGGAGTTAAATTACATAACGTGCGTTTCACTGTTCTCTTATACCACGGAAACAAGCTTGCTTTATGATACTTTGAAAGGTCAGTTAAAAAGATACGGACAGGAAACTGCAGTTACTATTTACGAGTTTCGTCGAAGGAAGCGTGACAAGTAGTGTAATCAGTTGTATGTACGTAATTTGAGTGCTTTGAAATTTTCTAATTTGTACTTTTGACTTAAATTGTACCTTCAAAGGCAGACTTATAGCCTCTACTCAATCTTATGAAAAAATTATTACGTAAGATACAAGCAATTACATACCCACACACTGTTTAAAGTTAGAAACTTGACGTGTTTATTGATCACTATTTCACAATAATTACTGTTCTTGTTTTGGACACTTTACACTTTGGTGATATACATATGTGAGTCATTGTTTTGGTGTAATGGCACTTTTACTTGAAGTGTTTTACTTATTGACAATATAATGAATAAGCAATGTAAGGTCGATCGTATTATGACTATAGATTGTCTTTTAGATTCGAGCTGTGCGTTGTGTATATACAATGGCGTATGTAAGTCTGTATCGACAATGCACTCTGTATATTTAAGCTAGAAACAATTATTGAAAATGCTACGCTAATTTTACGTTTCCTAAAACTAGTTCTCTGTGATAAGTTTTAAATATCGATTATATCAAGACAAAATATTTAATATAGATTAATCTTTTAATTTCAGTTTTAATTTTACAAGGTATATTTGTTATATGCTATTTCAAATGTATCTACGCTGAATATTTAAAGTCGACGAAAGATAAAAGCACCATTCAGTTCACGTCCATAAGATAGGAAAGCATTGAAACCAGACATTTTAACCGATGTGCTTCATGTGAAATATGTGAAAGGTTTGTCTTTGTTCTTGTTCCAAGAATAAAAATGTATATTCACGTAAAATACACTATTTTATACGTACAATCGATCGATATTTTTATAAATTTCCATAAATGGATTACTTGCCGGTCGGTTCACTAGGTTAGTCGCTTGTCGAGCAATATCATTTTACAAAAATATGAATGAATAATAAATAGAATGCGAAGTTAATTGACCTAATTTTTACCTTATAATTAATAATTTTAATTTTAATTTAAGATTAATTGTTAGATGTATTATGTTTGATCGTAATAAAGGTATATGTATATAGATTACGAGGTAATTAGTTTCATGAGTATATCGAGTTATTCTCGTAACTATGTTCTTGCATACTGTTCCGAGCGAAGCGTTATAAAATGCTACAAAAAGTATCGGTGTATTTTTTCTACACAAAATATTAAGACTTTTTTTTATAAAATCATCTATTGAATTTATTTCACAAGTATGAATGGTAGAAATCGATCTTATACCATTGTTCTGCTGAAGCAGCACTATTGTTTTCGTGGGACAGAATAATAAAAAATATCTCGTAGTATTTTGTAGGCAAAAAATCAATGATAAAAGTACAACATAAGATAGTGACTCGAAAAATAACGAATGGGAACTTGGATGAAATGTTGTTGGCTTTTACGCGGTTGGTCGATATAGCCATGTCTGTCACATACGGTGTCGTGAGAAACGTCCGTCTGTGAAGAGCCTTGGAAAATCGCACCAAGTTTGGCTAGAGATGCTCGCGTGATGATCACCGACCCTGAAAGTGTGCTTCCTTTGATTTTGATCTCAAGAACGTACCTATGCGTTGTTCAGGTCTTGCTGTGTAACTCGAACTTCTGGAAACACGATCAAAGGGAAATTTCTCTCGTCAATTTTGACTGCTGATAAGAACTATAAATTGATTTGAAAGAAAATGCTGGAATTTTTTAGTACTTTTCATAGTAAAATAATAAGGTAATTTTTATTCGTACACTGATTTCCCTCTGATATTAGATTTAGTTTCTTAACGTATGTATTTGTATAAAGAAATTCTGTAATATTTCCAAGGGAATGATGTGACAGTATCGTGAACATTTTTTTGAACAGTACCGGTTGAACTTGTTTCTGTTTTTCATAAATATTCCTTAAGATTTTATAAAGTAATACAGCTTACACAAAAATATACAGGCAATTGCGTGACCACTTTATTTTTCGAAATTTATAGGGTGATAAAAATTCAAGTGCACGCTGTTCAAGCTGAAGTATACAAGGAAAATGTAAATGACTTATTGGCTCATGCAACCGGTCCCCGTTACATTGCATGTATTACGTAGCGTTTTCGTTCGATTCTTCTGAGAAAGGCGAACCACGGCACGAGAACCGTGTAACATTGATCTTTAACCGGTCGTCAGTTCTTTTTTCTTCCTCTTGCTTTCTTAACTGCTGTTACACCTACCAATAATGCACCTACACGTGTGCTGTGTTAGAATCTTTCGTAATTCAGCCATTATTTTGAAAGAAAATCTTTTTCAGGAAAAGTCGTTGCATTTCAACAAAAATTTAATTTTGAAAGGCAGACTCTTCCAATTTTCTTTGTTTTATAGAAAAATGGAATTGGTATTTTATATGGAATAAAAATGAAAGATATGCTAGTTGGAGTTATACATATTTATTCCTAAGAAGTTAAAAAAGAAAAATGTTTTTAATTTAAATCTTAATCGAAATAGATGGTTGTAGTGCTGAATCGGGAAACTAAATTTCGTACGACATTTTTTGTGTTTCAGCGAGCCCGATCGAGCGATTTTTGTTCCCTTCAAGAAGGTGATTCTGGCCTGGTGCACCACTTGACCCGAGCCGTTGAGCAACTTGACGACTCCCCGAATTCTGTTGTCTCAGTACACGATGTGAATCGAGAAAAGCGGCGAAACACGTACGCACGCGATCCCCGGTAGTTTCAATGGGTACGTGACACTTCTCTTTTCACCGTAATGACCCACGAAACGCCACTTAACGCGCAGTGGAAGAGGAGGAGAAGGAGGAGGAGCAGCGGGAGGGTAAGTTCTCGCAAAAAGAGAGACACTTCTAATATTCCACAAAGGAATGCTTCGCGGTATTCTTTGCGATTCTGAATGAAAGCGATTACCATTGAATTGCGAATCTGTCGAGTCAAACTTCACTTACGATGTGCGCTCGAAATTCGATCAATTTCCTTGTTTCCGCCGATCTATGCGATCGCGAAAACGTACGGATGTTCGTACAAAGTTCTTTGATCGTGTTGCAAGAGTGATCTCACTGACGGTACCTTAAAAACGACAAGAAATAATCTGTATCGATTACCGATACTCACGTTCACGATAGACTAATTGTAAGTACGAAACGAGAATGGAATTTTGGTTGAAGATCGCGATGAAATCGAGCAAATATTCGATGTATGCGATAAATGTCAGCGTGCGTATATCGATGTGAATAGGTGTATCCTAGATGTCTAGTTGCCGATCTCTGCAAACGATTTCTGTCTGAAAATCGGTAAATCAGTATTATTATTATTGTGCAGACTTGCATGAACCTGTAACGGTGTATGGATCGTGGGTAAAGGAATGCACGAAATCGTGTTAGGTGAATCTCTTGCGATTGATGAATCGATGCAATCGATCGAGGCTGAGAGAGAAAGAAAGAATGGAAAAAGAAGTTTCAACAAGATTAGATTAGATATTAATCTCTCGTCATAGCAAATTGCAATGAAGGATTCGTTATTGTCATTCGAATCATCGTTTCTCGTTTCGTGTTTCCTTTTTTTTTCTTTTTTCTACCCACAAAACGTTAATTTTACAGCGAGTACGTGATGCATTCCAAAAAAAAGAAATGAACTTCACCTATTTAAATGGGAATACGTAGCACGATAGACAAATGCGAGACTATTTTTTTACGAAATAAAATATGCTGGAAACACTCTTTAATTATAGTTCTAGAGGACGACTTTTAATAAGAAAACGTTTAGAAAATGACCTCTTTTTCAGTTGCGACTAAGGAAGATACGAGTATATATTTTTCCTATCAGAGTTTGAAGCATAGAGATTCGAATAGGTGAAAAGGAATAGAGAATGCGAGAAATGTGAAACCTTTTGCATTCGACTGCAATTTTTTTCGACGTTACTTTCACGATTACATGGATTTGAATTGAATAATAAAGCATTTCGCGTAGGATAGCCGGTGAAACTTTTGCACGGGAAAATCCGAAACGCTGCGAACTCGGAACGTTCAATAGTACACGCCGGTACTCTACTTTCCGTAACCGATCGATATCGTGCAAGTGATTCTTGATGACGTCCTGTCTACTTTTAGAAGATTTGTAATAGTTTTATCGGTAATCGTACAACCATGAAATTTGTACGTCATTTTATTACATTCTATTTTTTCCTTTTTTCCACTCAAATCCTTAATGCGTCCGCTCGATTGTTTCTCGGGTTATTAAAATTACAAGAAAGATCGTGAAATTTGTTTTCCTTCAATGAGGAAAAGCAAAAGAATTGTGACCTGAATTTTTCGCAGAAAAATTAGTGAAATATGAGAGATTTCCCTTTGCAGGTGAAGCAAGTTTTATCTGCTTCAAGAAACAATTAAGCGTTTGCATGATTAAAGCGGATATACTGCATGCTAGATTAAAGCTGTGAGAACTCACGGTATTACACATTATTCTATTTTGTATACACATATTTCGTTTGATACATAACGTTAATAGAGTTTCCCATAATAGACGAGGACAAGGTGATAATCTGCATGGAAAAATAGATCGAAAATGTTATGATAAACGTTATAATAATAATAATGTGGAAAATTCAATTAAAAGCGTTCTATAGTGTTGAGATACGAAGTATATGCAACGAATTGATAGCAGAAGTTAATATTTTTTCGGTGAAAATTAAATTCAACGATCTGCCACAGCAGTTCAGTTTACGTTCTCCGACGATATTCTGTTCTCAGAAACTAAAAAATGGACGAAGAAAATAAAACAGTGTGAAACTTCTGTTTTTTCTTAAACGAATTGTATAAAAACACGTTTGTTTCGTATCCCCTTTTATTCAAGTCTCCCCCTGAACGAAGCTACCTAAAGGATAACGGCGTTGCACAGCCACCACATTTTCGATTCAAGTTTTCCATACAGAATCATGTTCCTTGCCTTCGCCACCCTTATTAGCATCTGTTACGAACAACTCCGCGCACAGCACACACCGTGAACGCGTTACCGAAGTGACAATATCGATTCCTCGTTGCGACTCGGCGCACGCAAAGCGTTATACCTCGTGATAATGCCTAGACGGTGATAATCAAAATTATCAGCAAATCGACGTATGTATATACATATGTACGCATGTATGTATGTATATACTCGTCAGAGTGTGGTACAGAGATTCACGCGTGCTCGCACTTTAACCCCTTGGCCTATCTGCCGATCGCGCGAGCCATAGTAAACAAGAAGTTCAGTCGCATACCGTGCCATTCAGTTGTTCAGCTGTGTGCCCGAACTGGCGCAAGATGTATATTTCTTATGACATGTATATTTCGGGGCTACAAAAAGAATTGCGAAATAATAAACAACGTTTGGGGACAAATAGTATTTTTAACCCCTTTGGCCCAAACATGAACATCACAAGTCAAACTCGTGAACAGAAAGTCGGCCCAAACGTAAACATCACAAGCCAGGCCTGGATAGCAAATTGTGGATCGCAAATCGGGTCAAACATAAACATCATGGAATGATGTTTTGCCAGTTACGATCGTTCATTTTTTCAAGCAGATAGTTTACTGCGAGGTGACGCCTACCGTTTGGGCCCAGATTGAGCTAAATGGCACGGGAAAGGGTTGAGACGTCTGGGGCGTAATCATAATCAATTGATCGGTTAACAAAAACAATTGGTTTTCGCTTACGGCACAAGTCCCTTACCACGAGTCTCGCTCGTGGTTATAAGCCAAGGGGTTGATTAATCGTGGCTGCGATTCTCGATCAAAGGAAGGCATATTCGCGTGATCGTAGGAGAAACACTTGAGAAATACTGCGTATTCCGCACCTTTGCGTGTGCATACTAAACGGAAGAGATATAGCGCGCTTGTAAACTCGATAGGAAGCCGTGGAACGCGTTTCGAATGCCTGGATGAACCGGAGTAAAATTGTGATTCTATCACCCTAAGTTAAAATATTCTACGAAGTGATAATTTTTTTCAAGACACATCGGAATGTTTTTTTCGCTCCTCGCGTTTTTTCCTTTTTACCCTTTGTATGAAGTTGGAAAGTTTGAAGGGCTTTGTGGGGAATTGAGTGAAAATTATGGGAGACAGGGGAAATTCTGCTCCCCTAAATTCGTATATCCTATCTCGTGTTGTTTCATTTTTCAAGACACGTGCGAATATTCGAAATTCCACACGCTTTTTAACCGGTTAATTAGAATTCGAAAGTTTTACGAACTTGGTAGATCGTAGAGATCTAGAAAGTCTAAATTCATTTTTGACCGGATTGGTTTTGTATGCGACCGTTACCGATTTCAAGCGATTAAACTTTACTTTTCTCGAATACTCCGAAATGCGCTGGATAGAATACTTTAACCGAGGAGGACAGAATCGTTAAATCCTGATCGAGATTGTATAAAGTACAAAGGATGTTATAGAATCGTACAAAATTTAGAGTAATGTTTCCGCCTTGGACAGTGTCATTTTCCGATAAATCGTCGTTGAAAATGTATATATTATAGTTAAAATTGTTTCTGTTGCCGTTTGTATTTGTCGATATTGAATAACGACGAATGATCGACGGTATCTTGTGAATTTTCAACGTCGATTTACCTAAAACAAGAAAAAAGCAGATGCAACTCTATATATTTTTAACATCCTGCGTCGAACTTCGTTTCAATTCGCATTGAAACACGTAGAAATACTACCGTCTACACCATTTATAGACGACGTCTGAATAATGAGGAATGATCGACGGTATCTTGTGAATTTTCAACGTCGACTTACCTAAAACAAGAAAAAAGGAGATGCTTCCTACAAAGAGATGCAACTCCTCTATATATTTTTAACATCCTGCGTCGAACTTCGTTTCAATTCGCATTGAAACACGTAGAAATACTACCGCCTACACCATTTATAGACGACGTCGGTTTACGACCGCGCTATATCCCCTCGAGCTATAGAGAATACGTCCGTGCATCTGTGCATAATATATTTCGAAGAGCGAACGCGTCACAGCGTGACACTGATTGCGAGCGGAAATCATTGTTCGTCGTTGTTCGACGAAGGTGTAACAGAGGGAAAACGGAAGAAATCGGAAGAGTGGAAAAGAGACGAAGAAGCACGAAAGGGGAGAGAAGGAAAACGGAAAAGGAGACAGAGGGAATTCGTAATGGGAGGCTATATACACGTGTACATTATCCTCGGGCAGAGTATTTAAGTATTTAAGAGGCTATAGGATATTCTGTACAATTCGAGCTGTGTATATCTTTAATCGCTGTGCATCATGTGGAGGAACACATTATATTTAAACGCGTGTCTGTGTCCGTGTCTGTGTCTCTGTGCAACATGTAAAATAATGGCATGATAACGTTGCTGTACCGTTTTAAGGATCTTAAGCGTGACAGTATAACACTAAACTAAACTAAACCAACTGACGGAGTTCTAGCTGTTAGGGTTTTAATCAAGCGTCTTCGTCTTAAGGGCCCCCTCGGGACGGCGTTTAAACCGTTAGGTTGTCGTCGACACCGTTTTGCGGATTCGTGGATGGGCTGTTTTCGTTTTCTGATATCGATGGTTGAAAATCGGACAGAATCGATTCTGTTTGATTCAAAAAATAAGAAAACAACTTAACCCTTTGCACTCGAGAGGCGACTGTCGGTCACCAAACGGTAGTTTCACCAATTTTCAGACTTTAGTCGGTTTGTTTATTAATCAGACTGGAGGTTAAACAGTTACATATGTAAATTTTAGCATATGACTTAACTAAATGAAGTTCAATATAAATAAATCTTAATAAATATTTTGCGCTTAAAAATCTGTGAAGTTAATATTATTAGACGACCAACTGTCACCTTTCGAATGCAAAGGGTTAATATTATATACTTCTGCCCTTGTGGTGGTTTAATATACCTAACCAATATGGTAGCAGTCAACGAATCACAGTTTTTTAATCAGGGATCTATTTTGCATCGGTTTTCCTAAAAAATATTCTTTTTTTCCAATTTTCTCAATTATGATCTTAAATTTAGAAGAATTTTCAACCACTGATACGCGATCTCTCGATGGTGTTTAGACCGATGGTAATTAAAGATAAAAATCGGCTGACTGTGAAAGGAGCATCGTGTAAACAGGATGGTCTGTTAAAATCGAGCTCGAAATACAATTTCATTTCGTTGAGTGTTCGCGTTGCTTATGCCAAATAACTTTTTTTTTATGAGATAGATTAGAGGAAGAAGCGTTGCAAAATGTAAAGCAATGCATTAGCAGTAACGTTTCTTTATCAAACAGAAAACGTGAGGGATATCTTTATGTTTCTAATGAATAATTCCCTTTTTAAATTCTATTTTTAATCGCGACAGATTATACAATCGGACAAGTTTTGCTCGCGTTCGTTGTCTGCCTTGGCAAAGCGTTCGCGTAAAAAAAACGGAGAAGTTATTTTTGTATTGTGACGGTGGTCTAGCCAGCTTGTCCGACGCGTTGCATATTCATAGGGGCCGTGGAGTAACTCTCGAGACTGTTCGCGGTTGATTGTCATAATTCGAGATAATAACGGCGGCACAATCAAGGACAAACATCGTCCGTAATCTGCCATTAGCGTCTCGATTCCCAGGAAACGCAAGTTACTCAACTGGAATTGCATTTGTTGCGAAAGGAGGACTAAAAAAAAAAAAGGGGGAATAAAAAAGTTGTCGCGTTTATCGTGTAGAATTATCGTTCCGGTGCGTGAAACGGCGTAAATCACTGATCGATGAGAAAGATCATCGACGTGGAGATTTTGCTTCTTACGCATAGCGTCTAGTACCTGCATCTTTATCTTATATCGAATCTCGAAATCTGGATAATTTTGTGAAAACACAGGAGATTATCTTAAATAGCCTACTTAAAGATTCTATTTTCTTAGTAAAAAAAAAAAAAAAAAGGAAATGGTACAGAACGTTTGGAATTATTTCTTCGAAACGTTCAAGTTTATATGTAAATCTGTTTTACTTCATTTTATGTTTTCTGCGTTACGCTTAAGTACTTCTTCGTCCGAAGAGAGACGAGCACAAAAAGATCACGTTATGCGAACAATCGAGTACAATCGAGGTATTAAAGCTTTTTCATTAAAACTGCACTTGCGCTGTATTATAATCCTTCATTATGAAACTGTAGGTTAATTTATTTTAGAGTCACGCCTTTCGAGACTTACGTGTATCGTTTAGGTATTCTTTGTTAAGTTAAGTCATAGAGATAGATCGTTGCGGTTTATGAAGTTAGAAAGAGGTGTGCGATTCTATAAAAATTAACGATAGATGATAATTTTCTACTCGTATCGTTTCCGGCTCTCACCTAACGCCATTGATTACTATACGATAGGGATAATAAACGATAGCCTGAATCGGTTTCACGCTTTTAGCTGATCCTAACAAACAGTAGTACCTGGATCATGTTCGTTCGCAAGCACCAATGGCGACCATTCGTTTCGTTGCGTTTCATCCATGCGTGTGTCTATTGCAAGCGTACTAGATGTGTCGTGTTGATATCGCTAATAAGTGAAGAGAATAGGAACAAGTTTTAACGCTGGTACTGCCTACGATTAAAGCATACTTATCCGCGGTAAAGAAATCAGATTGAAAATTACACTATCGGCCAAAAGTTTGGAAGAATTAAGCTCTACGAGAATTTAACCTTTTGTACTCGAGAGGTGACTGTTAGTCATCTAATGATACCAGTTTCAAAAATTTTCAAATTCGAAATATTTACTAGGATTCGCCTATATTACACGTTATTTAGTTTAATTAAGCGATACACTAAAATTTATATATATATGACTATTTAACCTCTGAGTCTAAGTAATGAACAAACTAACTAAAATCTGAAAATTTACGCAAAGGGTTAAAAGGGAAAAGGATTTAGAGTGCCGTCATCTTAGAAGTTTTCACGTTTAAAGATGTGAAATGTGAAATTGTTACTAATTCATACAATAATAAATTGTAGCTTATAAAAAAAAAATTAGCGATGGATTCGACGAGAACCAGAACGTGCTTCCAAACTTCTGAACGTTAATGTGTTTGTATGAAAAAATACTTGATGCGAGGGAAACGAAACTTCGTTTTCAGAAAGTAAGCTTAGAAAGCTTCTGTGAAAAATTATAAATCGATCGTTTGATTCTATAGTTCTAGCGTCGAATAAAACTTAAACTGTCGACATGTTTAATGAAATTCAAATCCGAAGAAAATGGAATTATTATAACGCGGAAGCATCGGGTATTGCAAATCATTCTTCTGCGATCTGTTAACGTGTCGTTGCTCGAATACAAAAAAAAGTGGCAGATCTTCAAAGCATGTAAACTCGTGGGAATGGCCAGGATTACGCGAAGCTTTATCGCTGGTATTATTACCCATTATTATTACCGAAGCAAAAAATTGGGCAATTAATTTCGTTCAATCTTTCCCTCGCAACACCTGCCACGAGGCGCACGATTCTATCGTCCGGCAACAACTTCGTGAACATAAAATCTCTCTCGCGTGACTGCGGGTAAATTTAGTTATGTTACACGAGACGATACTATCTGCTCGTGTGTAATATCTTTTGTTCGAAAGAAGGATCGAAAAGTCTGCGAAATTCATCCTTTTCCTCGTTTTCTTCATTTTTTTTCTTTTTTTTTTCTCTTTATCCTCATTCTCGTCCATCCTTGATACGATTAAAACGGCGAGACGTTAACGTTACTTCAAACGCGGATTCACCCTTTGCTTCGTTGCGAGGCTAATTGAATTTTCTTACCCTGAAACTTTCGCGAAAGTTAGACACAAAATTGAGATTGGATTTCGTTTTTAAAAATTTTTGTAAAATTACCATTTAACGTGCCCGCGAAACGACCTCCGTTAGAAAATTCCGAACTAACCGTTGAATTTAAATTAAAAATTTGAACCCGATCTAAATTCAAATCGGATTCAAAAAGTCATCGAACCGACATCCTTTCACCGCGAAGCTATTCCGTTAAGCATTTTTCATGTCCCCGTCGATCCTCGTGTTAAATCGACGATGTTTTCGCGATGTGACTCAAAATTTTCACAAATATCGCTAAGTTCGCGAAATCCTGTCGCTTTGTACGAACCCGATGGTCGTCGAAGACTGTTCTGATAAACGTATGAACAGTTTACTTTCACGTTAACATTTTTCTGAAACGAGATCCCCGTTCGTTCGAGAGAAGATAGTTTCTAGCTTTTCATCGTTTTCGCGTCGAATCTCATTTGCCAGACCGTTTTTTGAAGACTGCGTTTAGGCGTATGCTATCGACACTTTTACGATTAAATAATGTTTTCGACTTGCGTACGCCTTACAATTTTTCACTAGTACAAAACCATAATTAAAATGTTTAAAAAATTCTATATTTTATAATGAAAATACCCACCAAATGGCTTAAACGGAAAATTAAATTGTTAAATTGTGCTTAACTTCTAAATTCGACAAACATGACACAGTTTAACCCTTTGACTACTGGGTACGGCGAAATTTTTCGTTAGACATGCATTTCTGAGGAAGTATATTAAAATATTCAAAATACTGAAATTTATTACATTACCATAAGACCAATTATAAAATTTTAAAACTAGCGAAACAAGCGAAATTTGATTTGGACGCCAATAGGCCATCAACAGTACCGGGAAGTCAACACGTGTCGGACGCTAATAGGCGTCAACAGTAGTCAAAGGGTTAATATGCTTGCATGTAACGTTGCGAGACGAACACGCGCCTCGGTGCTGTATTTAATGCCATTTAAGTACAACGGTAACGCGTTCAACCGCGTACACTTAAGCTCGTTATCATACATTCGGTGCAACGTTATGTTCGCGATCGCGCTCAAGATGCTTCTCCATCCTCGTAAGCAAGCCGTACGGGATGTGTATGTTTTTGTCTGCGTGTTTACGTACGTGTATACGCGTGTGCGAGAGAGTAGCTCTCTACTCACCTCGATTGCGACAATAACAGGATAAGATGGTAATGCAAGACCTTCGAGTTTCAGGGGATGAAAAGCTCGGCTTTCGATGTTTACAAGGATAAATCAGAAGGTTCCTGGACTATATTCGTAATACGATGTAAGAGTTTCGTCAGTTCCAATCGACAGATTAATTACAATCAGTGTTTATACATTTATTTGAATCGTTCAAATTATTCGAAATTAAAGTAGCTAAGTTTCTCTGAATTTCTTAAAAGCTATTTATAGTATTTGTAAAAATCAAAACTTTTTTTTTTTAGAGAAAGTTATTCTCTTGCCTAAGAAACTTCTGCATTCCTACATTTCTGCAGACGATTTAAGTTATTCACCGTTTCCATCCCCAAACGAATGCATTTTTCTAAAATCAGCTTGAGAACTTTTTAATGTTCCACCACCCTCAACGAACACCGACCTTTGTGTAACAGAGAGAAGCGTAAAAGGTGGTCTTTTATCTGTTTATATTTGCGTTCGTCCTGTATACGTTACAGAACACGTACTTTTGTTACGCTCGACGAGCCATCGATAAGTGGAAACGCGTTCGAAGCGGATGAGGAGGCGTTTCGCGGCAGATAGAAGCGTTTATGAGCTACGATGCGTTTACGTAACACCGTCGACAAGCATTCTTTTCTTTTTCCTTTTCGCGCGAAATCGTTTAATCGAACCGAGGGAACGTTCCACGGACACGGAAATGTAATTAATGGCCGGACGATCGCTACTAATATAGTCTGCCCCGGTCGTGATTGCATTCGCAGAGGCCTCATAGCCCAACAGGATGCATAAACAGCTTCTTAATGGAGTGGGCGTTAAATCGAGCGTTCTTACTAGTGGATTTCAATAAGTTCTCCGCTATACTGCTCTCTTCTAAGTTAACCCTTTGCACTCGAATTTAATATTACCATGAATTACCGCCAACTCGGAATTTATTCTTTTATCCAATCAAAACAAAACTTTTCCAATACGTTATTAGCCTACACCTAACTGTAACATTTCATGAGTATAATTAAAAAAAATGAAAATTCCACGAAATATTTATTTATACACAATACGCTGGAGATATACGAGCGCAACGGCAAAACTTGTGGTGTCGCATACGCTGAGACATACGAGTGCAAAGGGTTAACACTATTCCTACCACGACCGGTCAAATGACCGTTTTTAAAATTTCGATTAGAATTTCACGTGTACAACGTAATCGAACCGTCTCTGAATTTTAGACTTTTCCTCAAATAAACCTATAATACATTTTTCAATATTCACTTCTTTCCTCATTGTTTAGTTTCTGAAAAAAATTTGTAGTCTGTCTTACGTGGGAATGTCGCGATAGGAATAGGTATACATGAAATGTCGGTAGGAATAGTGTTAACACGTTCCGTACCGGACCGTTTTTTGAACACTTTTTGTTCAGGCCGCGTATATAACACACACCTTTACGATTAAATAGTGTTTTTGATCTACGTACACCTTACAATTTTTTAATAGTACAAAACCGTAATTAAAATTTTTTAAAAATTCTTCATTTTACTATGAAAATATCCTAAACGTTGAAACGTATAAAATGAAGTACCTTCGATGATTACTATACGCGACAAATTTTAATTGTTACTTTAGAATCATGCGTTTCTATGATATCGTAAAATAAAAGGGTTAAACAGGCTGATGTTGAATTCTCTGTGTCAAAAAAAAAAAAGAAGAAGGATACGAACAAACTGTTATGTTTCGTGGAATAGCATTTAAATATGTTGTAACGAACCTGATCATCGAAATTATTATTAACATAATTTATGTATAACGATAAAGAGGTAATAATACTTGGGTATTATTATGATATTGTGAAAATTGTCAAGTGTTTTACAGTACAGCCAAACTTTGCGTTATTTTACGTGAAATAACCCGAATAATGTGATCGATGATTTCTATGAGTAGGAGATTTTCTCTGGGTGAACGACGGGCTGCAGAGAGATATCGAACGTAGAAACCACGAGAACGACGAATGACGTTCATTTCCGACGGAAATAAAACCAACTACGAATATCCTTGCGTTTGCATAAAAGACAACTGCATCGCTCTTGGTGCGTAACTATACATGAACATAGTGTAAATTTAATTAAACGTAAGAACATTGAAAAGTACGCACGAAAAAGAGAATACAGAGTAACAGAGATTACAGAAAGAAAGAAAGAAGAGAGAGAGAGAGTGAGAGAGAGAGAGAAAGAGAGAAAGAGAGAGAGTGCAACGTTGATCGGTATTAATTATGATAATTACTTTTATGTTTAAGTATTTCAATGTGACGCTAGATAGATAGTGGACGAAGATGAAAATGGTGCGCTTGAATTCGATGAAATATTTATTATCCTCTTCACGCTGTCACACGGAGGATAATTTTATTCCCTACATCTTAGCGAAAAGCACGAAAGTTATTTTATTCAGAGATTAGAAACGAACAATTTAAGGAAATATAAATTGGAGAGTATAGGTTGAACAGTAATGGAAATAGCGAATAACTATTTTTAACTTCGATCAGACATGAAACGATAAAGTTATTATCGTTCTAAAATTTATCGAAAGATAGGAAAGGTTTTTAAACGTTGAAAACAGCTCGTATTTGATACGTGAAAATGTAGGTAACGGTAAAATGTTTTAAAGTGGTTGTGAAATATTAAATCTTTATACCGTATTGCTTCCATTAATATCTCCGTGGCAGGGATAAGGGAGTTTCAAAGAATTTTTTATTAACAGACTGCGTTACCTTCTGCTCTATGGTGCTCTTAAGTTCCTGAAACGTTTTCTATTAAAAGAGATCGAATGCTTACAAGTTATGACATAACTGAGCCATTTTCTTTTTCTAAATAATTTACCAGATACCAATTTTGAAGGTGAAAAGAATTCCAAATCGATCCTTTGTCGACTATATTAAGACCAAGGATATTTCACCGGTCCTGCAAAATTGATCGGTAAAAATTGTACAGTGGCTGCAAAAAGTATTCACGCACACAGTTTTCGTTATCACATGTATCTATGAACTAATGAGAATCGATTATATTAACCCTTAGCGCTCCATTGGCTTCGCTGTGGACACATTCTGTATTTAATATGGTTAAATCCCAGATGCTTTGTCATTCAGTTATTTCCCGACCTAATTTTATAGTTAAAGATATGGAAGAATGTTACGTCGAGTATGTAAAGCTGAGCGATTGTAAAGAGGTATTTTCTACGAAGAAATCAGAATCGTCTGAAATAGGGACTGTTGCATACAAAGAAAAGAAATGCATGGAGCGCCTAAGGGTTAAATTCTTTACCATCAGATAGTTTGTGCTGATTACACCCACAAATTTAATGTTATGAGAACAAAATATTTAATTCGATGAAAGATAAACATTGGAAAGTACGAGGCACGTACAAATACATTTCTTGTAGCCACTGCATCCGTTAACGCTACAACTATCGACAATTAAAGTGTACTTATTTGCACGGAAGAAATCAAATTGAAAATTACACGAAGAAATACCGAATGCATAGAAAACAAATCTTTATTAGCATCTTCTAGCAGAAAATCATATTAAATTTTAGAAGCTTTACCTCTGTGAATTTATAAGGCTGCTACGAGTGATCACTAATTGGTCATTTTGACTGGTCTGGTAGTTCTGGCGTTAAAGAGACCTAGATTAGCATCGAATGAAAGGAAAGATGGCTCAATCGTAGCGTTGACGAAGTTGATTTCCCTCTGAACTCCAAACAGTCCATCGATTATGGTCGCGTGCACGTTGAATTTTCGTGAGCTCCCTCGAAAATTTCAGCGAGCTTGAAAAGAACGAGGTAAACCGAACGAGATCGAAGAAAGAAGAGCGTGACGAGGATAATAACGAGCAGTACGATCGATCCTATCGTTTCTCGCCGTTTACTCGACGCGAGATAACCCGCGGTATAATATACATATATAGGTACTTAAGGAGATTCGTGATTCGTGAAATTCGCCGGCTCGTTAAATTGAATTCCGCCTTGGAATAGGAATGATGCTCGCCTCGACGAGATTGTTATCGTTGTACCTAAATAAAAAGAAAAAAAAAACTATAGATATTAACGTGGAAAAAAGAAGAGACACAAAGGAACACGTACTGTCGTTCTCTCGCTATTTATTGTATTGTAACGATGGGTATGAGCATATACCGGAAAATAAAACTAATTATTACTCTAAACGGGAACGACGTTGAACGTAACAGTGAGGTGCAGAAGTTTTTACCAACGGCAAATCACTGAAGAGTGTTTTTTTTTAAGTAATGGTAGCAGTTGAGGGATTATTGAAATGGTGTTTTTGAAGGTTTCTAAGAAATCGAGTTGACTAGAAATTTTTGCACGTCACTGTGTTCATTAAATGTTACCCTTCTTAATCGTACGTTCTCCCTTATTTTCTTCCTTCTGCCTTTGGCGTTATTTCCTTCTCCCAATCTCCTTCACAAATTTAGAATCTTCTGTGAGGGTTTCATACATACGGAATAACTTTCGTTGGAAAGGGAAGCTTGAAATAACGAAATGCATAAGCTTTGTTTCAACAATAACGAAGTAAACAGTTTTAACTTTATTTTATTATATATTGGAACATTTCAAGTATTGTCTTTTAACATTTCTCGTTTGAGTGCTCGATAAAAGGGGTTGTCTCGATTAACGAGGTTCCTTCATATTTTATTCAAACAGTTTCGATTGTCCTTAAAAATCACGTCGATAATTTACTTTCTTATATGATAATCAACCAAACCATTAACATTAACTTGATTCTCGTGCTTGGATCATAAAATCAAACAGTCCAAATTCACGTTCGTCGTAGATCAACGAAGGAATATTAACGAGCTCGATAAGCCGGGCAAAGAACGGCAATTCTTAAAAATAACTTACAATTATGAAGCCATAATCAACAGCATTGATTTCAAAACACAACAGTCAAGTAAACTTACATCTTACGTTTCCTCACGGATTACTTAACAATCAACTTGTTAATAGTTTCACAAAAATGATCCTTGCCAATAAACATTTCAACACAAACCGATCGAATTACACCGCCAGGAAACAAAAAGGTATCGATCACAGAATCTGTTCGATATTTTCAAGAAAATCCAAGTTCGTTCGTCGAACCCTTCTTAGCAGGATCCTCGTCGCACGCCAGGTACAATGATTTACAGAATTGATCGAACAAATGTTAAGCTACATTTCCGTTTTTTATCAAACGCAACTGCAACTTTAACACTTAGCCAACCGAATGGGGAGATCTCCCTTCTTTCCCTCAATAAAACGCTACCATCGATTCTATTTACTTTTGTGATTAGTTGGTCTTGGGCTAGTGTTGAATTTATTAAAAATTGTACTTTAGAAAAGAAGGAAATAATGCATTAGATGAACTGTAAATAACGCCAATTCAAAACTAATAACGAAAGCAGATAAAATGAATGGCAGCGTTTTGTCGAGGAAAAAGAAAGGAAAATCTCCCCATTCAGTTGGCTAAGTGTTAATCTCTCACAGCTTCTAAATTATTCGATTATCGTTATCGCAATTTATAACCAGCAAGCGTATCTTCGTTGAACAAAAGAATAGAACGAAGAAAAGTGTTCGATCAATTCCTCGACTCACTGTATTAACGGCTTTAAATCCTTTGGATGATCAATGCTGCGCCGGATAATCAGCGAACCAGCTGAAAGCCCCGTTCGAGCCGGTCTGTCCACCGAAGTCCACGTAATCCAGGATGTGGGCGATGGATCTCTCGGAGCGTGGACCGTTGAGCTCTTCCTGGTTAACACTAGGAACTGCTACTGGCACGTAAGCCTCTGTTTGCCGAGCGATCCTTGCCGTGGCCTGTGCCATCGGGCTCAGCTCGATCACGTCGATCCCGTCGATCCCGTCCACCGGAATGGCGATGTAACGGCGTCCGGCCGAAGCACCGTAAACGCCGCACAAGAGAAGCAACGTTACTGTCTGGAATGGTACAATGAAACATCGAGGTTCAACTCTCGACTGTCGGGAGATTTTGACCGGAAAAAGGCACCTTTAACCCTGTGATGCCAGAGAGAGGAGTTCTCGAGAACACCCACTACGCACACTACCGCAGTAAACGCGTGTACGTGAACTCAGCGTTTCGGATGACTTCGGGAAATCGAGATAACAAACAAATGAAAGTGTTTCTTTCTCGCTCTTGAAGTGATTAACACTGTTCCTACCGACACTTCACGTATACTTATTCCTATCGCGACATTCCCACGTAAGACAGGCTACAAATTTTTCTCAAAATATAAACAATGAAAAAAGAAGTGAATATTGAAAAATGTATTACACGTATATTTGAGAAAAAGTCTAAAGTTTAAAGGCGATTCAATTACGTTGTATCTATGAAATTGTAATCGAAATTTTAAAAACGGTCATTTGACCGGTTGTGGTAGGAATAGTGTTAAATCCAACCAATGTGGAAAACAAGCTTGCAATCTTTTCTATCTCAATTTCCTGAAGTCGTCCGAAACGCTGAGCTCACGTACACGTGTTTACTGCGGCAGTATGCTCCCGTCCTCAGTCTGGCATCACAGCTTTAACCCTCTGCATTACTGTGCCGGAGTCACCTATATTTTGTGGTAACACGTACAATCAAAAGGTCGAGATAATGTATTTTACCATTGTTAATGAAACACTTCGCTTCGAGTGTTATTGGATCATTTATAATCGGCATTGTTATTTTTGGAATTGATTTTGTTTCCTTTGGATGTTCATTATTAAAGTTCGACCACCGACCTCGATTTAAATTATTAGTTTTGCGTTCATCGGGGGCCTCTAATCCTCATCGAGCCACATTAAACGATGTGCTATTGGCCATGCATTTCACGGCACGTTGATCTTCACAGCCGTGGGGAATCCCTTAAAGGTTAAAATATTTTCCCTCCCGAGCATTATCGGAGACGAGAGGTATAGCTTCTGGTCTAGAAACGTACAACTTTTAAATCCTTGCCTTCGGAACAGAACTAAAAATCAAAAGCTAAAACCGATCGATTGAAAACAATTATGGGGATTGAGCGTTAACTTTCTTCACGTTTAAACCACTTTTATTTATCATCTCACGCGCCTGATTAAAAATTGCATCGATCTCGGAACAGATAATAATGAAACAGACCAAGATCAGACTTGTTTATGCATAATTTCGTTTTCTCGTTTCGTTTCGAGCAGTTGATGCGAGTTTTACAAGGCTCGTCGAGCATGAACGCGTAATTATTAAATATCAGACCCACGGGGACACATTAAAAAGGTCAAGGCGACGGACTGTAATTACCGAGGATCATCCTTGAACAAATTTAACAAGAACATTGTAATTAGTGTTCCTGCTATTTATTTACAGCAATGTTCCAACAAAAATATACTGGAAACTCAGATAATTAATAATGATATCGGATGAGAGACAGTTTTCATTCATCACTATGCTTAATTGTTGCAATAGAAATGATAACATTGTCAGAACGCGTCGTTAGAGCATTGAATGAATCAAGAAAAAGCTGATGATTATTTTAGATTAACACTATTCCTACCACAACCGGTCAAATGACCGTTTTTAAAATTTCGATTAGAATTTCATAGATACAACATAATTGAATCGCCTTTAAACTTTAGACTTTTTCTCAAATATACGTATAATACATTTTTCAATATTCACTTCTTTTTTCGTTGTTTATTTTTTGAGAAAAATTTGTAGTCTGTCTTACGTGGGAATGTCGCGGTAGAAATAGATATACGTGGAGTATCAGTAGGAATAGTGTTAATATTAGAACTAGTGCTTAAGCTTAAAATGGTCAGAGTGACCAATTTGTAATTTTTCATAGAAATTTTATTAATCTACCCTGGGTACGTTTTCCGGAATACGCTATGATTTTCTATAAAACGTATAAATTAATACTTGTTTCTCTTGCGTGTTACATACTTTTCGTATTAATTTTCGATAATAGGTGTACTTTAATCGTCGGTGATTCTAATGTCGTTAAATTGACCGATAAAAGTTTTCAGTATGCTCGATGTCGTCACCGGCGTTCCCATCGATCATTGTAGCCGATCGAACACGTTTCACAGTGTTATCACTGGTTATTAGTTATTTCACTACCGACCAATTAACTCGTACTCGTAATTTAAGAGCACACGATATCATCGGTGCACCATTGAATAATTTCATCCGGTGATTAGCAGTTGAGCTAATGGGACCAATTAGAGCGCGTCCTACTGTTGCAAAACCGTCAGCCGGTTGATTTATGCGTTCTCTAGCGGCCCAGTAATTATGCAAAGTCAAAGGAACAGAAAATGACAGCTTTATGTTTGGTTACTAATTAGAGAAATGTAATACATGCAAAAATTCGTACATTGTATTTTTGAACATACGAACGTAACCATTTATTTGTGATTTAAGGATAGAAGTTAAATGCTAGTTCTAAGGTCTAGCTTCCGTAGATTTATATGAAATCAGTTTTTAATTATGCTTTTGCCCCAACAAATGGAAAAGTTACTCTATGTGAATCCCTAATTTAAACTAAAATCACGTTAGTCGACAGACAGTCGGAATAAATGTCTGACCACCTTTAGCCTCATTCTACTTGAGCTAAATTTCACTGATCGGACCATTAAAATGTCTATCTGTTTTCATTGCACAGCTCGTAACCGTTGAAGCTGCCCATATACGCTTGACGCCATAAAAATTGTGTATCATATTAGCAAAACGTCCAAACCCCTTTCCAGAAGGATGAACTTTACTTTCACTGAATATAAACTGGTTCGCGACCCTCATTTTAATTTAGATCCACTCTAAAATAGCCCATGCAAAGGTTACTTAAAATACCTCTCGTATAATACCAAAAATATCCAAATTTATACTAGTCATATAAATACCCGCGCACCAACCAATCCTAATAAAAGTGCTATATTTAATTAAAACGACAGACAACTCCGATTATATAGCATTTAAATTGCTTTGAACAATAATACTGATCAAAACGAGTAAACGAATGATAAAAGTAAATAATTATAAACAACATAAAATCAGATTTCTTCTGTATTTCATCTAAGAATTAAATTTCTACTGTGTTAATTTAGAGATTAAGTTTTAACTATATCATATATCTATGTTCGTTGAAGAGATGTCTGGTACTTCGAATTCTATCACTTTTGCACCAAAAGTATCACCCGAAGCGAACGCGTTAAGAGACCAAAAATGATAACTGAAATTTACCAAATGATTCATCGTCGGATTTTCTTGTCACGTCGGTTGTTTAGATATTCGTCGCACTGATGAGAGAACGCTAGGCTAGCGTCGTTTTATATGGTTTCGCTTGGCCGCAGCTTTCTCGTTTTTCCCGATCACCGAGTCTCAGCTGGCTTCCAGGCGACAGCAATTACTTCTTTACTCGCTATTTACCCCATTCTAGCCCAATTGTCGCGTTCGCGGTTACGACGAACGTGAAAATTGACGATGAACTGTTTTTCCTTTCTTTTTGCCTTATTCGTTTAGGAAGTCGCTAGTACTTCGTGTTTCATTGGAAATGAAATTCATCTAAAGAAAGGATTGATACTATTCGTGTTATTTCCTGTGTTTAAATAACAAATCGTTACAATGATTCAGTTGAAAAATAGGTTACGAGGTATGATTGTTCGACTTTGCGATGACTGGTAGCCGTTTCGATGTTTAATTGACAAAACCTAGTTAACTATACTACCCTCCTAAGTTAATTCTTGATGGCATCGCTTAAAAAGCACTTAGACCGTTTCTAGATCACTATCAAGTCCTTAGGACGTTCTAGCTATATTTAAAAAGCAAAAAACTGTGTGAAACTTTGAATATTTAAATATACCTTGAAAAATGACAAAATGCGCGATTGGACATTTTAACATTTTAACTTAGGAGAGCAATACAATAATGTACCGTTTAATTTATACAGAATATTTTAAAACACGTTAATCCTTCGCGATAAAAATTCCTGTAAATTTTAAAAATCATCGTTTCATTCAATCAAACACCGTCTTCGTGTTTACCGCCGTTTAAAAATGGCCCCACGAACGGTCATTAATCGCAAAATTTCTCGATCGGGTTTCTAACCGTGCAACTATATACTGAACGCGCTCTATAAAAGCAGATACGATTTCGTAGCCTGTGCCGGATGAGCAAGTTCTCTACTCACTGCTCCACCGCAGTAACTTCCGATATCGCTCTTTCTTCGTCCAGTTCCTCCTCTGCCTCCTCCTGCCGCCGCCGGTGCTGCCGCTGCTGCTGCTGCTGTTGTTCGCCGAGGGCTTTGTCCCCACGTTTTTGCGGCGATCCACTCGATTCTGACTTTTACCGGTGGACAAGAAGCTTCGAAAAATCGCCGGTCTTGTATCACGATGCCGTAATCCGAGAAAGCAGCGGCATGATGGATAAAGTGAAAGGAAACGACGATTTAGGGTACCGTTAGAAGGCAACGAACAAATGGGTATATAGCTTACAGAACGATCATTTTATTCGTTGGTAATCTTTACTTCGTCTGTTCGAGTACAATTTCGATTCCTTGGCATCGCGCATCGTTCGCGATCGGTAACAGATCACGTTTCTGATGAATGTGATAATCGGGTAAAACGAACAGCCTCTGCGAAGCTTCTAGATCTACGATATACGTGTATACTTGAAAGCGTTCAAGGCGAGTCGATCGTTTTCATGGAAAAATAAACCTCTCGAAGAAACAAACAGATAAGTTAAAAGAAGCAACATTGTATACAACATCGTTGATACATTAAAATCGTTTTCTTCATTAAGTAACGAATCGTGTCGCGTATAACGACTATTAGTAGGTCGATGGGAAATAAATGGTTCATCGATGAGATAATATGGATTTAACATATTATCGTAGGAACTGTTGATTAATTTTGATTCTGACCGTTGTTACGCTTTACATTATCTCTGCGTTCGAAACCACTGTACGGAAACAATAATAACGTTAATTTAATTAACGTTGGAGTTGTGCCTTTAAACACTTAAACGCGATGTTTTGAAATAGAAACAATATTTAGAAAAGGTAATCCTATCTTGATTTGCAGTGACTGTGGTCCGATAAAAAAAGGAAAAATAACATTTATATTCAAATATGTATTCATTTATTTCCCACAAATCTAACGCGAGAAAAATCTTAATTAATTATCTTATAAAAATAGAACGATCTACGTGATTTTCTTTATACTCTTAACACACCTTCTAATACTTGCATCCGTTTCTTACATGCTATGTATATATTTCGGTAAAGGTAATTATGCACGAAGCGATTTAAGGCACACGGTTCCTTAATGTTGAGCATACTTTGAATAGCCGTACGTGTTCTGAAGGAAACAATGCATGACTTAAAGAGTAGCGCTACGTAAAACTGCTTGGAAGAAGAGCAAGGAAGAATGTATTTCCAGGGTTTATCGTGCTTCGAGACAACTGCTGTTAAACTGTCTAATTTCTGTCGCTTTCAGGCTCTTACGATTATTCTTTTCTTATGTACTTTCTCCTATAAAGCGTGCGAAAACGATTTCTATTTTGATTAGGTAGTATGGCAGAGGTTCGTTGACGTAAAATTTAAAGAACACTGTGTTCCGCATGACAGCCAAAGTACATTTAAAATACAATCATTAAAATAGTTAGAGAATCGTACGCGTTTTAAATCATTGATAACTCAATAATTTTGCAAAAGAATATATATATATATATAAAACCAAACAGGATTGTACAAACGATGCAATTAAGAAAAATAAAGGTTCAATTTAATTTCTTGAACTTAACGCTAAAGTAAATAGCAAGTTTTTTTTTCATTTATTCCACAAAAGCGAGATTCTCTAACTGCTTTCAAAAGTATCTTCTAACCTTCTCCTCTATAAGCTCAATCTTGTTATCTTTAATGAACGTAACTTAAAAAACAAGCGTAGAACTAAATTAGGTTAGATCGTCGCGCGTTTACTACGTTATCCTTTTCTTTTCTATCGAGAAGAAACGTTGTAAATTTCTTCCAAAACATTCTATCTATGCGATGTATCTACCAGGCTAAAATAAAAGAAGAGAAGCGTAACTTGATGGAAAGAAAACTGCTGGCTGTTTGGATTTACCCCAGCTCCAGCTCGTCCGAATCTTCTGAAAGATCGCTCTCGTAACCAGCCGGAGCGGCTCGCGAACATCTGGCGATCTTCAGCTGAGAATCGTGAGATCCCCCGTATCGATTCCTGTTTCCATTTCGCATATAATCACCGCCACCGTCCTCTTCTTTCACTTTCTTCTCGTGCTCGATGAAACTGTTCGATTCGTCTTTCACCGGCGTCACCAGATCGATCTCCTCGATCCGTGCGCTGAGTTTCTGAAACAAATCAACGTAGACGCTATTAATGATCGCGATGCGTTGGTCGATTTAACGGTTAACCGCAAGCAAACCGCGTTTTACGAGCTACACGCAGGAAAAAAAATGGGGGAAAAAATCACACTTTCTACGGTTAATCTGGATTGGTTCGTTTAGGAGTAACAAAGAGGATGCTTCTTGCAATCCCATGGTATAACTTTTAAATTGAAACAGTGTTAAAACACTTGGCCAATCGAATGGGGAGATCTCCCATTCTTTCCTCTGCCATTGATCCTATTTACTTTTGTTATTAGTTAGTCTTGAATTAGCGTTGTTCACAGTTCGTTAAATGCATTTTTGGTTCTTTCAAAATAGAATTTTTAATCAATTCAACTACAGTTCAAGACTAACTAATAACAGAAGTAAATAGAATCAACGGGAGAGGAAAAAATGGGAGATCTCTCGATTCGGTTGGTTAAGCGTTAAAACTCATGTAATTGTTAAACTTTCGAATAGTAAATATTTTCTAATATCGTGAAGCGAAAATACGCTTTACTCACTTGTGGTGTTGTCAGATCAATGTTTTGAACTTGAGGATGCTTCGATGCGTTTCTAGTGGATGTTTCGAGATCCACGACAGATGTGTTTGACGAGTCGATAGTCGAATCCAATTTACGTGAAGTGTTTGCCGGTGTTTCCGGGCTCAAAGCTCGTTTAGCCAGCGGAGAGATAGTCGCGGGACTTGAAACAGTCGTAATCTCGTGGCTTCGCGTTGATAGCGACAACGTTGAAGAGGCAGTTGACGATACTGTTTCCTCTGACTCGGCAAGTCCTTCGTTTATCAGCTCCTGACCGATATTGATGTCCTATAAATTACAGTTAAACAAGAAGAACAATGAAACTCAAACTATTAATTTTCTAGGGAAAATAAAATTCTTAATAATTAATCTTTAACTTATATTCCTTTAGTATAAATTTAAAAACTAACGATTTTACTTTTAAAACGAGAATAATCAGAATTTCTCGTTTCTTCAACTTTTCATCTAACAATTTTCATAAAATACCTTATCGTCGGTTTTATCAAAAAGATCGACGCAAGGAATTGGTGAACCTTCGCGTCGAGATCTTCCGTAGCCAAGTACCCGTTCTTTGTATCCTCTAACTTTGGCTATAAGCATTCTCCATTGAGCCAACCAAGTGAGATCAGCAAATTTGTCACAAGCTTCGGTGCTCCATTCATTTTCCCTGGGCCACACAAACGAAAACGGGATCGTTTATCTACAGATTCATTATACACATAATTATTTCGCATTTATCGGATTTCATCATTCATATGTTTGACAAACGAAGTAATTCGCACGCTGATAATCTCTGTTTCATCTCACAGCTCGTTTAACCGTCGATATTTTAACGACTGTGAAATCTGAAACTGTCTACGCTGCGAAACTGTTCGATATACCTTGAATTATGCGTAAAATGAAATATTGTTGCCGGTTAACTTTCCAACCAAATATTGGCAGTTGTGTGCCCAACAACTACGAAGTTACGCGAAGCGCAGGGTAATAAATATGTCGTTGAATTGGCAGCGGAAAGTGAATCGTACGCCCAGAAATGTGATTTCATTTCCAAATGTTTGGTATATTCGTATTACCATAAACATAACGTAATTCGCTAAATATACACGCTATAAACCGACTACTTTTTAACTTCACATATTCTGCAGAAGCATTATATTTCTATTCTAATAGAACCCGTTAGATACATTTTCGTCGAACGAAGATTCGGTGATTTTCCTCGTGCTAATTTTATGCACGTTGTTGTAACCTAACGAGGGAGGCCAGAGTGTACGCAAACAGCATGCGAATATCTATGTTACTGCACGTACAATATTTTTGTTGAAAATGCCTAAAAGTGTCGTCGTGCTATTTTTATTAATAATGAAAACTTTGATAAGAAAAACTTTGGAATTGTTGGACTTCGTATTCACCCTACACAAATTGGAATACATTGATATCAAGAAATTTGAAATGAACCTATTCCGAGATGAAATCCCATAATTATGAAATCATGTCCTCGCAAACCACCCTCTAGTCGTGAAACTCGAACATCCCCTAAGAATTAACATAGCAACCCATAAGATTTAATAAGATTTAACGCCAGTTTCATTTAACAAAGTATAAAACTTCGTTCCCATTGATGGTAGACATCGAAGAACATTTTGTCGATGTCCCGTGTTTCTTGAAAAAGTCGCTATATGTTGAAATCGTTTGGAAACGTGCAGCAGCAATAAGCGACAAAATGGGGCATCAGCGTAGACGCAGCTTTAATAATCGATATCATATTCGGTCATACAAAGGAGGATCTGAAAGTTAACCCTTAACACTCCTGCTTTTAAGTGTGAATATCGACCGGCAACTCCTAACTTATCCTCGTCATATTTCGACTTGCAAGTTTTTAAATGTCAAACTTTAAACGCGACAATGACGTGTAAATAATAATATTAAAGTCATTCAATACAATCTTTATTCATTTCAGAAATAATATAATTTCGATTACAATATTTATATTATTAACCCTTTCGCAGTTTAATACGATACAGATTCGAGTAAGCCATAAATTACAGCAGGGTAAGTTTCACACCTTAAATCGTGCCGTGATAACATAATTAATAAAGTTTACTATATGGAAACAATCGAAGTTATGCACTTTTTCAGACTAACGCAAAAAGATGTCAGAAGTACGGACAACAACAGAATAGTTATTTTTTTAAACTGCTTCTCTTTAACACTATTCCTACCACAACCGGTCAAATGATCGTTTTTAAAACTTCGATTAAAATTTCATAGATACAACGTAATTGAATCGCCTTTAAACTTTAAAATTTTTTCTCAAATATACGTATAATACATTTTTCAATATTCACTTCGCTTTTCATTGTTTATTTTTTGAGAAAAATTTGCAGCCTGTCTTACGTGGGAATGTCGCGGTAGGAATAAGTATACGTGAAGTGTCGGTAGGAATAGTGTTAAGCTGTTTGTCATTTTATTACACTGTGAAAGGGTTAATCATGTTGGTGGTGCTTGAGAGACACACTTGAAGCCATAAGGGTTAAATAATCAGGGCACCATCAAAGTAAAAGTTCAACCACCCCGACTTTCAGCAGCGTTCATATCCCTGATTCGTTTCGTATCTTGTCCCAATTACCCACAACTTCTACGTAACCGCGATTCTTTATACGATTACCATTAACCCTGTTTCGTAGCCGGGATTCGGTTCGAATTCGAGGGGCGATAGAGAGATACCGTGGCACGAAACAAAGAACGTGTGCGTGAAGCACCCCCGTTTAGCAGGGCCTAAGCACTTTCGTCTTGTTCCATTTATAAACGACGGAACGTAAGTGTACAACACGTGCAGGAAGATGAAGTGGACGATGAACGTAGACCCTCTCGGCAATGGTCAGAGGGTCTCAGTCGTTTCACGATCCTCGTGCTGAACAACAATCCTCGTTCAAAGGCAACAGAGAAGAAAAAAGACAGAGAAACCTCGTTTCGTTTTCGTTTCGGCGAATCGAACTCGTGTTACGGTGGCGAGCTAAGAATCGCAACGTCAAACTTTGCTCCGAGAATATCTTCGTTCGTTACGACAGGTGATAGCGAACAAAAAAAAAAAAGAGGATCGAAGATTTTAATATCGGTGGACGCTAAATTAATTTCCGTTCTCGTTCACCGATTTTCGATGGAAAACGCTTCGACGGGCATGGAGGAAAGTGGACGCGTATGAAACGTCGAGCGCGGAGTGCAAAAGTGAATTCGCGATTTCTCGCTGGCAAAACCTCTACTCTTGCTTGCTCGATGCACTTTATACCCGATGCATTTTAACGAACGTCATAATAGACGCGTGTGTTGTATTTACGTAAGTACGCATTTATTTCGCGGCGCTGCTGCTCGTTCCAACCTGCGTACGACCGCGGGCTTTGATGCGTGTGTGTAACAGTGTCAAGTGGTGGTTTGAATGTCAACAGAGAAAATATTTTCCCTCTCGGATTTCTGGTTATTCCCGAGGAAAGCTTCGCGTTTATTAACCCTTAACGCTCCGTTGCCACTGCTGCGGAGACATTCTGTATTTAACACATTAACCCTTTCGCTACCAGGGCCTCAGAAGACAAATCGCCACCACAACCCAGACGTTTTATTATTTAAATATCATATCAATTGTCATTAATTTTTGTGGGACGTATTTATAACGTTCTAACTAAGTGAAATTAGCAATTTTACACGCTGACCCACATAAGTGACACTGTGTGTCACGTATTTCCGAGGCCGGGCTCAGGTAAGAAAATCGGGTCGTCACGTATATGTGACGCTGGTAGCGAAAGGGTTAAGGACCGCAAAGAAATCTGTAAGACATGGGACCGCATGGGAAACGAAGGCGAACCTAGGATTTAATATGGAACCAACGATTTATTACTTATATTGATGTAAATACTTCAGTACGCAAAGTAGGATCCAATGTATTGATGATTGATAACGGTATAGAGACGAGCGACGAATGATGGTTAGTATCACCCCGTAGTTATAAGTAACGAGCGAGCTCTAATGAGCAATGAGCATGGATAACAACTGTTGCAAGCATCGAACATTCGAAAAGGCTGGTCGGGAGGAAACAAAAAAATTGAAAACAAATACAGAAGATTTCAACGTGTATCAAAGTAGGTGACATCTAAAGACAGCGTGTAGAGAACACTGGTTATTTCATGATCCATTCGAAAGACGGAACGCGAAACATGAGAAAACTCGTGAACGGTCCTTAATGTGTTAATACGATTACGTTCCAGATGCTTTGTCATTAAGTTGTTTTCCGACCTATTTTTATAGTTAAAGATATGGAAGAATGTTACGTTGAGAATGTAAAAAAGTTGACCAAACGGTAAAAACGCATTTTCTACGAAGAAATTAGAATTGTCTGAAAATGGGACTATGCAACGAATTTTGAAATCAAGCTTACGAAACGAATACCAGAGAACTAGCGTTACCGTGGAAATCTAGCTATCGAGTTGGAAACATTTTCGTTTGATTGATAGGCTTGTTGCAAAGCATCGTTCGAAATTAATCACGTGAAAACGTCGGAAAGCGTAAGAACTGCTATCGAAAACAGATTCCGTGCAGTAATTGAATTTAGACTCTTGTACAACTGTCTGTAGAAACATCAAGCCTTTAATTAAGCTTTTTAGACGGGATCCATGTGTGCAATGCAAATAGCAGTCACGGCTGTTGTCTTCAATTAAGGATCGTTCAACGCGATTATCTCGTTTGTTAATTCCATCTTAAATTACCAGGTGGTTCCGTTGCGCCTCTACGAATTGATATATTTCAGCACATCGAGTATTGAATTAAATTGAATTAATGCAGCTCTAAGCTCGTAAAAGTAATCTTCAACGTCTACTTTCCACTGAAAGTTGAGATACCTATCTCGTTCGTACAACTAATGCGGTAGACTACAGACCTTTTATGTAGTCACGGGAAATTTAAATGTGAAAAAAGTGCAAAAATCCATAATATGCAAAAATATAGTGCGTGCATCGCAAATATAGTACGCAGTAATTGAAATATTTAGAGGGTGAAGCAAAATTCTATTTGATCCCATGCCTTTAATTAATCCAATAAAAATATAAATTTTCGAAAAAGAATCCGCAGTCTGTCACTGTCTTCATCCTGACTAAAAAATGACTAGGTTAACAAATCAAGGGATTCCGATCGAAAACAGAAGATAAGTTACGATTCGTTTCCCCGTTTTCCCGTTTTCCCATATACACTGCCGGCCAAAAGTTTGAAATCACCAATCGTGGAAGTTTTAAGAAACATTTGAACTTAGAAGTGAAGGAGTTTAGAGTGCAGGCATCTCAGAAACCTCTTCCATGAAAAGTCTACCACGCATAAAGGAAACTGTTGTTAAAATTAGCAATATTTTTGTACTCTCTCAAGATCTCTCAGGTCTACTTACACTTTCATGCCAATAAGATACGTTTCTCGTTGTTTTGAATTCTGGTACTATTAAAACTATGCGTTTACACTACGGCTAATAAGTATTTTGCATCTCTTGAATTTTTTAATCAAACTTACACTAAATTTCGTTGTCAGCTTAACAATCTTTTGTAATCTCATCTAACGTGATCTGTATTTTTACCTGTGTAAATCAATGGGTTTATAGCCCATAAATAAATAAATAAATAAATAAACAGACAAATATTAATTTCAAACGAACGATAAATTGTCACACGAGGTTTGACGTGGCTGCAATTCTAAAAGCGATTTCAAAGTTTTGGCCGATAAGTGTAAGTATGTGTGTCCCGAAAGCTTTCGCGCATCGGGAAGAATCGAAGGTGACGGGAGTACGGGAGAACGAGTGGATCGGAAATAGAAAGCGTTTCAGAGTGGTCTGCGGGTTTCTGGCAACAAGCTACTCGTCGGGTTTGCCCTCGAAAGCCGTCGTGTCGCGTGTAACCGAAGACCGTCGGCGCCGCGATAATTCCAACTCGAAAACCATCGTGTGTGCATTACTTCGAGGTTGCGCCGGTGATTAGCTGTTTCTCGGCACGCGATGCAAGCCCCGGTATTCGGTCAGATTGATTAAATTCGCATTTCGACTGCTACCCCGCAGCGGAATCTACTCCCATTCTGATCGTTCAGGGCGCTGCGAGGATGCTTTGATTTTTGACCCCGCTAACGGGTTCAACGCGACCTCGATAGATCTATCGGGGTGGTCTTCGAGTTGCCGGAAAGGTATTGACCAGGGATAGCTATTGGAATTCATAACACTTCAAACGGTGTTGCTATTAGACGCATCGGTACGCGTAGGACAAAACTTATGCGACAATTTGTTGTAATATTCAATGCAACCTCGATAGATCTATCGGGGAGAAAAAATATTGACCAGGGAAAATTATTGGAATTGATAACACTTCAAACGGTGTTACTATTAGACGCATCGGTACGCGTAGGACAAAAAGTATGCGACAATTTGTTGTAATGTTCAACGTGACCTTGATAGATCTATCGGGGAAGTCTTCGAATTGCCGGAAAAATATTGACCAGGGAATTGATAACACTTTAAATCGTTAATGGGGTAATTAGTTCACCTTGTTATGATATCTGACAGTTTTATAGGTGGCTTCGGTCGGTTCTCCTGGATAGGTCTATCGGGATTGCACTGAACATGTTAAATAAGGTTTCTGTTTAACTGTATTTTCAAAAATCGATAACATCCGATTTGATTCATAAGAAGAAGTTCGGTGAAACGAATAAATTACAATTTTCAATGAATTTAATTCCAAATCTCTAATTGGGAATCATACAATCTTTCGACCGTTTTCTGTTAAACATCAAAATCTCCGGATGAAGATGTAATTCCGAACGAATTGCTAATGTTTCCTCCAGTCGCGAAAATTAAAGATCGAACATATCGAACAGGTATGTTAAAACAAATAGAAAACACGTCGATACGATCGCTTTAATCGTTTCCCCTGATCGTTTTCAATTAAAATTGCGGTAACATCGCGCAGAAAGGATACCGTTGGTAGATAGGATATTCCATAATGGATATTCGATCGATTGCAGTAGCAATTGAAATTGCATCGGTATCAGCTTGAATCCTTGTTGATATTCCACTTACGAAATTGCTGTCCCGATAACAGCAATTAAATTTCTATTCCGTTTGCGGTCCCTTTATCGCTAAATGAAATATCATGAAGCACGTTGTAGCCTTCGAATCGTCTCAATTACGATCGAGTCTTTAAAAAGTTAATTAAATTTTTGCTCCACGTTAATTGCGAACAATAAGAAACACGGATGACGAGTAAACGTCGGTGTCATCGATTTTCATGAGTCGGATGCTTCAATTAAAATTTTGCCGTCTCCCCGAACACCAATTAAATTCTACGACCAATTAAATTCGACCATTTCCATTTGCTTTTTTTCTCTGTCCTTGCAAAGTTTCAACGCCTCCCAACAATTTTAATCGTTCCCCTTAATATTTCTTTTTCGCGAATGCACACTTTTGTGCCGCGTTCATTTCGTCATCTGACAAACAACATAATTGCTACGAATACAGTGGCCATTTTATGCGCTTCGATCGACGCGACAATTTAAAGGCGCTATTGTTGTCGGCACAAATTTTATCGGATCAACCTTCGAGATTTATACGAACCGTTTGTTTTTCGATTCCCTGCCAAATTGTTTACCCGGAATAAAACGCGCGAGTTATGATAAAACAACTAAACAAAAGCGTAAGCTCGTCGAACCACCGGCAGGGAACTATCGTTAAATAAAGGTAAATTAAGATCGAGAACTGGCGGCCGGCCAAACGTGTGCACACACGTCCGTCTAACGTTGAACTTGCGATTTATACCGAGAAGTTTGTCGGTGCACGAGGTTTAACAATCGGCAAAACGTTTTGCGCACATTCACGAAACTATATCGTGGCCGTGCTCCGCAATTACACCGTGCCACGGGGATTACTTTTGCTCGTAGTCAAACGGATATGCGAAAAAATGGAAGGCAAACCGCGAAACGAGGCAAACGAGAAAAAGTGTGCGGTAAATCATTAATAAAAAATTTACGGTAAAAATAGTAACAGCGGAAATAATAAATACCAAAAATGGTCGTAATAAATGATGCCGAACCTGAGAATATTTTTTTTTTTTTTAATTCGAGGGACGATTTTATGCGATGATTTTGATCTTCAAGACGCTTTAAATGTGAATAAAACGAATCGATAATTTAGAGAGTTCCACACAATTTATTATTCAATCCCATTGCCATCCACTGTTCCAATTCTATTTTCTTCGACCAATGATCACGATGATTTTACCCGATTAATCGTAGGCTTTCTCGTTTGCGTGAAACCACCATAAAATGGAGCTGCTGGTACCAACAGTCTCGGACGTCGTGTTCAAGTACACATGGCCCATTCCAAACTACAAGAAGACTGTTTCAAAGAAGAGCCTTATCGATAGCCCGTCGTTCGACGTGAATGTGAACGATATTCACAGCACGTGGAATTTGTCCATTAGATTCTGGAAGAATCCCGATGGTAAGAGGAGCGACGACTCGCAAATTGTAAATCTATCACCATGCTTTTCATCATCATCCATATTAAAAAACGTATAACGTTATTTCATTAAACGCGAAACAATGCTTCGGTTAATTCAGCTCAAGAAACGAGGAAACTTAGCTTAAGAAAATTTGCATCCTTCGAAACTAAACGTTATGAAATTCAATGGTCAAATTTTTGATTTTTTCTCAATTTAATTTCTGGGCGTTTGAAACGAAGAAAGTACAATAATACTAACGCCACTTTTGACCTTATCATGGCATTTGAGAATTCTGCGCATTTTTTATTCTACTCCCTTTTTTTTTTTATCCTTTCTCATTCGAAACAATCATCGATATCGACTTTATTAAAGGAAAGAATGGTCCACTGTTTGGTAACAGGCAAAAGAATGATAAACCCGGTGGTATTGTGCCTGAACATGTTGAACTGCACCGTAGATGAAGCGGAACAAGCGAAGATACGATTTCAATTTGCAGTTTTCAATGCCGACGTTAAACACTGGGAATACTGTCACGTTAGCAGGACAATACTTGAGCTAAAATCGTACACGGACATCATTTCCTTGGGCTACAGGGACTTGTCAATCGTAGACAGGCATTTAAAGAAGAACGGCGAGGTGGTGTTAATGGTTAAAATACAGATAATCCAATACGAAAGCGAAAAGCACCACTTGTCCCAGGTAAATACCTTCAGCGCATGTTACGTACAGAATAAAAATTATTATAAATTAAATCTAAGATCCAGCTGTTATTAACGGTTAACCAACCGAATGGGAAGATCTCCCATTTTTTCCTCAACAATTCACTGCCACTGATTCTATTTTTGCTTTTGTTATTAGTTAGTCTTGAACCGGAATTAAATTGATTAAAAATTGTACTTTGGAAGAGCAGAAAGTGCATTTGATGAGCTGTGAACAACGTTAGTTCAAGACTAACTAATAACAAAATTAAATAGAATCAATGACAGAGGAAAGAATGGGAGATCTCACCATTCGGTTGGCTAAATGTTAATAATTATAGGATTTACTTTCTACCAAGAAAAGATATTTTTAATGTTGAGGTCGATGAAAGATGTAATTAGGCTAAAAGAAAAGATAAACTCTTTCATTGAATAGATGGTATTAAAGATGTTAGAAAACGAATTTTAATAATCGTACATAGAAATTTAAAAACGATTTGAATATTCAGACATTCCGATAGTCATTGATCAAATAAATCACAAAACGCTTTTAGAGCTAAGCAGCGATAAACATATCCTAATAATTTTGAGAAAACAGAATGATAAAGTGAAGTTGTTCAGAGAATTAACATGTTCAACAGGACATGGCAAGACTGTTAAAGCATCCATACGGTGCTGATACTAAATTAACTTGCGGGGGTTCGAACATCACAGAAATTCCTGTTCACAGCAGCATATTAGTTGCTCGTAGTAATATTCTGGCTGAAATGATCTTGCCCTCGAGCGAATTTAACGAAAGGAAAAACTCAAAAGTGGATACCGCAGAAAATGAAATATCGGATACACAAGATCCACAGGAAGAAAACGAGATCGCTAAAGAGAACGGGCGTTCCAATGTACGTGCCAGGAGTTATTCCGTGCCAATGTTGCAGAACGTTCGAATTAATTTGTTTTAAACCGCAATAAACAATCTAACTAATCTACGTTTTGATCGTAATACTCTTCTAATCTTTAATGCTAACATTAATACCGCTCTAGGTATAGCGTTTTTTGTTAATCAATGTATAATTACTATTTTAATCGTTTAAATAACAAATATCGTAACATATTCATAAATTCCATAAAGTAGTAAATTGTCGAGTTGCTTATTCTGTTATATGCTAATAAATTTCTCCAATTAATTGTACAAGTATATCATTTTTTGCGTGACATAACTGTCATTTAAAAAAAAAAATAATAATTTTTAACCGAGTTTGCTAGTGTCACGAGTAAGTATTCAATGTTATTTGTTACTATATTTATTTAACGATTCAATTTTAATGATATTTTTCATCAAAATATTTTAGAACCATTATACCTTTACTCTGGAACTGTTGGATCTCAGTAAAGAAGTAACGGAAGAATTGTTGCGATACATATACAGTGATCATGTTGATAATTTGGATAACTTCGCGTCGCAACTTTTATCTTTGGCTGAACGCTTTTGTCTCCAAGGTACTGTACACAAATAGAGGTTGAAGAATCCACCTGATGAAAACTAACGTCGAATAACACACCTATTATTATGTTTCAGGATTAAAGGAGCTTTGCGAGAGAAATCTTATCGAAACGATAACTCCAGAAAATATAGCAAGCAGACTGTTAGTTGCGGATGAATTTGGCTGTGATGCACTTAAGAGAGCAAGTTTAGCGTATTGCGAAGAAAACATAACGGTGCTCAACAAAAGTTTAGCGTGGAAAATGATGGAACAAGTAAACCCAGAACTGTTCAATGAAGTTTGTGAAGCTGGTATTGGCAGTTCAAGATCGAGTAACATGGACGACAGTGAATTAAGTAATTGATCAAATTCTTATGTATAAGTAATCAAATGATCAATCGGTAATTTCCATAAATCATTGTCAATGATTTTGTTTTTTAAATAAAAGCATCGTAAATCATATGATGTTGATCTTATAGAAACTTTACTTATTCAATTTCGTTGAAAATGTTCGATTCCAACGGATAATTTTAATAAAGGATGTTTTTATAGATTTTGACATGTTTTACTATTAATTCTTATGTTTGTCTAACTTAATTAAAAATTTACTTACCGTGATTTAATATTGGCTAACGAACACTCGATCGCCTGAAGCCTTAAGCTAAGAAAATCAGTTCGAAGTTCCAATACGCAATCGAGTTGGATCATCTCATGATCTCCATAATCTACAAAATAAACTTCGCATTGACCATCTTCAGGAGTGGAAATAACTTCTGCTCTGTACCATTGTTCATCAAAACTAAATTTGGCTGCAACCATTTGACCAAGACTTATCTGAAATAAAATAATATAACTAGAATAATAATTCAGTTGTATCACTTAAATATATTAATATGTATTTACATTTCGTAAGGTATGTATTTCATGATTCTGTTCATTGCTATAATATGCTGTCATTTCAGACACTAATTTATCAAGTGCTGTAGTTCCAGGACCAACAACTTGAACCCAAAATTGACTGGGATTCTCCATTGCAGATACATATACCTCCATCAAGCCATCAGAGACTACAAAACAAAAAAGCATACAAGTATATAAAACATTCATAATATTATAAATAAAAATATTATTTTTATTTCATATACCTTGTAGCGATAAAGATTCAGTTGTTTGAATTTGTTCAGATGGGTTAACCTTAGTATTGCGAGGAGATAATTTACCCCTAGGCATCCTTAAAGCAGAAGAAGCTTCTAACTTTGTACGTTCTTCTTTTTCTTCACGAACTTTTTCTTCAATTTGTGACAAAGCTGCAGCAATTTGTTCAGCTGTTCCTTTTATGATAACCCTTCTTTCTGCATCTGTAAGATGTTGGTAACAGTTATTAAAATATAAGAGATAGTAAGAAAAGTATGGTAATGTAAATTTATATATAACATAAACATACTTGGATCATAAGGAACATAGCCACTTTCAATAATAACTTTTGCACTTGAAGTTGTTTGAATTTGCTGTATACTTTCACCACCTCTTCCTATTATCCTTCCACATACTTTTTGAGGCACATACATTTCATATGTTTCAATTATAGGCTGATTATGTATTATAGATTTTATCATTTCTTCAGCTAAATGTACACTCTCATAACTTCCTTTTATGATGCAAATACGATCAGGACATTCAATGTTATCTTCTTTGAAGTGTATCTGTGTTCCTGTTTTATTTTGTACATCCTTTATCATTGAACCACCCCTTCCAATAACTGCAGGCACAAATTGCCTAGGTACTTTACATTCCACTGTAATTCGTTTTGAAATTGCAATATGATTTTTTCCAGATTTAATATCTTCTTCATCCTATTTAGTTAAAGAAATAATTACAATAAAGTATCGATTAAACGATGTGTAAATTCGTACAGTGTTTAGCCTTACCTTTTTATACAATACATATAATACAGCAATACTAACACTTGTTAGAGATAATCCAAGTAAAATTGGAAGCGTGAAGTGTCGTGCCATCCACTTCATTTTATGTTCGAAATGTGCTGTTTATTTTATACTTCTTCCTTTTATATAAATCAATTCAAATTTATATACAGAGTGTTTCTTACATTTGTTATGAATGTAACGTTTCATAACCTCCAAGATTTCTTCCCAAAAATGTTAGTGGCGGGTAATATAAATTTAAACGCAATTTTAAGGTGGTTTCAAACAACTTTCCATGGATCTATTCTTTCTACCTACGAATATTTAATGAGTTTTTGGGGTCTGATTAGAGATTGTATTTTTAAAACCATATTATTACCAACAGTAAAATTGAAACATGTTTTAAAAAATTATGCATTTGTTAAATTATATATATAAACTGGGTGTATAGTTTTCTTATTTTACACTTACATTAATTATAATAATTGTAAAAAAGACGTTATAGTATATTTTGAAATAAAATGAAATTATAAATTGTACTCATTGTCTGTTATATTGGTACTAAGTAGTATGAAAGGGGTCATGATGTAGTCACCAAGATTAGAATATGACCAATATTTTAAATGGACCGTTTGCAGTAGCAATAAGGTTTTTTAAATGTAAAATTATCGATAACATACAATATCAATGTAAGCGTACATTTTCAATATATCGAACAATATACATACATATTGATAATAAATGCACATTTTGGGGGTGTGAAAATGACATTAATAAATTATTATATACAACTATAAGCTAGATAAAAAGAAATGTAGAATTAGTAAAAAATCATCAAAGTTAATAAATTACTATATAAAATTATAGTAGCCTGCTGTATAACTCAAATTTATTTGACCTTTTGAGTATAATTCTTCAAAAATAATCATTGACAAATACTCGAAACCATCGTACGGGTATGTATTAATTACATAAAAAATTTACATCTTTTTAATTAAGAATGAATAGTAATAGAATATTCTTTAATTTAAGGTATAATTATTTAGAAAAATTGTAATACTGTTATAATTATGGAATTTACAATGTTTTTATACATTTCCATATTTAATAATCGAAGTAAATAACTGGTATTGGGACAATAAGTTGTTTGTGAAAAATTTTTATAGTTTGCATAAGAGGATAATGTAATGCGTCACAGGATGCTACATAAAAAATGCATAACAGGATACTGTGGTTAACATCCAAAAATACTTTTATTTATAACTTTCATTTTAATCTTTTTTCACAAAGAAAGAAACGATTTTATTTACTGTTTTCGAGGTATCGAAATTCGATCTATCTTTTATATTTTGATATTAAAATAATTATATTTCCCTTTTATATTTAGAAACATAATTAATTATTTTATTTTATTATATTTATACAGGGTGTTCCATACGGTAATTAGTGGTATATAAAGAAGTATATTCTATGACTTCACGTATACTGTATAGTAATTTTTATACATGTACATGTACTATAGTTGGAGACTTCTTATGTATTTCACAATCAGATCTAGAACATATCATGTTCCCCTATTATCGAAGATAGGAAAACTTGCTTACATATTCTGCACAGAAACATTTGATAGAATGTGAATAGCTGGAATGTTTTAACTTTGCAATTTATAGTTTTCTACTAAAAAATTCTCGAATGTTGAATATTGATGGACTTTTCGATTCTTTTCTACAGATATTTTAAAACTTGACATTGTCAACGCTGGTGTTTAAATTAATTCTTAAAAATTTGTTAATACCACCTACACATTAAAATAATCACATAATTATATACTAGCATATGTGATTATATAGCGACACTAATTGTGTCATTATTCAACATACTAAATATGTTGTTTACTATACATAATATCCATGAAATATGACATGTATGAAATACATTTTTGCTCGAGTAGCTCTCGATATCAAAGAAGTTCTGTTATCTTAATGCGTGAATTATTGACAAGTAATCACCTAGAGTACAAAATGGTTTTCACAATTGATAGATATGCGCTGGCTTGTCTATCATTCGTAGAAAGTGGCGTCTCTATTGAACAGGGAAACATATAGTAAAGGAAGTAGGTTTCCCAATAAATAATCGCGCCATATTTTAATTCATACTACATATTTCCACTCGTATCAATTTTATAAAATCATAATCATATATTTCCGATAAATATTATCCACTTTGTAAAATACACATCCAATATTTGTTTTAATCTTTGCAACTCACATATTCAATAAATTGTTATTTCAATGCAATACTATATAATTCTATTTAAAATTACACATATTGTATATGCAACGTATATATCTATTGTATATAATTTTATGTAAAAAATAGATCATGTTAAATTTCAAGTGAAGTCATGTGTAAGATTTTATTTGTAAAAAAAGACAACGAACATGCCGTGTTTATTACATGTCACGTTTTTTATCAAATCGTATGGCGCTTGCGCGTGTTATCAGATTCCGTTGTTATATAATGCGGGAAATGTTGCTGAAATTATCAGTTTATAAAGTGTTTGCCATCGTAAACAGTAGTTTGTGAAAGAACAATGAAACCACGTGTATTAATTACCAGTAACGATGTACCATCAGTCGCTGTAGAACTTCTATGTACAAAGTTAGTACATATATCCTGTTAAAAAATTTATAACATTCAATTTTTTCAACAAAAAAAAAGGAAACATGTTGATAATTAAAAACTTTATAACGTTGTATTATACCATGATAATTTCACGATTTACTTTCAAAACGTTTAAGCAATTACACATTTAAACTAAATCAGTTTGATAATTTCTTCAAAATTAAAAATTGTGTTAAAATATAATATCTTAATTAAAATTTGTCTTTTGTATTTAGGTGCGATATTACAGTCATTCAAACCGTAGAACCCAGCCGCGAGGATATACTGCAAGTTCTTCCAGGTCATGATGCAATCCTTCTCCTTTCTCATACTGACATAAATAGTGATTTCCTTAATCACGCAGGTAAATGTCGAAATCCCTTGACTTCTTAAACGATATGATAAATTACATTCCTATACTATTTTGAAATAAATTACATTGACAACACTAATCAATTTAGACTTTAGAATTTAACTTGACTGAAGAAGCATTATCTGTAATTATAAGTAATTAAAATCTGCTCCCAAGTATTTATTGATTATGTATATATTTTTGCTGTTATTGAAACAAGGAATATGGAATATTTTTTTTGTGTAAACAATTTTATGTAGGAAAAATTTTTCTTTCTAAAGTATAACTTTCAAGCTACGTAATTTAAATTTTTTTACGGAAATATATAACTTTTTATGTATGAGACTTAAAGAAAGGGTACTAATTTATTAATATACATAAAAAACAGGATCGTGCTTAAAGGTAATTTCAACAATGTCAGCGGGTTATAATCATCTGGATGTGCCTGAAATTAAGAATAAAGGTATTAAAATTGGATATACACCGATGGTTGTATCATCTGCGGTCGCAGAAATGGCAGTACTTCTGGCACTAAACGCGGCAAGACGAATTCATGAAGGGCGTCTGAAACTTGAACAGTATTTAAAACACAAATTCGAGTCTTTGTTCTTTGATTTTCTAAAAATATAGATAGGTGAAATATAAGTACTTTTAAATTCTCATAAATTTAGAGGTAAAGTCGACCGAGGTGCTCAGTGGTTACTTGGTCAAGAATTAAGAGGATCAACAGTGGGCATTGTTGGTTTGGGTAATATTGGACAGACTATTGTTAAGCGACTAAAGGGATTTGAAGTAGCTCGTTTTCTTTATACCGGACATTCTCGTAAAAAAGCAGGTATTTGAAAGTAAATATATAGAAATGAAATACATGTTTTCTGAAATACTCTTTTTTATATCAATATTGCACAGGAGATGAGCTTGGAGCTAATTTTGTATCCCTTGATGATCTTCTTGCGCAAAGTGATTTTGTAATTGTTGCTGTCCCATTAAATCTTGAAACTATAGGAATGTTTAATACTGACACTTTTGGTAAAATGAAAAAGACTGCGGTATTTGTAAACATTGCTCGTGGGAAAGTTGTGAAAACAGACGATTTGGTTAAGGCATTGCGGAACAAAACGATTTTCGCGGCGGGTCTTGATGTTATAGATCCTGAACCATTGCCTATTGACCATGAGCTCCTTAAACTTCCCAATGCTGGTGAGAACTATTAATTGCAATATATAAACTAAAAGTACTTAATATTGCAAAATAGAAATGAACTAATATTTTCAATCTTATTTCTTTATTTATAACTTTATTAACAGACAGTTTTAATCTACATTTTTATGTAATGTGTACATATTAGTTAATTACAGAGATGTATAGTAAAATTGTACATTCACACATTAACAAATATAAAATGTATTGCAGTGATCGCACCTCACTTGGGTAGTGCTACTATAAAGACACGAAATGATATGTCTCTTACTGCAGCACAAAATATTCTCAATGGATTAGAGGGTAAGCCGCTGGTATATGAATTATAACTAATATTTTCTTATACATATATAAAGTACAAACTTTTGTTATACAATTTAAGACTATATATTTGTTTCAAATAATACAATAATAAAGTGATATATTTCTAATATATTTAAGAATATTTACTAGCATGTATATGCTACATATATATATATGACATGAATTCAGTATCACTTCTTTTTACATAAATTTATACTATTTACATATGTAAAAATTGAATAATCCCTTAAATACATTTTGAAAATGTTGAAATGTCTCTTTTTCTTGTGATAGAAATCGTTTTCTGTTTACCATAAAAATTTGTGATACATGTCTTTTCTTTAGATTTAGGAAACTTTCTTCCTTTTAAATAGGTATTTAAAATATTGTATAAAAATGCTAATTAAAAGAAATACAAGTATAAAAGGGTATAATTTGAATCTTTTGTAAATTAAGGAAAAATATACAATAGTGTATTCAATAATATTTATAACATTTGTTCATTATAAGTGTTTACCAAATTGAACTGCAAACTTTTGGTATTTATCACCCATAATGCACAACGGGTAACCATCAGGCTTCCACTACTGCATTTTTTAAATTACTTAAGATTGGATCAATTTTATTTTCCAAAGATATGATATGACCTGTATTACAACTATGACTCGCAATAAAACTAATTACTAATGGTAACTTGTTCATCTGAACTACCTAAAAAATAAGTTAATAATTAAATTATATTATTATTTATATATAATTATATATTTGACATATTATAATTTAATAATAATTGATAATGTATTTTTTTATTACCTGATAACTGCTATACATGCATATAATTGTTTTATTTTTTCCTAGTCCTAATTTGCTTCCTTGATCTGTTGCCATGCCAAATGTAGATAAGAAACTTGCTCTCATAGCTAACTCTGGTGCTTTTTCATCAGCTACAGACACAACAGGTACTCCATCCCTATCTGTTATCAATATACTATGAAGTCCTTCCACACTGTTTAGTAACCCATAAAGAAACTTTTTTAATTCCTAAGGTAATAAGAATATATAACGTTAATACTAAAGTATTATATTTTAAATATTGCAGTATCTTCTCCTAATAATTTTGAAACTTAAGCTATTTCTGCATAACCTTAAAACATAAATTACCTAATATTTTACAAAATAATGTAATATAATTGCTAAACTTACTGCTGTCATTTTTAATATTTATGTTGATAAATACCACGCAATAATTTATAAATCTGTAAAAATTTTATAAGTTTTGAATGTTCACACTATTCAATGTTACATTTAACAAGCTGTCATATGGTAGGTGTAAAATGCGCGCGCAGCGTATTTAAACTACCATACACAGGAACATTTTAAAACGCAGTTTGAAATTCGACAAATCATGTAGTTTTTGCGGATACATATTTAAATGATTAAAAAATTTCAAAGTGTTAACGTTTAACTTAAACACATCATCATCAATAACAATAATCTAGTTTCACTAAAACATTGATGCATCTTTCAACTTTAGTTTATTTTGGTTTATACATTATGTACTTACAATATATAAAGTAAATTTACATTATTTGTTTAAAAAATATTGTTAAACTTTAAATGCGGTATATAAATGAGTGTGCATAATAATATAACGTGAATATAATTTACAACAGTATATTTATTCAAAAATTCTCTAGAATCTAGATAAATTTAATAAGAAAACACTTATTATGTATCATTAATTATAGTATAGGAATCGATCTAAAAATCACATTAATATTTTATTTCTTAAAATAAAAAGTTTACATTATTAAAGTATTATGAATATCACTTTCACAATCATTATAAAATACGTAAGACCTAACATATATTATACTAAACTAAAATAACCTTACATTGCCTGTAACGAAAAAAAAAAAAATATTAACTTTTATGATTATTTTTCTTGAATTTCAATTTGTGAATTTATACCAGGATCACCTCCATACATAAACATTTTTGGTATATCTTGACCATAATAAACTTTTGTATTACGTGCTAATGCTTCATACTTCTTTAATTCTAGAAATTCTTTAGTAAGAAGAAGCCTATTTGCTTCTGCTTGCATTTTTGTTTGATAATATTCAGCATCAGAATGACTTTTTTGTCGTGCTAAATGCATTTCATCTTCAATTGCTGCTATTCGTTGTAGAGATTCTTTTTCCATGATTTTTTGATTATATTGTATTTTTGCAACCTGTGCTTCTTTTTCTGCTTCAATAACAGCTTTTTTCCTATCAGTCTCTGCATCTTTTTCAACTACTTTTTGATGTTGTGTTGAAATTAACAGTTTTGTTTTCTCTGCTTCCCTGTTGAGGTATGTACATACATGTTATGTATGTGTATACATGTTTGTTATTTTTAAAATTGTTCAAATTTTGTTTAAGTTCATTATTATTTTAAATTTATACTTACATTAATTCATAATTTTTCCTGATAGTTTCTGGGATTTTAGGTTTAGTAACTCTAACTGCATGAATACTTAAACCAGGTGCTAAGTCATTTAAGTCTTTTTGTAAAGCAGTTTTTAAATTTTCATCTATTTGATCGAATAAGTCTATATAGACTTCATGCAGTGTGTGCACTGAACAAAATTGATTTAATTCATGGTGAATTTTATTAAATATTAATGTTTGATCATAATCTGCTGTGAAGTTCCTTACCATGTTATACACTATATAATTAAAATAATTAATGTAGAATATTGTAACAGTTTATAATGAAATACGATTTATAAAATTATTACCACTATTTGCATCTAATATATTTACAACTTCTATACGATCAAAATAGATCATCACACCACCACTTGTTCCGCAAGGAACATTTTTTACTTCGTCTGTTTGTAATGTAACTTGAACAAAGCGATATGTTGTTAATAAAGGTATCATCATATGAAACCCAGGATTGCTAACTTGAGGTAATAATGCACCACCCTATACCAAGTAATATCAATGTTTATAATAAAATAAATCATAATTATATTATTGAGGATTTATAAATAATCACTTACTCTAAAATACACACCAACATGACCTTCTTCTATGCGGTGTAAAGAAAAATTGAAAACTAATGCTAAGCAGACACAAAAACATATTCCAATGATGCTTTGATCAAACATACTATTTGCTAAAAAAGAAAAACACTTTGCTATGTATATGAATTAAAGAAATGAATAATTACTTGTATATAATTAAATATATATTGTAACTACTTTATTATTTTTATATTATGTATAATCATATTATTTATTTAGTACAAAAACAATGATTTATGTGCTTTTATCATGAAGGTTATAATACAAAATTTTGTAAATAGTTAGAATTATTACCTGTGCTTATGACAGCAAGTATGTTAAAGAACAAAAAAATGTATAAACTTAATTCTTTAATTAATAAAATTTGATATTTTATGTTGTATCCGATTCTGACTGTATTTCAATTGATATATGATAAATTATATTATTTGTGAGACTCATGTTACCTACATGAATTGAATAATTAAATAAACTTTTTAAAGTTTCATTGTAATAGTTTCCACATATATATTATATATTGCACAATATTATTCAAAGTAACCAGAAATTTCTAACCAACAAGGTAGAGCAACCTTAAAGAACGAAGAAAATTTAAGTTACAACAAACTAATAATTAGTAGATTTAATTATTTTTAATATTGTTAAAAATAGTAAAAAGATGATAATAGAATTATAAGCACAAATAATATAATTTATCTCATAAAAATATTTAAATAATATGGTAATATTTTTGACACTAGTGTTACGTATGTACATAATATATTTAAAATAGTAAAAGAGACGTATAACATTTTCTTTATTGAAATTAACCATGTTTTTATGTCATTTTTGTATAAAGAGGATGATAAAAGTTAAATTACATAAAAATTATTATTCCCATTGCAGCAAATATTGTCCTGAATTTAATGTCATATCTTAAATATTTTCTATCTTCTTATTCTTATTAGGTTTACTTTTTTGCGATTTCTTTTTATTTCGATCCCGTGTATTCTCAACCATTGTTTTAACGTCGATTATATTTTGATTTAGCGCTTTTAATTCTTGTAGGGCTCGTTTAGCTAATTTTCCTTCTGGCGTGTCCGTTGGTTCTAAAAGAAGCATCCTTAAGGACCTCTTCAGAAAATTTCCCGCTTCTTCGAGGCGCGAAGCAAGTTCAGCTGAAGAAATTTCACGCGCAGAATATGCCCGATTTGCTAACAATACTGTTGGTAAGTGCATCTCATATAACATTACTCCTGGAAAACATTTTATTTCTACTACTTTTACACATAAATAAATTAATCGATTAAAAATACCTTTCGATCGAGATATCCCTGGTTCAACAATCTCTAGAACATCGTACATTTCCTTACATATATCCAGCATTCTTTGCATAATTCTTTTCTGTGGAATTGGCAATGACATTTCTTTTCTGTACGCGGCCAGTAATTTTTGCTTCAAGGATAGCATTAAAAAATGATTCGGATGATAGCTTTTTAACAGTTTCGTTATTAAATTTTCCAATCCCTTAAAGTAAAATTATTAACGAACAATAAATGCAAACCAAATGAACGTAAAGTAACGTGTAATCGTCAAATTTTTACAAAATACTTACTTTAATGTCGTAATCGTCCATATTATCGATCAAGTTCCTGGTTATCATTAAAGTAGCTCTTACAAGTCGACCTCCGATAAATTTCCTGCACTTATTGCATTGCCATCTCGTGTACTTTTCATATGGAAACATAGTCAAAGGGTTTTGTATTCCTAGATAACCGTCTCTGCATCGTGGACACAAAATACTGCTCACGTACGATCCCAATTCATAAGGATCTTTGCATAGCGAACAATCGCAGTCAAAGTATTTTCCTCCTCGCAAATGTTCCCTTCTGCCTAGTGTTCCCTAACATTGATATTTCATGACATTGATTATTAATCATAAATTCTGTTTTCATTTAATCTATGAAAAAATGCAAGTTTACGAGAGTACGATGTTTAATGCTTGTAAGAAATTTCGATTCCAATGGAGTTTAGTTTCTGTAACGTAGAAATGATGAAATCGATCCATAAACGTACCAAAAGCGAGGAAGTGTAATTGAAGAAAATCCCATCGTCTTCTTTGATCGGCAAACTGGCATATATTGTAAGCTGAAAATTGTCGTCTACAGTTAGATGAGTGTTTCCTCTGCAATCGTGAGCCATCAGGGAGGCTTCCATGTATAAACCTCGTAAAAGAAGCCCATCGAGACCTCCCGGTGATCTCAATTCAAAACTGTTAACGTCTACAATTCCGCACAGCTGTTGCAGAACCTCTGAGACAGACGTATCGTCTTCGGGAACTAAACGAAGCGATTTCATTACCTATACTTGAAACATTATTTCGATCAAACATTAATCGTTCTCTTTGTTACACCTTTATTTTACTCACATTTACAACATTCGTTTCTCTATCCTCCCAGACGGGTGTGTCTCTTCTCTTATCGATATGAGCTTCCATAGATCCCACTCGTTTCCATGATTCTGGATCCTTTTGCTTTAGTAACCATAATCTAAGAGGCAGTAGTACTCCGGTAATCTCCTCTGTATTCATGTTCGACAGATTCTCGTTATTTCTGAAAATTTCACATTCGTCCGACGTATGATATTTTGGATGTTCCTGAAAAGATATATTATATATAACTATAACGATCGATATTGACGAACGAACAGATCTGTATTTATTACCTCGCAAGCTGTGCCGCATAGAGACGCAATTTTGCATTTCGAGCAAACGTATTGCATTTCTTTCTTCATTTTCGGTAACGAACGTAAACACGCGAAGCATATTGGATCTTTGCTGGAAGTTATTGGCCCGACGGTGATCGGGTTTTCTCGTAGTATCACCTCGCCGGCTGTTAGGTTCTTTGCAGCTTGCAAATACCTTGCAAGAAACGTTGTATAACATATCTTGAAGCGAGACACACGACGCAAAATTTTCAATTCAGCTTTTTCAAAATTTTGTAAACCAAATGGTTACACGCGAATCGTTAATTTTCCGTCTAGTTCGTAGCCGTGTTGGTTACAAAATAGCAGAATACTCGATAAAAGATACATGCGATAATAATACAACTAGTTTTATTTGCGCGTTAACAAAGATTAAATATAATCCAAGAATTTATTAACGCGATAATGCCAATAGATATCATTTCGACGTGTTCGTGCACACAGAACGCGATATAGTTAATGAAAACGGTTATGATTTATATATTTGTACCTGCCGAGCTTCTCTGAGCGAGCAATTTTATATTTTAACATTTGAGTTGTAGCATTTTTCGATTTTCCTTCCATCATCGTGTTCCACTCGGACCGTTTTTGGGAATTCTTTTAGTGTAATGTACCGATTTCACACGATTCAACGATACTTAGCCTCGTGAGAGTCTGACGATGTAGTAAATTTTCTACGATTCGTAACTGACACCGAAACACAGGAAACTGTAGCGGGAGCCGTCTCTCTTTGGTACTCCTCGTACGTTATATATTATTAGAAGTCACAGTGTGGCGTGTGCTTCTTAAGCATTCACAACGAAACAACTGGTGGACATTGTATTAAAGAACGTAACGTTAGATGTTGGTATTTTATATTATTTTATATAATACTGTTGGTACTTTAAATAATCGTACGTTCCCATTGTAATACATTCCCAACGAATTAATGAACGAATGAATTTGAATAAAGACGTTGCGATTCGAGATTAAAGGGAAAAAGTTATTTATGAGGAAAGACTTGGAAAGCCAGGGAAATGCTTGCTTTCGGATGTTAATCTTAATTATTATCAAGTTTAGTTAATTATGGAATACTATAATTTCGAATGTTCACGTTTATTTAATCACGTTGATGTTTATAAGTTTGTATTATTATAATAGCATAATGATAAGTGTATGGACGTGTTTGATTGTTCATACGTTTATTGTTAACGTACAATTTTACATATCTTTATTAACAAAGAAATATATTCGTAGAAATGTTCACGTATTTACAGTAAATATTTATAAGTCATTGATCGACTGTTCGAGCTGTGCTAAGGAATCTTTAGCGACGATGCCTATTTGACCTTCCGGTGTATCCGGTGGTTCTAAACATAAAATTGTTGCCGCTTCTTTTAAAATATTGGAAGCCTCTATCATTTTCGATTTTAAGGCAGCTTCGTCGATTACTCCGGCATTCCATTGTGTTTTAGCGATGAAAAGTAATGGTGCATGGAGTTCGTACAACGTCATTCCTATAACAAAATAAAATAAAATATGAACATATTTGTTGATAATATGTAATCGTTTAACCGAAGTTAATCGCTGTTTAATTACACTTTGATGTACTTGTCTTGGAAAACAAATTGCATCATGTTTAAAAGGGTAATAAAAAATTGTAGATAATTATAAATCTTTACCTCTTATACGAGAATAGCCGGGCTCTATAACATCTAACACTTGAAGTAGTAATCTACACATATCGATTTTGTGCTCCAACACAACGTCCGGCAAATCATCTAAAAGATACTCATCCACGCGACCGTACATTTGTGTTAACGAATGTCTGAAAAGTAATATTAATAAACTGTTTGAATTCTGTTCACAGATTTTGTCGGAGAAATGTACGAAATATTCTGGCTACGAAATAAACTATACAAATCATTATCTATTAAGAGATAACTTTTGCTAACTGAAGCCGCAGTTTAATCGGTTATATTGATGAAATTAAATTTACCTTAACATCGTCAGAAAAGCATGTCGAGGATGTAAAACTGACCGATATTTTTTGACAACTGTTTCCCTTGCTTGAATAGCATCAGCTCCGTCAGCGCCGCTAATGGCCTCCACCACGTCCACTTCCGCTTGTATAATTTGCAATACTTTTCGAACGGCTGGCCCCGATGTCGAAAATTCGCAATGCGTACATTTCCATGTACTTTCAGGATCTTTAATATTGATTCAATATAGTTGATTAAATTCTTAAAATTATATTCGATCGAAGTAGCCTGTGAATTGTTCATAGGAGATGTTTACCTAAAGAATCTAAAGATAGTACGATTCCGTTATCGCATTTGTTGCATTTCAACGATGACATATGCGTTCCAAGCTCGGTCGGATCTGAACATCTTGGACAGGCACAAGCGAAATGTTTTCCTTCGAGAAGGTGTTCTCGTCTCAACATTGTTGGATACAACGAATGTGTATAACTTCCATAAAGTTCACCACCCGGAGGAATTTTCACCGTGGTGCGCAATCGTATTCTGTGAATAAAGCAAAAAGTTATTTTAACTATTCGTTATGTTGAATAAACGTTAAAAAAGATTCTTAAATTCTTATCAAATCTTAAAGACGTTTATTTTTGTTTTACCTATAATCGGTTGGTGAAACGCTATGGCATGTGTTAGAGACGCATGAATGATTCATTAAAGCAACTGTTGGATAAAGTGCTCTTGCGCTAAATCCTTTGGCTGTACGAATTTCGAAAGTATTAATTTCCAAAATTCCACAAGCTGTTTGAATTTGTTCCTCCGAAAATCTACGGTACAATAAAACATGTAAATGTAATAAAACATATTACTCCACATTTTAATTGTGTAGTTCAGAAATGATTACCTTTCTAATTTAAGTTGTTTTCTTATGTACTCCACCACGTTCACCTGATCTGATTTCCAATGTTGTTTCTGACTTCTTATTTTATTATGAGCTTCCATGTCCTTCACTTCGTTGTTCCATCTTTCGGGGTTCCTCTCGAATTCCAGAAGCAATCTTAAAGGAGTAATGCACTCTAATTGCGGTACTCCATTTTCGTTCGTCTCCTCCAAAGCAGCTGCTGCATTAAATTTCTCATTGGCCTCCACAAATATCTATAAATGAAACGTATACATATCATAATTTATTATTCAATATACAACATGAATGAAAATTATCTTTTTAAAGTTATATTAAACTTATTTTAACTTTATTTAAGTGCATTAAGCTCGAAAATAAATGGGAAAAATGTGAAAGCTGACGGATATCTTAATACACGCTGATTGCACTTTTATTGTTTCAATTTCTACCTGACACTCGTAATCCTTGTGTTGCGGTTGATTTTCGCATTCTGCTGAACAAACAGGCCATCCGCATTTCGAACAAAGAGGTTTATCGTTTAATGTTGGAGGCCATGGTGTGTAACAAGAAAGACACAACGGGTATGTGAATGCCTTTGGTCCGATCACAAAAGGCATTTCTGTGACGACTTCCTCGCCCGCCTCCAATTCCTTATTAGCTACCATATATCTAAACAAGCATTACATATTAAATATATGAAACTATTTAAAACATGATATGGCAACTTTTAAATAATAATTTAATCGTAATTAAAATTAAATACCTTCCTACTTTATCATTCTGAAGAATTTTAATTGTCGCTGAGCTTTTTCCCGCTAAGGTCGATCTCCCCTAATAAATCATAATACATTATTGTAAATGAGATCATGTCTTTATAAAACAATGTTTTGTACAATAGAAAATAATATCGTGCTCTACAGTCACATGTATGTGTATATGTATACAAATCAATTTGACACATCGATTTCGTAAGAGTCATGTACAGTTTGATCGTACAGACCATTTCGTTGTTGCTCTTTAATAATATAGCAATGACGCGAAATTAAGATATATTATCTAAATGCTAAATTTGATATGAACCTTTTATTAATTGCACAATAATAATCGAATTCGGTGTTTCCTCTGTAGAATGTATTTGAAACAATTGTATTCTAACGCATTCTAAATAAAAAGAATAAATAAACGATAAAATTAATTTACGATAAAAAGGAAATTTGTAATAAATGCAATTATAACAATTCAATTTGACACGTACCGAGCTTTGCTGAGACATTGTTAATCAACACTCGATCAATATTGGCACCGAAAGAATTTCTTATTTCGTTTGGATTGCGCGTTTTCGTTGCGATTGAATTGAATCTCACGATGCACGGACGTAGACGGACACAAACAGACTGAAAATCAAATCTATTCGAACGTTTATATATATAAAATGGTTCTTTTAAAAATATACTATCCGCAAAGACTGCCAAAAGTATGATCTAGACTGTGCTACCATCGTCTTTCGCGAAGAGTCTCGGTTCGTATAGAAATTGTAGCCATGCAGAGCGCTGGGCTACAAGCCTATTTTGGGATTTTGAAATGTACAGAAAGATCCAACTGATCCTATAACACGACAGGATGATCGAAAAATAAGAACGTCTTTCCTTTTCACGACTGTGCAAGTACACATAGCTGACTTTCTCGCTATCTTTGTTTAGCGCTATCTTTGTTTAGCACTTTTTGCATCTCGTGAAAGATCATGAATTGAACAATCATATTCAGAATGAGACTGAAAAAAAAATTAAAGTCGACGAGTGAAAGAATAAGTCTGGAATAATAGATATTTTCGTTTAATTATTTCAATGTGAAATTGTATAAATTTTTGGTTACTTTTTTTCTTTTGTTGTAAGCTTAACGAAAGAAATGAAAGGGTTTCATAAATTGTACATTTAATTATAAAGTTACGCTTTTAACTGAACCAATTGGTATAATTTTGACTACATAGTAAAGGGGTCAGTGGTTTTTAAAATGCGGGAAAGTATTTTTAAACGATGAAAAAAAATCATTTTTATTTTTTCTATTATACTTATCTAAACTTAAAAGATTCTTTAATTAGGTATTCTATTTTTTGGTACTTTGTTTATATAGTACATATGTTGCTTATATAATGTATGTAAAGTTAATGTCTTAATTGTAAACTATTTAGAGGGAGGTCTAAAATTTGTAGTTAATAAGGAATTATCTAAATTACTAATTGTTTATTGTATTGAGTTGTTAATTAAGAGTTTTTACTGCATTTAAAAATGATAAATACTTTTCTCTTTCCAGTGTTTTTATCTTTCACAACGTTCAATAAACAGTACTGGGTGATCAGGATATGTACAAAATCCACGCCTGCGAGGGTGATATTCCAGATTACGTAATATACATCTAGAAAGTAGATCAACATAAGAATTAAACAACAAAACATAGTTTATTTGATACAAGAAAAATATTCATATGGCTCTATAAACTACTTTTATTTCATATACTTTATCAACATTCTTATACAAAAATAGACTCCAGTTTTTTTAGAAACTATTCTGCGCATGCGTAAGTATAATTGCGCGCAGGTTCCATCTTTCTCTCCCGGTTAGCATATCGTCTCACGTACGCAATTTCGTGGCGAAGTCGCGTAATTTTCTGTACTCGTGTCTTATAACATAAAATAGTAAGTATCAATAAATTATATTATTTACATGCATTAGTTTTAAGCTAAAATTTTTATTCGTACGTATAAAGTACGTGATTTATATGAAAAATTAATTTTTTGTAAAGCCGGCATGAGTTACTGATAATGTCGGCTGTCGTCTTGCAATTTTGTATACGATTGTTTCTATTAATTTTATGAATTTGTATGAATTTAAGTGGTTTATTTATACCACGTGATGTAAACAATAACATATCTTTTCTGTTAAACAAAAAAAATTTCGTGCTCATTGATGTAAAATTCAAGTCTTTTATGGGATTTGAAAATTGCTGATTTACGCCTTATGTAATATCTAGGCAGGTCAATACCACTCCATTTTTGCCCTATATTATTTGTTAAATTACCTCATTTTTATTACTTAACATATTTTACATGTTTTTTTTCTTTCCTAAATAATGATATTTAGAGTTCCTTGTACTTTACTCTTCTGTTACTTTTTAAAAACATAAATAATTTGATATTTCTTTTTCTATTATCTATATTAAATATTATGAAATATATTAAATATTTTAGAGTAACTAATATGCTTATGCAATGTATTATTGCCAACTCCTTAAATATGGAATCATACTATTCATTTTATAGCTAAAAAATTTGCTTGCTATAGATTAATTAAAACTGACATTTTTTTATTCATACTAACATAATAATTAGTACTTTTTATTCAAAAATATATCATTCTTTAATATTGTACACAATTACACAAATAATTTAAGAAAACATTTTCAAAAATTTAACATTTTTTTTTTCAATGATGAACAAAAGTGCATTTATAAATTAGAATGAAGTAAATCAAATAAATATGTTTATCACACACACATATATATTATGTTTATAATACTTATAATTAATCAGCAAATAATTTTGTATAATTTGTAATATTTTTATATAGATCATGGCCCCACCATTATACAGTGATTTAGGTAAAAGTGCTCGCGATTTATTCTCCAGTGGATATCATTTTGGTCTAATCAAGCTAGATGTGAAAACAAAAACTAAGTCTGGTGTAGAATTTTCTAGTGGTGGGGTATCAAACCAAGATAGTGGAAAGGTTTTTGGTACTTTAGAAACCAAGTATAATATTGATGATTATGGATTAAAATTTAGTGAAAAATGGAATACTGATAATATGCTTGCTACGGATGTTACTTTTGCTGATAAATTGCTCAAAGGTCTTACCCTTGGTTATGGCTGTACTTTTTCTCCACAGACAGGGTAAAATATATCATTTAATCTTATCAGTACTTTGTAGCTTACTTATCAATAATTTAGATTTACTTAAAGTAAATATAGTAGATTATTTTAATAAGTTATAAAAGAAAACCGAGTATTTCATTATTATAGGACCAAGACTGGAAAATTAAAGACATCTTACAAACATGATAATGTATCTGCTAATGCAGATTTTGATCTTAGTCTTTCTGCTGGTCCTTTGGTACATGCATCAGCTGTTATAGAATATCAAGGTAATATACAAATATTTTTTATTCATCTATGATTAATTATATTATTATACACTTACATGTGTATTACATATTTTAATTTAAATTTATAGTACCCAATTATTAATATCTTTTGTTATTTTTAGTATTGAAGTTAAGAAATTAAATTTTTATTGTTTAGTTATTTAGTTTTTGATATGTTTGCTTCCATGTGATCCCTTGTAATTCGATTTGAGCCTTCCTTTCTTTTATTCTCAGTATCCAAGATATTCCAGAAAAAAAATGTAAGGTTGCGATGTAACAATTTAGAATACATCAAATTTATTTGATTACAGAATTGTATAATTAAATTGTAGGTTGGCTAGCTGGTTATCAAGCCTGTTTCGATACACAAAGAAATAAGCTTACAAAAAATAATTTTGCACTTGGATATACAGCTTCTGATTTTACTCTTCATGCTGCAGTGTATGTGGTCATTATAAGTATTTTTAAGAAAAAATATTCTAGAAATTATGTAGCTTTAAAAAAATTTTTAATATTATGTTTTGGTTTCTTTTATAGAAATAATGGCTGTGACTTTAGTGGCCTCATTTATCATAAAGTTAAATCAGACCTAGAAGGTGCAATCAATCTTGAATGGAATTCAAGTAACAATATTACACAGTTTGGAATTGCTACAAAATACAACCTTGACCAAGATGCATCTGTCAGAGCTAAGATCAATTCTAATCTTCAAGTAGGTCTAGGATATCAACAAAAGTTACGCGATGGTAAGTGAAGTTTAGTTTTATAAAATTAATAATAAATGTGTTATGCTGCATGTAATTTGTATCAGCTGTTACTGTAAATAATCATCCATAGCAGAGTAACAGTATCAATAATATTTTAATTGATGTTATGTTTCTTACCTATTAAAATGTACTTATCAATTTAAGTTTTACCAAGTAATATTTAAAACAAGTAATCAATACTTATTGAATGTTTTATTTGCTAAAAATCGAATACTTGCCTTATATTTATATTCTTTAATACTTTCAGGCGTAACTTTAACACTTTCTACAAACATTGATGGAAAGAATTTTGGCTCTGGAGGACACAAGATTGGTCTTGCATTAGATCTTAAAGCTTAAGTATAAATAATTACAGACACAAAAGGACTTGACTCATTTGAAAGGTCATTTTATGATCTTTGTGTCATAAAAGCAGTATCACAGTACATGCTTACAAATAAAGTATTGCCTATAACATATAGATAGGTTTATCCCAAAATAGATGCCACCAAGTATCATACATCACTTGAAAGTAGTCGAAGGAGTATTAGTTTCAAATATACACAATTTTGAACATAAACTTGATAAAAATATCTTGTTATAATTAACAGTTCACAAATTCTTGAATGAAATAGGAGTTTACTATTTTTCCTCTGTAAGTCTCCTGTATTTGAAATGATACAGTCTATTACTAGTTCCTGTTGAATATGCAATCTAATAAAATCAAGGAATAATTACTCTATCTTTAATTAAGGAAAATGTAGACAAGGAATATTTGTTGTGGAGTTGACTGCAAATACAGATAAAATAAAATTAGGTAAAAATGTATTTAAACCTCTTGGAATTATATTTTTCAACTCAGTCATAAGCGTTATTAAGTTATGAAACAATGACAAGTTCTGTGGTCGGTTTTGAGCTAAGAACACAGTTTGGTGCACATACATTCTTGTAGTTACATAAATAGTGTTTAATGATCGAATTTATTGTAAAAATATCTGCACTTAATATTATATTAAATAAATACATACAGGGACTTGGGATTAAATGATATTAAATGTCAAATACTATCAGTTTTTATTTTTAAAATGATATAACATTCATTCCTGCCTACATAATTAATGTGGAACAGTACTGCCAGTGGCTATTTTAAGATTGAAACTTACTGTGAAATATATGTTTAATTACAAAAATAGTATTCCAGTAATATAATGTCTGACATCTTACTTAAATATTTTACGTTTTTAAAATCATATAATAAATACTTTTAGTTATAAACAATTCCATAGTCTTGTTTTTATGTAGCAAATTTATGAAGTGTGTAAGAGGTTTGTACTCATATAATTTTATTCTCTTATACATTAACTGTTAAATGTTGAACAAAATTTAAATTCAGCTTTGATTGGTTTATAAAATAAATACACTCATTTTTTATGTGCAGTGTGAATGCTTTATTTACAAGAAAATTACAATATTCCTCAACTGGAATATACTTAGCGTGAAATGTATAATAATCATAGGTAAATGTTACAAGAAATGACTTTTTAAGCATGTTTCATTAATAAAAAAATTTTCATATTTTATATTTATTTTATTGTTGAGTTTTCACAAATAATAAATTAGTTATAATGAAAAAAACCTAAATTGTGAAGTACTTTGTAATTTCTGATATTTTCATTCGTATTATGAAAGATCAAATGAATTGATTATATAAAAATTGATTTTAGGTATATTAAAATAAAAATTAACGAGCATGTTGAATTTTACATCACTCGCTTCTTATTACCTCAAAATTTATAGTTGCGTATGTCTGTTTTATCTCGATTTGTTTCTGTGTTATTTAATATTAACAAAAACTTATATTAATGCACCATCTGATCTTCCATTGCTTTTGCAATCCATTCTGGTTCACTTTGAGCAATTTTTTCTATTATTTGGTTTACTTGATAACAAAGAGATTGTATTTGTTTATCCCATGTCGGCAACGTCTCGCGTGCTGTATAAAAAGAACAAATTATTGATAAAAATAGTATGTGCATTAAAATTACAAAATTTACTTATTGATTTATTTCTTTAAACTTACTTTCAAAATGTACTATAGAATCAATTTGATCTATGTAACCATTCATTCGACCTTCTGTGATCATTTGACTAGCAATTTTCTCTGCTTTTGTTGGTGGAATTTCTAATAGGGCACCCAATTCTTCGAAAGTTATATTATTATATAATTTACTAGCAGATAACAAGTTATGTTCTATAACAGCACGATCAAGAATAGTTGATCCCAATCCATCAATTGTACTTGCTTTTTGATGAGGTTGTAACAAAGCCTCGAATTCTTGTAATTCGGAGCGCCGAATAATACGATCCAAATACATTTTTTCAAGAATTGAATAAGCAGGAAGTTGTTGACAACGTTCGTCTTTAAATAACGTAGCTAACATACGACTTCTTTGTTGACCTAATATTAATGCAAGATTTATGTATTGTTTTTAGTAACTACAGAATATTAAGTAAATATAAATGCTTACCTGCAGAAGCTAGTACTGTACAGATTAACGCATTCCTAAGTGCAGTCATACGTTCATCTTCATGTATAATGGTTCTATATGATAACTCATTGTATCTCTGAGCTGCTTCTATGAACTTTCTTCTATAGTCTAATACTCTAGCATAACAAACTTTGTAATAAATTTGTAATTGTTCATTTTTTGATTCAGCCTAAAAAAATAAAAAATATACGAATAAATATCTCATACTTAAAACTCACATACTTCAAATCTGAGTACTTAACTACATCTAAATATTACATACTTGTAAAAGGGAAGCCCTATTGATAAATGCTTCAGCTTGTACTGGATCATCATCTTCCAAGTATAATCGTGCAATTTTAAGATAAGTTTCAAGTTTATAGTCAACTGTATACTGCCTATGGATAAACATCATATTAACAATTATATTAAACAACCAGAATTCTTAAGGTTAAAAATAATTTAACAGCACATAATGAAGATTTTTGTAATTATATTTACTTTTGTCCTGTTTCTAATGGTATTCCAACCAAAACATTAGCTGCTTCTCTCCAATTTTGATTACGTTCATAAATTTTTGCCAAATGTTGTCTTATACTAGCAACCTGTTCTTCAAATGAGATAACTCTTGGTTGTATCTAAAAAGATTAATAAAAATAACTTCCTCACATTATAATTATAAACTAAAAATCTCATACATTAATAAAAGAAATTTACCTTGTCCAATGTGTAATGTGAAATAGCCATTGAAACCTCATCAGGTAGGAGTAATAATCTATTACTAACATCTGTCAGAACTTGCCTTGAAATAACTAAACTTACATATTCATTTACAACTGCAAAAAAAATGATTTTATTATATCAATATCATTGATATTATTCAGAAAATATTGAAAATTATGTTAGCTTCTAAAATGTAAATTTTAGCCTTATAAATTAGAAAAAAAAGGTTGTAGATACATAATAAGTTTTATATAAAAAAGGAAAAAAATTATAAATAATCCTGAGGATGTAATTTGAAACTAATAAATTACTGTGCACATAAACAATTACGTATATAGTGTATAATATTTTAATTTACAGCATATGTTATAAATTACTATTGTTATCAAATAATTCATAAAAAAAAAGAATATACTGAAAGGAAAATAACATACTTGCTTCAATGAATATCTTCAAAGCATCCATCGCTTCTTCATTGGATGACAGCAATATTGAATCCAAAATCGATCGATACCTATAACACCGTTTGTATAGAATATTCTAAAAACATACTTTTAATTCTATTTTATTATCTTACTTTTCTGCTTGATCCTTATGAGAACCACCAGAATATGCTAAATTTGTAAGCTGTTGACGTACAGAAGCTGCCGTCACCACCATCTTTGCTACATGAATAACTAAAAATGATTTTTGTGCTTATTAAGATCATGAACTATGAAAACCAGCCGCTAAGAAATATACTGCAGAACTACAGTATAATAATAAATGTAAATTATTGTATTAGATATTATAGAATTCTTATAAAATTCAATATTTTATATTTATTTATTACATATCAACAAAGTATACAAATTTATGTATTCACGAATGAATTGTAATATAATATTTATATTACGTTCTTCATAATATATTGTATACTATGTTTTAATAATGTTAAATTTTATATAAATAAAATCACAATTTTGATTAAGATGGCGCTTTATAGAACATTATTGAAATTAGTTACCGACATACTTTATATGAATAATTCATGACTAAATGCAATACAATCCATGTGGACTCGGTCATAGATCTGGTCCACTAGTTTGTATATTCTGTAATTTAAGAAAGTGATAAAGTACATTTAAATTAAATGAAAATAGAATAACATATTTTTATTGTATACACAATTGAAGAAAAAATTGCCATCGCTTTTAAGATTAAATGATAGTGATATATGTGTGTAAGTTACCGATTTCAAAATTTCATAATTAAAACATATGTAAAAACACAAAAGATATAATGCGGATTACTGTATTTCCAGAGGTATTTATCGAATACGTATTTCATTTTGTTTTATATACGCATTATAAATCTAATTTGTATTCAGTTATACTTTCAATTTTGATAAATTTTAATCTATGTAAATATATATATGAACAGTTTTATTATTAAAATTCTAACTTTATGTCATAATATGCTGCTCATTAGTTCTGTATTTTAACCACCGAATCTAATCAATGAATGAATAGATTTGTTATGTTTAAACTTCAAGTGTATTTATTATTATAAGTATTACTTTTTGTTAATTAAAAGATATATAGATTTCGAAAATGGTATGGAAAATAATTTTACGTTTATTTTTTCTATACATATGTAAAAATTACCTTTATATATATTTTCGCCATAAAGAAGTATTTCTAACAATATTATTTGATTAGAAGATCATTAACTATTGCATTAGAGTTTCTTTATCAGTGTAAAAAAGTTATACATTTTGTAAGTAAACAATATATCTGATATTACTGATGTTAAATATTTTCGTTAATATCTAAATCATAAATAAAATTTTATTTCTTTCTTAAAGAATTAATATTTTAAAAAATTCGTAGATGATTGTAAAGTTGTTATAATAATAGTGTGAATTTTTGGTCAAATATGTAACATTCAAAACATTCGAGTTTTTGGAACACTTGTCTTTTTATTGGCTTAAGAGGGCGCTAAAGGGCTGACGTGTTTTTAGCCGCGGAAGGGTGAAAATGGCGAAATCGAAATTTGCAAAGTGCGCGAAAATATTGTTCAGTTTTGACATATTATCTGACTCATAAAATAAAATATTTACTTTTGCCGAGTAATACATAAGAATAAATTTAACTTTGTAGCTACAGTGAACCTGGCATTCTCATTTCACTTTGAGATTTTAACACTAAACGACCTTTAGGTCTGTTTGTACACAGCGGTGCGTAGTGCACTGTGGGACAGCAATGGTGGGCGCGTGATTTTGAACAAATTCGAGTTATCAAGGGAACACCCAGGTATGTATTACAAAAAAGATCAATTTATTTGAAAAATTGTTTAATTGAAATTTAATTAAAAGGAAAGCATATAAGAAATTTTTTTTTATATCATATTGCAATTAAAATAAGCTTTGTGGCACGCCCCCACCCAGCATTATACGTACCTGATATGAACAGACAAATTATAGGTTAAGTTGAATTTTATGCGATTAGAAGGTTAATATTTCGGAAATGTTTATTTTTTATTATCACCTGAAATATCAAATGTTTAGTTATTCCATATGTAACAATGTCGATTTGTTGTAAAATTGTTAACACCATTAAAATACATACAGAAATTCAGTTTGTGGAAAATGGCGCGTTCAAGTAATAAATGGCGCTAATGTTCCTGAGTAGATTATCCTTCGAATTTTTCTTCATTATTCAAATTTTATCGTTCGAATTTTCGAAAATTCGAATTATACTCGGTCCTTATATTGTTGAGTATATGCGTAGACAATGTTAATATTATTTGTATTTCGGAAAGGCATATCTACTTCTTAAAGATTTGAATTTTTGAATTTTTAAATTTTCGTTGATTCGTTTCGTTTTCGCGTCATTTTGTAAATTGTCATATATTTTTCTGTCCGTTTATGATATTCCTTTTAGTGTGTGACCTTATAACGTTTGAAGCTTTATGACAAAAACGACTTACATTCAATGAATTTCTAACCTGTATGTGCCTGAAATATGTTTATAATGAAAGATATAGACATCTGGAAAACATTTTTAACATACATAAACTCATTTAAGAATAAATAAGTATATATGATTACAGCACATTAAATATTGCTAAAATAGTTTTAAGTTTATAATTTAATGTTTTATATTAGCATGTAATAATGTGCTTATTACTCTTTGATTCGTATGTTTGCTTTAGCGCTTAATTATGTAATTAATTTTTAAGTTTTATTTATAGACTTAAGATTTTTATGCTAATAATCAGTCTAAGCAAACATTTCATTGTAAAAGATCTATATTATTTGTCTAAAGAAGTTTTTATGTTTAGCTATTTAACAATGAAGAAAATTTACGTTATATAAATATGTAATTGAATATCCAAATAAAATAAATAATTGTTTTATGTAGTTTTAAATAAATTTGTGCAATTTAGCTTTGTGTACTGAGGATACAAAAATAAAGAGCATTATTTTGAAGCAATAGTGTCAGGAACTAAATGAAATATACTATGTGTAATGTTTTATATTTAAAGTGTCTTTAAGTTTCTTCATTGAGTTAATATTTTGAATAGGGACGTAAACATGTCTGTAAATAAAGGGCAAAATGTTAGAGCTTTGGTTGAACCATTAGCTCTTGATTCACGTACACTTGGTGATGGAGATTTAAGTGCACTGAGTCTATCGCATAATAATGAACAATATTCATCCAATGACTTTGAAGCATTTGCAAATATTCAGGCTGAATTGGAATGTATGAATGCTGAAGAAGTTATGACAACAGATGAAGAACATATAATTATTGAACGTAATATTGAGACTGAAACAATTGTACCTGATGTGGAAATGACTGAAGTTTCTGAACAAGCTCAAGAGGAACATATTATATATACAACAGCAAACCAGAATAATCAAAATATTGTATTTCAAACAAAACCAACATTACAAAGGTTACCTGCATCCACAGTACAGGTACAAAATACAAGTGTAATGATTATATATTTTAATAATTATAACATTGCTTCTTAATTTTTTTTAACAGGTAAAACCAAATATTGGTCAAGTAACACAAAGTCAGTCTATCATGATAGTATCTCCTGCTGGTGGTCAAGGTACTAGCCAAATTTTAAAAATTTCACATCCATCAACTGCATCAGCTGGTCAATTACAGTCATTAGCTCAGACTCTTATAACAGCAAAATCTGCTGATGGTAATATAGTTCAATTAAGATCAGCACAACCTAGTAAACCTGTAATGGCAACTAGTCATTCAGGAAGTATTACATTAGGAAATGTTCAGAATGTAAAAACAGCTCAGTCAGCTATAAAACGTACAGCACAGAGTACTCCTCAGAATCGAAATGTAAGCTTATTAATGTTAAATTTTGTTGCTAAATGTTGTGACTGTTACTTTCACTATTTTAAAGAATTGAAATATCTATTAAATTGTTTTAAACATTATTTTAGGTATATACAAAAATGATATTAGCTGGTAATCAAGCACAATCAGGGCAACAAGTTCTTATAACTAGTTCTCAAAGTGAAAATCAACAAACACAAGCAATAAAGTTTTTAAACAATAGTACATCAAATCAAGATGTTACAAGTTCAACAAAAACCATAACACTGGCACAAGCACAACAAATGGGATTACTTTCTACTAATAAAGTGCAACATATTTTACCTTCATCACCACAGAAACAAGTGAGTATTAAAAAAAAAGTAAGTATTACTTGTATAATTTTGTTATGGAAAAGAAGAACGAAAGTTTCTTCTAACTAATAAATATGATATAATTATTCATTTAATATAATTTTTGTTTATTTTTGTTACAGGGAATTATTGTAAATAAATTAGTGCAATCGTCAAGTTCTCAGTCATCTAAAATGACTATCGTTCCAAGTAATACAATTAAATCACCAACAAAGATATTACCAGCTCCAATAGTAAATACACAAGTTAAGACATCATCAATTTCAAATCAACAAACATTTTCTTCTTCCAACAAGTCATCTATTCAACAAAGCCCACAAAAAGTGATTATACGACAGGTTAGTGGTGCCATGTTTTTAAAATTTATATTTTTCATAAAATAATCTGTAACTATAGTAAGTTTAATGCCTTTGTATTAATAATTTAATATTTTTATAGAGTTCTTTAAAACCTGGAACTGTTCTTGGAAGTGGACAAGTTATTAGAATACCAGCAAATCAAAATATTGTTACCGGGTCTAACCAAGTACATCAGATACAAATGCCTGGAAGACAAGTAATTTTTCTCTATGAAACATGTTTTATCTTTTTCTTTTCTAGTATTTGAAGTATAAATAAGTATCTCAATTATGAAATTTTTCTACAGGTGCAATATGTGAGATTAGTCAGTACTCCATCATCTGGTACTACGAACGTTGTTACTGTAGGAAAAACGAAATCACAAACTACTTTACAAACTGTTGGAGTTGGTCAGAAAATAGGAGGCCAACAACAAATTGTTAAGGTTTGTGGAATGAATGTACAATCATAAAAAGGTAATCTTTTTATATATATGATGTTTCTTATACAAACAAAATGCAGGTAGTTCCATTAAATACTAGTAATCAGTCATTAAGAACAGTTGCACCTAAGGCTACATTAACAGGAAGTGGTCAAAGGTTATTAATTCCTGCAACTGCAACCGTAGGCAATCAATCGAAAAATGCAGTTGCTATTCCAGCATCTGCTTTAAGTCAATTAGCATCCGGACAAGCTGTCCTTTCAACTAACTCAAATGTGGGAAACATTGTAGTTTTACCAGCTCAGTATATCCAACAACAGGTTCAGTATAATATGTGTTTAAATAAAAAAAAGAAAGATTAAAAAATGAATAAAATAAAATTAACAAATATATTAATTATATTGAAAATATAAGCTATAAGTACATTATATTTAAAATAGTATAATGTATTCTATTCAGTTTTGATTTATCAGGCATACAAAATTCCATACAAAATATTATTTATTATTTACAGACAACAGATGATGTAAAATTAAAATCTCAGCAAGCAACACCCAGTTTATTAGGTAATTCACAGAATTTACAAAGTTCAACAGGAACATTATCTGTGGGATCTGTTATAGAAAGTAAAAGTTCTCAAAGATCATATACCAGTGTGGAGCCAAATGGTATCAGGCCACGGAAACCATGTAATTGCACTAAATCACAATGCCTTAAATTGTAAGTATTAAGTTTAGTCATTTTCATATTTTTGAACATATAATAGTAATAATAATAACAATAATAATAATAATAATAATAATAATAATAATAATAATAATAATAATAATAATAATAATAGTAGTAATAGTAGTTTTTAATAATGATATTAATTTTATTATCATGCTGATCTTACTTTTAAAAAATGAACATCACAGATTGCTCTTCATTTTTTATTACATCTATTAAAAAATGACAGTTCAAAATAAAAGTTACAATTTGTCTTTAATGAAGAGATAGCTTTATGGTATAAAAAGTGTTTAATTGTAATATTAATAAATTTATATTTTAACATTAATAAATTGCAAATATATTTTTTTACAGATATTGTGATTGTTTTGCGAATGGAGAGTTCTGTCATATGTGTAATTGCAATAATTGTTCTAATAATCTTGGAAATGAGGAAGAGAGACAACGTGCTATTAAATCGTGTTTGGAGCGCAATCCAAATGCTTTTCGTCCAAAAATCGGTAAAGGTCGTGAAACTGGTGATGATATACGTAGACATAACAAAGGTTGCAATTGTAAACGAAGTGGATGTTTAAAGAATTATTGTGAATGTTATGAGGTATTATAAATATTTTTAAATACAGATATTTATAAAGTGTTGAAATTTTTTAAAAAATATAAATCGTTATTTTAGGCTAAGATTCCTTGTTCTGCTAATTGTAAGTGTATAGGATGTCGTAACGTAGAAGAACCGAATTTGGAGAAGAAATCTTTAAAGGACCTAGCGGAAGCAGCTGAAGTACGAACGGCACAGCTTACATTAAATAAAACTAAACTACAATTATCAGAAATGGCTTTCAGGCCTCCTGCAGCATCAAATACCGGTGCAAGGTATGCTAGAAAAATACCAAAATACAATAAACTGTTACTTTAATATATGTTTATATATTTTTTAGGCAACCATTTAACTTTCTTACTGATAAAGTAGTAGAAATAACGTGTCAGTGTTTAATGGCACAAGCTGATGAAGCAGAACGTAACATGTTTGATGACGAAACGTCACAAAGACTTATAATCGAAGAATTTGGTCGCTGCCTTAAAGAAATTATAGAATCAGCACACAAAGCTGAAGCTACCTAGCAGGTACATTTTGGAAAAATGTTTAGCGTTGAGAGTTTTCGAATTTTGAGGACATATTCTAAAGCCACAAAATTGGAAACATTGGTTATTGGTATTTCTTAATTTAATAATTGATCATAACAGGTATAAGATAAAGTGTTACATACCAAAGATGGTGGTAAAGAGTATTAATATACAATGCATTCAACCATTTTCTTATCTTCCATTGTCGATGAATAATTTATTTTTTAAATACAAGTGACATATCTCATGTTTCCAAAGTTATGTTCATTTCTTTTTTATATCATATAATGTATATTTGAGTATAGTAAAAAATCTATTAGTTAATTACTTTTTTTTTATTCAGAATTTACTAAAAATGATTTTAGATTACCGTTAATAAATTTAATTTTAAAAAAAGTTCAATTTTATATTACTATTTTATATACTGGAAATAAACAAACAAGTTTAATAGTGATATGGTTGAATGCAATATGACATCAAAATTTGTAACACACTTGTTGATCATATTTTAAAAATTAAGATTTTATTAAAAATCTAAATAAGAGGCTAAAATAGTAAAAACCTATAATTTGACATATTTATCAGATCGTCTCTAAACATTAAATATTTCACATTTCTTATTTAAATTTGCGTTTCAAGTTAAATACCTTTATAAAAATATTTAGATATTTTGGTTACATGATAATATTCATAAAATATCAAGTAATGATGGTTTTATGAAATGTCGAAAATACTTAATTTTTTTGATTAGTAGGAAAGTATGAAAGATAAACACAAAATTTGGTACATTTGATTTTTATATAGTCGGTTGTACTTTTTCAGTTTTTCATATTGCATGTCAATTTAAAGTATTTATTGTGAATTTTAGAAATAATTTCTTTACCTAAATGAATCGTGTGTATATTTTACATAAATGAAGATTTACTAAAAAGAAAAAACTTTCAATATCTGAGAACGATAAATTTATTTATAAAAATCATTATCAGAAATATTTAAGGAACTTGAGATATTCATAAAAACAAGAATTACTTCCTTATTTTTGAAAAACGGTACATTTTTATAATATTTTCTGTATCAATATTTAGTTCTTTATTTCGAACTAAAATTAATTTTTTAAAGGTTGAGAAATGATTTTTTTTTCATTACGTTATTTTTATATAGTGTAACGTATATTTGAAGAAACAAAATATTGGAGCTTGAAATGAGAGTATAACATTTTCAACATAAGTTTGTTTCATACATTACTTTATTAATTTTTGTAGCGATATGTGATATTGCATAACTTCTAAAACAAGTTGGTTTTTTGTTGCATGTTATAATAAATTTACATTCAGTTTAATTACGATTCAATATTTCCAATGATACATAGATGATTTTCGATACGAGGAATTATCTAAATAATTAATAATGTAAAGAATGATATTGAAGTGAATGGAATTATTAAAATTGTAATTGTTTAATATATTAGTTAAAGACTTGATGGGCGCAGACAGATAAATATTTTTCATTGTGCACTGAATTAGTCATCACTGTAGTAGTAACATTACCTGTCTGCCATGAGAGATGATAAAAGTATAACTTTTATGTAGGAAATTAATATAAAATATAGAGAGTTTATATATTATATATAGAGTTATGTAAGGGCAAATGTAATATAGGTACAAATATAAATATATATTCATATAATTCGTACTTTAAAGAATAATGTTTATTATAAATATATAAATTGTACAGATTATTGATTCATAATATAATAATGAGGTAACAATTGTGTGAATTGAACATATAATTTTGTGGCATCTCTATAGGTGACTCAGAAAAGAAATTATAGTAATGGAAAATTAATCATACATTTTTACTTGTTATATGTAATTTGCATAAGGAATTAAATATGAAAATATAAATTTTGCAAAAGATACTGATATATATATGGATTAACTATTATTATGTACAGATAATATTCATATATATAAATATATCTTTATAATTTGTCCTCTGTACATAGGAAAAAAAATCTGATATCACAAGTTTCATAAATAATTTATTCCCTTAATTTAGGAAAATTTATTTAAATAATTTCATAATTACATTGTACAACTATGTAAAAAGTTTTAACTGATTTATAAATTCAAAGATAATGTAAATAACCAATATGTATAAATTGTAATGATATTGTGTCCTGTTTGATATCAGATTTTTCTTGACAGTGGTTTAAATAACAGTATATGTATGAAGAAAATGTATATGTATATACATGTCAAACACATGTACCTTTCAATAAATCTTATGTTTACATTGAAAACTTTTAACTCATTGAAATATATAAAACAAAAAATTTCACATTATGTAAAAATATGTTTATTATGTACAGTATAAGCACTGATTAAAACTTTACAATTTTCTTAACATTTTTATTCCCCTTCTCATCTGTGTTCTTTATATTTTCTTCTAAGGATTCTAAATTATCATTTGTAATTGTATTTACTGTAACAGTATTTTCTTCCTTTTCTTTGATTAAATCTGGACAATCTTTTTTCAAGTGTGTAACATCTCCACAGATTTTACAAGCACCTCCTTCAGGATATATTCCTCTAGGATTATCAGGACACTGTTTGGCAATATGTCCTTGTTCGCGACAAATGAAACATGTTGCATATCTGAATTCTGATGGTTTAGCTACTTTGCACTCAAAATGTGTGTGTTCTGTTGATCCACATTTAAAACAGATTCCAGTACCAGCTTGTTCTGATCCAAGTTCAGGACAATCAGATAAATTATGCCCAGCTTTACGACAGTGGAAACAGACGCATTTTTTAATTTTTGCTAATGCTTTTTCAGCTTTCCTTCTTTCTAATTTCATTGCTGTATTTATCTCTTTTTGTGGAATACCTAAAAAAAAAATATGAACAACGCAAAATGAACAAAATAATTAAAAACTGTAAAATATGTCATTACAAAAAATTATTCTGTAATATCTACCTCTCATAATCATTTTTTGTTTCAAATCACTTAGTCTATCTGCATCTTCCTTTTTTACTGGAAAACCATCAAATTTTACAATTTGTACTTCTATCCCATTAATCATTACTTTTGAAGGTCCCAAATCTGGTTTTTTTCTTTTGTGTTCCTTATCATCTCGTATTTTAGGTGGTTTTCTTTTCTTTTTCTTATTGTCTAAACTTTTTATACCAAATTTGTTTGGAATGTTTATAAAGTTCTTTGATTTATTTGAAAAGTCTTTACTAAGTCTTCTTGTTTCTTGATTATCTCTCTTATTTTCATTAGCATCATTATTTTTATCATTTTGTGCATTACCATTATTATTTCCATCTGAGGTGTTGTATATATTTCTATTAAAACTTTTTTTTCCTTTCATATTTTGCTTTTTGCATTTGAAAAGTGCATCTTGCTGTGATTCATCTATATTATTTGACATATCATTTTTAACTTGCAAAGTACTATACTTCTTTTTAGTTTCACTTATTGCATATGAATTAACATTATCTGTTACACTAACTTGAAATTCTTTTTTATTACTACTTATATCATCAGAATGATCTTTATCTTTTTTATGCTTTTTACATTTTACTTTTGACATAGAATTATCAAGTTCATTTATTTTCCGTTTTGATGAATTTTTTTTTGATTCACTGTTATCCACGTGCTTATTACAAGATTCATTTTGAGCCTCTCGCATAACATTTAATTCTATTTTATGTTTCTTTTTAATCTTATTTGTTAGTGAATTATTTTTCTTTTCAGAAATATTTGGAAATTCTGCCCATGAATTATGAACATTTTCAGCATTATTACTAGGGATTACATCTTGCTTGTCTTTAACAGATTGAATTTTTTCCAACGATTGTTGTTTTTTAGATAAATTTTCTTCTAACTGTCGTTTCATTACATACCAAGGTGTGGCATCATTTGGTATTCTTTCATTTGAAGCTTTTGAACCTTTTGATCTTGCATATCGAGTCATGGTTTAAATGTTTGAAGCACATATATTTAAAAAATTAAAAGCTAATTCTTTATGTTATTTTCTAAAATTAAGTTATAAAGTATTTAAAACTACAATAAACTCTATTAAACAATAATAAATTACAATAAAATATATAAATATAAAAAAATAATCAAATACTGCTATATTATGATAAAAAAGGTTATATAAATTTTTGATATACTAAAAGTACACTAACTGAACTAATTTACTGCTTATATGCAGGTACACTACAGACAATTATAAAATAAAAACAAAGATAATTGTTTATAAAACCAAATTCACTACAAACACGTAAAAAGGCCTTGCTTTACTACACGTGAGTTCTGATGACCGATATTGATTCTTTATTAGTCAAACTGACTGTTATTCACAGTAAATATCTTTAGATTAAACGAGTTGGATTTAATTTGCGGTTCTATCTTTGCAAAAAGTGTATAAAAGTCACAAAACTTCTTATCTACAATACGAAATCAGTTTGAGGTTCTTTTTAAAATATAAGTTCTATGGGTAAAGTCTGTGATGCCAGGCTGAGGACGGAAGTTCTCGAGAACACCCCCTTCTACTACGCACTCTATCGCAGGAGACGCGTGTACGTGAGCTCAGCGTTTCGGACGACTTCGGGAAATCGAGAGAGAAACCAAATGAAAGTCTTTCTCTCTCACTCTTGAAGCGCTGAAATATAACCTATGTTGGAAAGCAAGCATGCAGCACGAGTTGCGCGAATCCTGACTGCCTATTTTCATTTTTCGACATACAAGAATGTTGCCTTGTAATGAAAAAAAATTTCGAAAAAATTTATGTCGCGGAAAAACACGTTTTAAGAGCCCTTGATCACGTTTTGATTATTTAAAAATGAAAATTTTTCTTCTTAAAGTTTTTTATAAAGTGTTACATGTTTCATATGCGTGATGTATGATTTTGCCAATGACTCACTGTATGTAATTAGAAAGAAATACTGATAAATTAGATAGATAGTCTATAATTATTAATTATAAAAACATATGTACGCATTCTTATGATTTTATAAAGATTTACAATTTATTGTATGAAATTATTCACTTCACATTAAATATAACATTTATTGCGCAACCTAAATTTATTTTTAACTATACTATTGCTTTTATACATATAAACATTTTCTAATACTGCACAGATATGATATATATACTTACACAATATCAAATATAAATACGTCTGTGTTTCAGTAATTATACTCCATATATACAAATACATTCACACAGTCTTATAATAATTCAATGGTAAAAAAAAAACAATAATCTCCAAAATGAAATTTTAAAGAAATCTTTTTATATTTGAAATATGTTAAAAAGTTAATGTAATAATCATGGAATGTTCATTATATAATATTAGAGCTAGTTACTTGAAAACTTCTTTTAATGGATACATGTGGATATTGCTGACGCCATTCCTGTACTATAAAATCATTAATACCTTCACAAAAACTGAGATCAATCATTTCCAATTTTGGACAAAACAGTAAAAATCCATAACATATGTCAGAAGTTAGAGAACGAGCTCCTAATAAATCCAACTGTTGTAGCTGTTGACATAGTAAAAGTGGTTCTAAATCACGATCCGTTAATCCTCTAAGAGCCGCTAAAAATACTTTTTCCAAATAGCGACAAGAAAACAATAACGCTCGTAAAGAATCACCTGGAGCACCCATTCCGCCGCTATGAAGACACAAATAATTGTTAAGACAAATTAAATTGAAACTTATTAATTATAGTAAATCTTTTTAAAACATACCACCATCCAAAATCTACTTCTCGAAGATTAGTACAATGAGACAAAGCTCTAACTCCATGTGGAGTTAAAGTTTGTGCTTTCCAAAAATCTACACTTTCTAGATATGGACAAGAATTTCCTAATTCAATTGCGACATCATCTATATTTAAGCGATCATGCATTCCTGCTAAATTTAAATGGCGCATTTGTGTATTCTTTCTTAAAATAGAACATAATGTAGAAGTTTCAATAGTTGTTCTGTAAAGTTCTAAACGTTCGAGAAACTTCAAATTTTCAAGTTTTGAAAATCCTTCATTTGTTACACCCATACAATTGCGTAAACATAATTCTAAAAATAGTATATTACACTTAAAATAAACATTTTGTAAACTTTGATAAAACACATCAAAATAATATTTTGGCTCACCTTTTAAATTTTTACATACTTTTGAAATTTCAAAAATAATTACATCATTTACAAACTGACAACAGTTTAATCTTAAATGCGTCAGAAGAGTCCCAGATATGTGAAGAAAATGTATGAAATCTTGATATTTAATCATATTATAATTTCCACACCAGGATAGATCTAATTGTTGTAAATAATGACATCTAGGTGCTAAAGTATTTAATGCAAATGTATCTAAACAGTGCCAGTAAGGTTTTAAATTAAGAGTTGTATATAATAAAGCATCCCTGGCAATATTGTTAAAATGTCTGTTTACTTTGCATAAACGACATAATGATCTTAAATCCAAATTCTTTAGAATTTTTAGCACTGTTTCATCCTGGAAAAATGTGTTAATGATAACTGTTATGTTAGAATTTTAAATGAAATTTACGCAATATATACTGAAGTATATTTTACGGGAAGTGCTGAAAAGCTGCCACATGGTTGATTTTCAAAGTCGGTTGAAGATACTATAAATCTTTCTTGAAGCGAATTACTTTGTTCATTCAAAACATCCGGAATTGAATGATGAATATCTTTAATAAGTTTCGGAAAATCTTCTTGTAAAAATTGTTGTAAACTATTAAATGCTTCTTCTATAGGAGGAACTGATTGGTAGTGTTGACCAATTTTAGATACTAATTTTCCCTTAGATATATTACCTATCTTGCTGTAATAATTTACAAGTATATTACAAATCTGTATTATACTATTAAAATATAAACACTTTAATAATATTAACATTAACAAACCTTTTAAAAAGTTTACAATGTTCAGAAAGTGTCTTCTTAAGAAGTTTTAAATCTTGATTTGCTTTTAAATAATTTGGTGTTAAATTATAAATATCATCATCACTTTGTTTAAAGTAACCCAATTCTTGTGAAAGATCATTTAAATTTTGATTATGCAAATTATTAGGTACAATTAACTCTGATGTACCAATAAGTAATACAGCATCTAACTCTGTATAATAGTCTAATAAACTATGATTAAATTCCAGTCTTATCATTTTTGTTTTAAAATTACATAGCTGCAAATGTGGAGAAAAGATTCGTGGCTTATGTGGCACAATTTGAGGAAATCCGCTCCATAGTTGATACCATTTGCCTTCAGAACTCTGTGCCCAAATTCCAATTACACTTCCAGGATTGTAAGTTTCATATATTGAAACTCTAATTGGATATACCTCTTGATAATATTCTAAATCTACATAATATAAAAAATATTGTAATTTAATTTTGTTTTCTTATATGCTATAAGTACTGATTATCATCAATATCAGATTCTATTAAGTTAGAAGCATCATTAAAAACAAAAGCATTAAATATTATCAAAAACTTATTAAAGTAAAAATAATTATTATTTAATTTTTTAATGAAATACCATATACCTATATAATCTTGACTTATAACATTTATATTATTTTGTGGCATATAATCTGTAAGTCTCGAAGGTGCTTTATCCCACCATTGTCCATATGTTCTCTAAAATTATAATTTTGTTTCATGTAATAAATGTTAATACAAAAATATAAAATACTTTTGCTATCAATTTTATGTGGCAAAAGTTACAGCTACCAAGTTATTATAATTAGTTGTAACTAATATAAATTGTAACACTACTTTTATAGGATACTAACTATAAATTCTTAAAATATTTTATAATTAATAGTATCTGATATAAAGTATGTTATTAGTAAATGTATCACCAGTTATTCTTAAATTACAGCTATATAATAGAATACTAAAACATTCTTTTTTGAATATATATGTTATGTCTTTTAAAAATATTTCAATGCTATTAATTACTAAAATATTATTAATAATGTTTAATAATTTACACAAGTGGTATATTAAGAAATTATAATATCTGTATTTTATATTTAGATCATTCATGATCATTTAAACTAACATTTTTGGCGTTTAAAAGATTAACATACCATAACAAAAGCTTGTGGAAAATCTCCATAATCAGGAAATTTACTGGGATTTCCAGCAATGTTATATGCTGTGTACGAAATACTAATATTGCTTCCATATTGGGAACTAAAATCGCAAACATCTTTAACAAACTGTTCAACAAAGATAACAGTTTCTCCTTTCCCTTTAATTCTTTCTCCATTTATTGGTACTACTTCAACTTTTATCTCGTCATGAGATATCATGTCATTTATAATTAATCAGAAAGTTTTAACTTCGAAGTTCAATTAATATAGGTTAATCGCTTTTAGATATTTTATTTGTATAATTGCACGTATGATCCACATAACAAGTTATGTAAACACTAAATACTTTAATAAATGATTAAACAAAAAAACGGATAATTTGTTATACTCTTTACTACTATTTTAATACGAAAAATGCATCGTACATAGTAACATGCTTTCAGTAGCAATTCTTTGATTCATTATCCTTCATACGTCAATATTTCTCATTAAAAGAACATTACAAACTGTTACATATAACACAATCTAACTTCATGAAGGTGCTTTTTTCTAAGTTATTAATTTTATAATGAACAAAAATATTGACTAAAAATTTTATAAACACTAAAATTTTATTGAAAGATTTGAAATAAAAAGATCAAATAAAAATTAACTATAATATATTTTTATTAAATAGTGTCTACTATACATAATCAAATATATATATATTTATTGAATACTTAAGAAAATTAATATTAAAATAAATATATTTACTTAAACTATTTTGTATCAGTGAATTCTTAAGCATACATACATACAAGATACTTTCGATAATACAAAAGAATTTTTTGGAATAAAAATTAATTATACTCAGTTAGCTATAAATTACAATGTAAAAGATTATTCAAAAAATTTTTTTTGTAAAAAGTCAAGGTCATCTTTAATTAATATATTTGCAATTTCTTTAAAACAATAAATTAAAATTATGGTTTTAGCTACATGATATGTGTAAGGATTTATATACATATATTTAAAAATTAACAATATCATGTCACATGCTTTAATTATTTCTGTGTGTACTTTTATTGCATTTTATTGCATCTTGTTATATATTAAATAAATTGAGTTATAAAAAAATTTATTTCTAATATATAATTATAACTAATTCATCAATTAAATTGATAAAATTAAATAACAGTATAATACTATATTAAAAATTAAAGTAAAGGACCAAACTACTAACTGTACATAATAATAATTTTTGTTAAACATTTTATTTTTGACTTATAACAAACATTATTTTTTATTCTTTAATAATTCTAACTCTTGTTCTCTTTTCATGATTAATCGAATGAAAGCATCTTCCCTTGCACTTTTTAATTTTCTTCTAGGTATATGTTTCAAAGCTGTTTCCCAGCTATTAGTATGTTTCAGGTCCAATAAAATTGAAATAACTTGATCAAGAGGAAGATTTTTCTTAGATCCCGTTCCCCATTCCAACATTTCACTCAAAGGAAACTTCTGCATTTGTATACCTTCTCTGTTAGCTTTTTGAAATGTCAGTGGTTTAGGACTTACCTGGAAATATGCATTAATAAACATTAATTAAATGTGAATATATACATATATAGCTAAATATATTATTATGGATATAAATAATAATGGAGAATTATTCCATATATGTATTAATTACAAAAAAAAAGTATTTCAAAATTAATCCTTATATTTTTTTTAAAGTTAAGAATAAATATGTATAAGTAATTAAAAAAAGTTTATATAATTTAGAACGGGTGTGATGATCTTCCATATCTGTAGTATGAATTATTTACAAATTAAATATTAATTACCTTATCTACTATTGCACCAATTATATATACTAAGGTGGGATCAAACTTTGTCATAATCTGACTAGCATGAGGAGTAAGATATACTAATTTATTTTTATCAAACACATCCAAATAGGATTTTGAGGTAATATCTAATGGAAAATCTATGTCATATAACTGTGGTATTGACCGATGCAACGACTGCATCACTTGAGATTTCTTATCAGCATTACAAAAGTATAGATGAAAAGGATCTTTGTGCACGCGATTTTTTGAGAAAGCAATTAATAGTTGTTTTGCACAATTCATTTGCTCAGACGATATCATATGCTGGTCATATCCCAAATCAAATACTATTGTAGGCTCGTGTAACATAGCACTCATTAGTCTACCATTATAATATTGATTTATTGTTTGAAATCGTATACGATAAAACATTGAACATTTGCCTAATCCATATATATTGTCATCTCTGTTACTTTTCTGTTGTTCTATTTCTTTAATTACATTTTTCTTTTTTAATCTATTTTCTTTTTTCTTTTCTATTTTCCACCGATGTTCCAAATAAGCACTAAATATTTAAGACATAAAACAAAATAAAAATATTAATAAATATTTTAATAAAGTAATCTGTATCTTAAAATTAATATTAAGAACTACCTCCTCTGTGATTTTGAGTTAGATTTTAATAAACGTAACCAATCAGAAGCCCTTAATTTTTCAGGTATTTTGCCTGAAGTATATTTTAGAAACTCTATTTCTAATTTATATTTATCGTATAATTCCATATTTTTCGAATCTTTTAGAAATTCTTCTAACTCGTTTTCATACATTTTCTCGTACTTTTCAATTACAGAACTTGGATTGCTTGAACAATAACTTCGGGTTAGAGCATATGACTGTATAGAAAACTTAAATTGTGATGCCGTAAATTTTTGTCGTGATGATTGTATAGGAACATTAGAATAAAACTTAGTTGCAATAATAATTAAGGAAATTTTACTGCACATTTTTAACATATGAAAATTAATCAAAACTCTATTTTATATCATGTATGTACGCATGTCTATCTTCATACAACGCTTGTTGTCTCAACATACAGCTAGCTTGTAACTACGAGATTTGTCAGATCGGCATCTGCTGCACACTTTTTCATTTCAGTAATGATTTAACATGAATTAACACAAGATGGAGCTCATTGCAAATTCTATAGTAACATTTCACTAAATCAGCACGGTTAAATTTCCACAATTGATCTGGATAATCCATTGATACTATTTTTATAAAATATGATATAATTTGAATTATATTTATTTACATATACATGTGTATCTATGACATGCCATTATAAGGCAAAACGTATTTCAATTTATAACTAGGTATCTCTCAGTGTGCTTTGATACTGACTTCGTTTAGGATTTTCTTTTTATGACATAAAAATGCTTAGATTTCATGGCTATGTGTTGATTTTTGCTCTGACTTATAATGCAACTATGACCAAAGCGTACTATGTTGGACTTTCCCCTTTTGTACGTGCTGTTTTTCAATCAAAAATATTCTTATATAAGAACAAACAGCAATTTTCCGTAAACCCATACTTTTTTTTAATTCTGTAGGTAACGTTGCCTTTCTACTTTATTACGCAACTAATGAGCCAACCCTTAGTTTATCAGTATAGCATAGAACATTTTCTTTAAAGTACATAAATAATAGGAATTTTCAACTTTGTGAGTTTTGTATTAAACTTTTATACTTTTATAAGAATACAAATTCAAATGCAGAATTAAATTTGAATAGAATACTTATATCCTATAATTAATAGGAATAAACATTTATGCGTTACAAATACTGATTTCGATATTAAGTTAATTTATAGAATATTAAACTATAATTTTTATTGTTATAACTACATATTATCTTAATAGATGTATCATCATTACCTTAACAACGGCTTTATTAGTGATAGTCAAATTTCTAATGTACGTAGTTTTGTGACCATGTACTGCCTTTAAGTCAGAAGTACAATAGTAATTTTGAAAAGAACTTATAAATGTTAGTATGGTTCTGTTAGGCGAGATTTTTCCAAATTTTATAGCAGAAACTCAAATGGGTCAAATTAATTTTCATGATTGGCTAGGTGACTCGTAAGACAACATTTCTTTTAATCAATATAACCTTAAATTTTATTTGTTTCTTGAAATGGCCATATACTTTAATAAAAATAATCATATATTTTTGTACAATTAATCTTTATAAATTTATAAATCTATTCTAGAATTTTTTTTAGTAGTATATGGTATTTAAATATATTAATTAATATTTGTACAATTCATTTTTCTGAAATTTAAAATTGACTTGTTTCATAGATGGGGAATTTTATTTTCTCATCCAAATGATTTTACACCGGTATGTACAACAGAATTAGCTCGAGTTTTAAAACTGATGCCTGAATTTGATAAACTAGGAGTGAAAGTCATTGCTCTATCATGTAATTCGGTCGACTCTCATCGTAAATGGATAGAGGTATGTTTTTCAGTATAGTTTTTGTATCAAGAATTTACTTCTAAAAAAAAAAGTTTAAATGTATTATAAATTTTTAACCCACAATCATTTTCCAGGATATAAAGGCATACGCTGAAACGAACGATAAGGAATTTCCCTATCCAATAATAGACGATGAAACACGAAAACTTGCAACATTGTTAGGAATGTTGGATCCTGCAGAAGTTGATAGTCATGGCATTCCTATGACTGCTAGAGCAGTATTTATTATTGATCCCACTAAAAAAATGCGGTTGTCAATTTTATATCCTGCAACCACTGGAAGAAATTTCGAGTAATTTCATTTTCATGTCTTTCATATTAAACATTTTTATTTTTATTAATATGTATTTATTAACATAATTTTTAAACAGTGAAATTTTGCGAGTTATTGAATCGCTTCAATTGACAGAAAAGCATAAGATAGCAACACCGGTTGATTGGAAGGTCTGTATTTTAGGTCTATTTATTAGTTGAGACATTATATTTATTAAAAATAGTTTTGCATTGCAATGTTTTAGAAAGGTGATCAAGTAATGATTCAACCTACTATTTCTGATGAAGAAGCGAAAAAATTGTATAACAATATTAAAACTGTAACTCTACCATCGGGTAAAACCTATTTGCGTGTTGTGCCACAACCGCTGTAAAAATATTTTTAAATATTAAAAACAATTATTTTACAATGTACTTTTTAAATTATCAAAATTCACTTTTGTAAAAATTGAATTACATATATGACAATATATTAAATTTTTCTCATTATTATGGTGTTGTCATGCTCTGTGATGTACAGTAAATATTTCCTCTTAGTACCTTAACAACACTGATGTGTAGTAGTTTATGATTTTTTTATTGAATTAACAAAAATCAATAATTTTTATTAGTAATTTCTTATTGATAATTTACTACAGAATAATTCAAAATACGCTGAAATATATTTGAAAAATTCTGTATACTTTTAGTTGTAATTATCCAAGTGCACAAGCACATTTTTCACTGCTTGTATTAATGAAATTTATAAGTCGTTTTTTATAAGGCTATTCACTGATAGAGGTGTATAATTATCGAAACAAAGATTCTAATGTTGACATTTGCAAACAACAAAAAAAGCTGTTTATTGTATCACCTAATGTAATTAAAAGTACACTGTGTTATATACATTTTTCCAAGTACACGATCACTTATGGTCTCTAGGCATAATGTATATAATATTTACACTGTTTTTTTTATTAAGTTATTACTAAATTTATTTTACTACATTATGATTATATCTTATGTCTGAATGATCCGCAAACTGTTGCGCAACTACGCAATAGTGAGATAGCAGTTATATAAAACAGTCCCTCGTCAAAACCAATAAAGATCATAAAGAATAATAAATTTAACAAAATTATAGTTTGTTATTGTAATGTTATATAATTAAAAGTTAATTACCACACAATATATCGAATGATAAAATACTATTGCCAGCCTTCATACTTAACAGCTTCAATGTTATACATTCACAATGATAGCAATGGTAATGTGTATGTGGTTTATTTGTTATTTGTCCCATTACTTCCATATAAATTGGAAGGAAAAATCAAATTCTATAAATGTTTCTCTCTTTTATTTTTTAAAGTTCCTTCAATGCACTTGTGCTTTATTTAATTATGATATACCGCTTCATTTTATTCATTTCTGTCTATAAATGTTCATGAATCGATAACTCTTTGAAAATCGCTGTGCGAATACTGCAGAAGTTCACAATAAAAATAATCGCAACAACGGAAGATTTGATCATTAACAACACTAGTACTATTCAGAACTCACGTAAAAAAATTCACTTCACTCGCTGGTAGTGTGAGTTTCTTGCTGATCAGATTGCAATTCACCTTCCATTCTTGCTTGTCGTTCAGCCGCTGCTCTCGCTTGTCTTCCAGCACTAGAGCGAAGATTTTTTCGTTCAATAGGAGGTTCTACACTTAGTCGCTTCCCACTTCGTGCTTTCTTTCCTTTAGTACCTTTATGATCTTCTTCCATTTCTGATGGAAGTTTGGACATATCATTTTTAACATTAATAGCACTTTGTAGTGTTGTAGTTGCATCTTCCGAAACTATCGCTGTGGTAGAAGTAGGTGTAATTATGGATGTAGGTATAGGTGTAAGTGTAGGCGTGGGCGTAGGTGTAGGTGTAGGCATAAGCGTAGAAGTGGACGTAGGCGTAGGCATAGGCATAGGCGTAGATGTAGATGTAGATGTAGATGTAGGTGCAGGTGTAGGTGTAGGTGTAGGTATAGGTGTAGGTGTAAGTATGGGTGTAGGTGCAGTTGCAGTTGCAGTTGCAGTTGTAGGTGTAGGTGTAGGTGTAGGTGTAGGTGTAGGTGTAGGTGTAGGTGTAAGTGTAGATGTAGATGTAGATGTAGGTGTAAGTGTAAGGGCAACTGTAGGTGTAGCCGTAGGCGTAAGCGTAGGTGTAGAGGTAGGTGTAAATGTAGGCGTAAATGTAGGTGTTGATGCACGTATAGGGGTGGATGCAGATGTGGCTGTAGATGCAACTGTAACCGTAACTGTAGTTGTTGAGATAGTTGTTATTATTGTAGTAGCCGTTTCATCAGTTTCTTTTTTATTAGTACTTAAAGATGTTTCACTGAATGCATTATTCTCTTCTAAAGGACTTTGTTTAATTGCCACACTTGATGACCGCACTCCATGTTCTATTTCAGCTGTTGCTACATCGGCTGTAGTTGTTACGGCAGTTATTACAGGTTTTGCGCTAATTTCAATTTCAATTCTTGGTTTTTTACTGATGGGTTCAAGAGTTACTTCAAGCATACTTGGTGTTTGTTGCTCAGAGTTTTGAATGTGGTCTACATTACGTCCTCTTTTTTCACTGAATCGCTGATCATCAAGGTTTCGTGTTAAAAGTTCAGCACTAGTTCTACTTAAATGTTCTAGGGCTTCCTTCATCTCTTGTTCTTTATTTTTCTTTTCAACTCGTCTTTCAGAAAGATCTGCTACATCATTTTGTTCCAAGGTTTCTCTTTTTTCTGGTTCTATTCTACGTCTTTCTTCATTATGCAATGTCATATCTGTATATTGCTGTAATGTTATCGCAGGATCGATAGAATACCTGGATTTTTTTTCTGCATCTTTCCGTTTAGTCGTTGATTCGGTAATTGTATCCCGTTGCCTCGAGTTACTTGTTGACGATGTAGATTTACGCACCGTAGAGGCACTTGAAGTCGATGGATTTAAAAGTCCACATTGGGCAAGACTTTCATAGGCCGATGAAACTCCACCAGGCTGCATTGAGAATGGATTTAAACCACCCAAACCCAAGGGAGTGTAAAGAAGACTGGGGTTTGGGAAAAAGAAGGGAAACGGTGTCGTTGTTGATATTGTAGATGATGCTGATGAAGTTGAAGGCACCGAAGATTTACTCGTAGAAGGCTCCAATTTACTACGAGATGATTTACCAGTACTACTAATATTAGTAGAACCTGAATTTTTACTGCTGACAGAACTAACAACGGGATTGGTTTCTGCTGCTGTGCTGGTTGTTGTTGCACCTAAAGCAGCTTCCATACCCGCTAAGGACGGTAAACCAAGACCAGCAAGATTTGCGAATAAAGAATTTGTTAGACTCATATTACTCAAATTACTAAGGTTACCCAATCCGCTCAATGCACCCAAATTAGGTAAACCACCAAACGGCATTAGGAGAGGATTATTCTTTGGATCGAAATTGCCAAGAGACAGGCCAGATAGAAGAGAATTATTCAAATTACCCAATGAAGGGAAGTTTAAACCTGAAGCCATTGATGTAGCTGCTAAATTAGCTTGATTTGCAGACTGTTGACTAGTAGGACTGGGCATCATGGGAGGCCTTCCTGGGCTCTTACCCTTGTTAACATAATTTCTATCATTTCCTGACAGTCTCTTTTGCAAATCATGAGGAAGATTTCCTCGTTCTTTTACAAGTTCAGCCCACTTTGGATCTACATCAAACATTGGATTCTCAATTAACCACTGACCTAATCGTTTTAACTGTGGCGCCTTACTACCCGTAACCTGAAACGGAAACTTAAGTTAATGTGTAAATAATTATTGTGGATAAAATCCAAATATATATTATGTATAAATAGTAATAAGTACATAAAAGAATATAATAGAATCTTGTTAGTAATTTTAAAAGATATGATATACAATGTAAAAAATTAAACTATATCCAACCTTTTTGCCTGTTAATCTATTAATTACAGCGACATTCTCTTCACCAGTCAGCTTTTTCCAATCTAATAAAGATGGATCAACGCGCGGTCGCCGTCGTCTAGGTGCATTTAAATATTCTGCACCTAACTGTTCAGACATAGCAGTTTGCTCAGCTAACCATTTATTTACTTTAGCCTCATGAGAATATGATCCGATTTTAGAAGAATATTCAGCAACCTTATTAATGTCCGCAATCATTGCCTCGTAACTCTTTTTGTGACCACTTACTGCTGAATGCGTCGAATTGAAATTCGATGGTTGCTGCTGCTGCTGCTGCTGCTGCTGCTGTTGTTGTTGTTGCTGCTGCTGCTGCTGCTGCTGGTGCTGGTGCTGGTGCTGTTGTTGCTGGTGCTGCTGCTGCTGCTGGTGCTGCTGTTGCTGTTGTGACTGTTGTTGATGTTGCTGCTGTTTTTTAAATTCACGATTTTGTTGTTCTGCTTGAACAAGTAAAGCAGAGAAACTGTCTTTGTGTGAATGTAAAGATGGGGGCGGCAATCCAGAAGTAGAATTCGATGCTCGTGAAGATGGAATCGAAGTAACAGTAATAGAAAACGGTTTCTGGGTACTCGTTGGTGGATTTGGAAGCCCCATCGGTGCAGAAGTTGGTGTAACAGTTACGTTTGGTGTAACTGTACTTTTTTTACTATGTTCAGGATAGTGACTACTTTGCTGTTCTTTCGCTGCACTTAATCCTAGCACTATTTCATCAAGCTTTCTACGTTTTTTCTCCTTTCCAATTACAGTTTCATCCGCTGGCTAATGATAAAATGAATTTTTAGTTGTAATTTACATTTATAATATAAAACAAACAAATAAATAAATAAATATTTTTATTTATACATACACAATTTTTTCTCTTCATTAATTTGTCTAACATACTATCTAATTTCCCTTTATTACTACTAATTTGTTTGTTTTTATTTGGCATTGAAAAGTCTTGAACCTCATTCATAATATCTTTACCATTATCCATATTTGTTTTCGGATATCTAAAATTAAAAATATATATGTTATATAATATCAATTATATACGTTTATGAAATATTAAAAGACTTTACCCAGCAGACAAATCTATAGGAGTTAAAGTACTTGAAGTCCCAGGAATTACAGTTGGTTTTCCAGGAACTGTATATTTTAAATCAAAAGGTATATTTGGTGTTCGTGTTTGCTGATGCGCTGGAGGTGGTTGAACCGGTGTTGAACGTCTTGATTCCTCCGACTGTGATTCATCATTTACTTCCCATGTATTAGATCCAGATAATACAGCAGGCTTGCTTAGAGTTGCAGGCGACTGAGTAACGGTGTGGCTACTACTGTTCAATAATGCATGAAGTTTTGCTAAAAAGACAAAAACAATAGTTATGAAGTTCTTTTCAGAGGTTTCATAACTGTCTAATTAATATTATTTATTACTTGTATTTATCTGAATTTTTACCTCGTTCAGTTTCTACATCAATAGCAATATGTCTTTTGCGCTTTTTAGATTGTGATGTATTATTTCCAGGTGTTACATTACGTGATATTCCATGATCTGTAGTTATAGTTATCACTTCTGAACATTCTTTTTCATTTAAAGGAACCTCTGATTCATCACCGGCGCTGAAGTTTATAGACACAGGCCATTCTTTATGTTCAATCGCATGTACAATATGCATTAAACGAGCTTCAATTGCATGCTCCTAACAAAAAATAAGAAAATATAAAAGTGTAATGTGATAGCAATATGTAAATAAACAAAATAAATATGTGTTTTGCATAGACTTGTTTATCCAAGTCAAATTTAAGAATAATTTTCTTTTAAAAGTATTCTAGGCTATTATTCATATTATCCAATATCTTTTTAAATTTGTTAATATAACAGCTAAATGTGTAGAAATTCCAAAAATATAATTTTTCCACGTGTTATTGGTCATGTACACTACCGGTCAAAAGTTTGATATCACTTACAGATTTCTATCAAAATCGAATATTCTTATACATTTTGCATTGATGTATTGGTGGTATACTAGATATTAACAAGAATGTACAAATTTTAAGACATTTTAGTATTTTCTTGTACTGAAAGATTATCTTTAAAGATTAAAAAACATCACATATAATTTTCTAAATTAGTTTAAAATATGTAACAGGGTGATTCACTATAAGTCTCGAAAGGAGATGCTGCTATTAGTTTGATCACCATATATGTGTATGTATATTAGAATTGAAAATAAGAGTTAGAAAATAAGAACAATTTCGAAGGAATTACACGTACAGTATCCATACAGCTCTTACTAAGACAATAGCTGATAACACAGGCGATATTAATAATGCCCATCATCAGATCTTTTTTCGAGACCTTTAGCAATCACCCTGATATAATGATGTAAGGATTCTATTTACCTTTGGCCATTTAATAGCATTATTACTATTGTGCGATAAAAGTTGCACAACCGTTGGTTCGTTATAATCTACTACTTTGTCACGAAGAACAAATGTATCAATTTGCGTTAATCGTGACAACGGTTGAATAACTTCCAAATCAGGAAACATTGCTTTAAGTTCTGCTGCTTGAACATTACACTTATCTTCCAGCTTGCATATTTTTGCTTTATCCTTGGACGTATCTAATGTTTTACTTTCTTCTATTTCTATCTCCTCTTTAATGACTAAAGTATCTATTTTCGAATTAGTTTTATCATTCTCAAATATATTTTCAGCATTTTCTGTCGATTTTTCAGTTTCTGTAATCTCCTTCTTCTCTGATGAATTTTGTTCACTTACTTCTTGAGTTTGCGTATCTTTTGGTTTTTCTTCTTCAATTTCTTTGTCGATCTCTACTGATATTTCTTTTTCTTTATTATGATTCTCTTTTTCCATTTTTACAGATATTTCTTCGATATTCGTTGTTTCATTACTTACTTTAGTTTCATCTGTTTTGTTAGTTCCTATATGTTCAGTTTTAGAAATTTCACTTTTAACAGATTCTATGAGTACTTCCTTTTTTTCTTCAGTTTTTATTTTTGTAACGTACTCCTTGTCCGACGAAGAGTTTCTTGAAACGGTTGTAATAGTTAATGCATTACTGATAGGTTTTTCTTCAATTTTATTTTCAGCCTTGATAATAGTTAATTCTACTTGACTCTTTTCCAAATCCGTATTTTCTGGTCGTTTATCTGTAGTATTTACATCTTTATCTTTCCTTGCACCCACTTTTTCAATTTTTAACGTACCTTCACCTTTTTCTAATTTTACCAGTATCTCGTCCTTATCAAATTTCAGTATATCTTCCCTATTCTCAATTTTAATTGCTTTTTCAGATTTATCCGTAACTTTAGAAGTTTGAATATTACTATACATATTTTTATTTAACAATTTATGAAATGAAAAATCAGGATCATTTAAAATAGTTATATCAGTTCTCCCTAAGCCATGCTTAGCTGCTCCGAGTAGTAATTCTTTATCATGTTTTCCAGGTTGCCACCAATCAGGTGTATCACCTGATGGTTGACACAATGAAAGTCGTTCTTCCAAATGAGGATGAGATAAAATTTCCTCACGAATTTTACTTAAAAGATCTACACGATCCAGTATTTGTCTTGCTTTTGCAGGACTGAGATGATCAACGGGAACGTCTGAAAAATCTAAGATGTGTATAACATATTTAATATTTTGATTTATAGTAAATACAGATATAAACAATTTATATATTTTCATGTGTAAGTATAAAATATTCTTAAATATTTTTTTATATAATATAAATGATTGGTTTATGATAGATTTCTTAATCATATATAAATGTAATTATAAACATACCATCTTCATCACTCATTTTAGCATTACATGCTTTCTTACACATTGCTCTAAAAGACATATAATAATCTGTAAGATCATTATCTGTTTTTTTGTCGAATCTAGCTATGCTTTTAAATTTAGTCCAATCATACTGTGCTTTCTTTCTATCGTAATTAACTCCGTATGTTGATACAACTCGTAAGAATTCACTTTCTTCACGACGTGACCATTTTGTTTTCTGTTCTTCGATCCGTGTTCGTTCTCTTTCTTTTACCATAGCTATTTCCATTTTTTCTCTTTTTTCCATTTTCTATAAAAAACAAAAGATTTGTTTGTGTATTCTATTATTTATTCTTTGAATCACATAATTTTTTAAATACAATTTACCAAAAGGTACATAGCAAGTTGCTGCAAATCCCATCCTTGCATATTTAAAGGTGGTTCACTAATTGAAGCAGCATGATTTACAGTTGTATCATTTTCCATTCCTGATTTAGTTTTTTGTAATACTTTTACATCTTCTTTCTTCACGCTTCGCTGATAAGAAGAAATGACGCGACGTAAACGTGTATTAAGGTCAACTACGGAAGGCCAAGTCTTTTCGTCATCTAGTAAGCCATCATTTCCTTCATGACTACTACTAGGTTCAGGTCCAGGTGTATCTGCCTTATTAGATATAGCTGGTGAATCAGTTGGGGTTTCTCGATTAAATTTGTCAGAATCTTTTGAATCTTTCATTATTCCAAGAGATTCAGCTTCTTCAATATCATTCTCTAAGCTAGTATCATCTCTGCTACTGCTACTGAAATTTTAAAATACTTCAAGTTTAAAACTTAATTTTATATTATACATTTCTAATTTTTTAAATTTCCACTAAACAAATCTTTCTAGTATGTATTTAATTATGAAAACATACACATACTTGATCAATTATAAATATGGCAGTTATCTTGAAATTGTAACTTAAAAATACATAACATCAAAAATAAAAATTTTCACATTTACCACTTTAAAATACTGCAGATACTAAAAAATTATGTTACAAACAGAAATTATCAAGTATATACAATATAAGTAATCGATTATAAAAGACATTTTAAGATCATTACATATTGTTTGGTATATTATATGCATCATCCTTTTCCACTGTAAATAAATGCTAGTAGAAAGTAATACTTTAAAATAGATACGATACAAAATTCCTTCACTGTTGAAGTACAAACAAAATATGAATAAAATGAAAAAGAAAATTTACACTAATTCTAGCAGAGGCATTATCTTAAGCAAATTTAAATAGCATGCAAGGCCATGTATGTTAGAATGAAATAGCAGTGGCACATAGATATAAACAAACAATGTAAAGAGAATAATTACTTACTTATTTTGCATGGTCTGAGACTGGGAAGGGGGAGGGCAGCTTGTAATGAAAGAAAGCGCGGGATCAATCCTCATCTGGTCGTAATTCTCATAGCCATGTTTGTAGCAGCCAACTATTAAGGATTTGTCTGCCTGGGAGTTCCACCATTTCACTGGTCGTTCCGTCAACTGTGGAGGGTTTATCCGCAACGCACTGTAGGGCGGTTTCATTTACAATTTGCCAATTTATGTTTGCCAATCGGATGTTAAAATCATAAATATTTCGTATTTTAGCAATTTTAATAAAATATAGAAAAGGCATATTACATTAAATAAATTTAAGAAATTGTTACTTTTTTTGTAATATTTGGTTTTAATTAAATTTAACTTTAAACTTCCTGTTGTTTGCCCCTTTAATACAGTGCACTGCTTTTTAATTGTTTCTTACCATAATGTTGCTGAGCTGACCATCCTTGACCATATTAAGCCATACAAAGTGTTTACAGTAATTTAAAAAATTGTGTATATATTCATATACATGTTTATAAAATAGGATGGGAAAACTTTTATATTAGTAATATAGAATCAGCAATTAATAGCTGTTTATAGAGCTACAAAGTAAACATAGTTTAGCTCTATGAGCATTCCTCATACAATTACAATTCCCAGAATAAACAAATACATTGCACATGCAACTATAAAGCTCCGTATAAGCGTGTAAGTAAGTGCATGATATTCTATAATAGTTGAGCATAAAGTAATGAAGGTTTTTAAGTTTTATATATATATATATACTATAGATATATTATATATTATAGATATATACTATACTATATATACATTATAGATGTATATTTTTATACGCATAAAAATCACTAACCTGACATGAACGCCATCAGATATATGTTGAACTAAGTCTCCAATAATCTCGTGCTTGATATAGTAAAGCATTCGGACACGTAACAAAACTCTGTGCATAACATAAAAATTATTTACGATATTTTAATAAAACTATGCAATATATCTGTAAATATTTTATGAATAATTTTATTAGCAATAAAATTGTATAAATATGTTTGATATACGTACTTATTTGCATGACGACTTAAGTGTTTCCTGTAATTACTTTCAAGAAATATGTCTCCATCATACTTTTCAGCATTACTCCAATGATTAGGATCATTTGGACCTCCATTAATAACTGATCCGCGTGTTTCTCTACCTTCTCTGACTCGCCCTTTTTTCTTTTGTCTATTATTTCGTCCACTAGTATTGACACATACAGTCTTGATTTTTTCTCCATTTTCTATAGGCGTAATAAGATCACAAATGAAGTTACGAATTTTTTCATCGCCACGATAATAACGTAGACAATAGAGTAAAATGACTCGTGCGCAATCTTCAACATCAACTTCACGCCATCCTCGACGAAATTGACTGTGTTGAAGAATTTCCTCCCAACGGCCCCATCCAAATGTGAGTAAGCCCCGTTCCACCTTAAAGCATTCACTTCGCGCCCAACTTCCATACACTACTTCACCTTCTCGTGGAACATATTCGTCACAGAATTTCCGTGTCTTCTTACCAAATTTATCTCTTCGCTTTTTACCTTGAAATAATAACAAAAATACTTTATTACACTTCTTATCATTGAATTTAAAAGATTAACATAAAATATAAGATTTTTTTAGTCTTTTATGTTGAAAATATAAATCATTTTGTAATAATAATAAGCAACATTAAAAGAATGATGTGAAAAAATAAATTGTTTTTATTATTAGCGAATTATCAAGAAATTAATATTATTAAAAATTTTACAGATATACCATACATCAATACAATTATATATCTTTGTATTAATATATTAATAATTGAAAATTGGAAAACAAAATAATTGACATTAAACAATGAAACAATACTTAATACACTAATTAAGATAATAAACTACTTCAAATTTTTATTAAAAAATTATAAAGCAATAATATTTAATTTTGTATACAATTACATAGCATAATTTTTCAAAATTATATTTTAGTAGAATTTCTCACAATGTAAGAATAAAATATATGATAAAATTGTAAAATGATGTTAGATTTTCGAAATATTTTGATTTATGACAAGATTTTGAGCATTGTACAACAAAACAAAAATGTCAAGGAAGAAACCACATGCCAAACATTATTAAAGATATGTATGCATCTGACTGTAAGTGTATATTATTAATTAAAAACATAAAAAAGAAGATATATTATACCTCTACTTATGATTTTTATAAAAAGTTCAAATGTATAAAAAAATGCAATTAGTTAAATAGTTTAAAAAGAATTTATTTTATGTTATTAAATATTATATTTAATTTTTAAAATTTTCATATATATTAGTAATAATAGTTGTAATGTTTAGTATTTTAATACTTATAACCAATATTTTTATTTTAATATATCCATTAATTTAATATACAATTAAAAAAATAAAAAAAATAAATATTAAAATGGACAAATATCATACTGGTATCTAATCGAAAGAATTGTCAACTATTAGAAGAAACATGATACAAAAATATGTCTCAATACCTTTATAATTATTGCAGATCATTAATCCATTTCCAGATACTAGAGCAATTCGACGAATAAACAATGCTAAAAATAGTACTGATTTTTAACATGCACTAAGAATGAACATACCTCTACCTGTTAACCCACTACTTGTTTCATCATCGCTGTTATCATCTGAACTATCAAGATCTGACATAACAACAGATTCATCATGGCCATATCGTTTGATTTGCGTTCTTCGTCTTGGTTCTGATATCACCAGTTCATCTTCTTCTTTCTTCTCTGTTGTATCAATTTCAGCTTTCTTTGCCCACTTTTTCCAAAAATCTGGATCATCAATGTTTATGTCGGATCTATTAGATGAACACGCAAAACTAGCCTTTGAAAATGTTGATCCTTTTTCTGCTTCTATCGTAATAATCTATGTAATTAAAATTTTATAAATTAATATCAACTAATAAATATAAAATCCTTTTAACTAATAAAACAATAAACGTTACTTGTGTTCTCCGTTCAAGTATCTGTTCTATATCTTCTTCACAAAATTTATCTCCAGCATTATCATCATCCATAATAGCACCATAAGCACCCTTTTTTAATAAATCTTCTATTTCTTTTTTGGTTAACTGCTTATTATTAGGTTCTTTACCCCCTTGACTTGTATTCATAGATTGTAGAATAGCTTTATCTAATCCAAGCTTTAAAGATGCTTTGTCAAACATTTCTCTTTCATAAGTATTTCTGCAAAGCAATCTATATACTTTCACCATTTTCTGTTGGCCAATTCTATGACACCGGGCTTGAGCCTGTATATAAATATTTTGTTTATATATTTATAATCTAAGAGCGTATTCTTATTATTACATTTTGATACTTAAAATAATTACAAAAACAAAAAAAAGTTTAAATAAACATTAAATTGAAAACCTGTAAGTCATTTTGTGGATTCCAATCACTATCATATATAATAACTGTATCTGCTGCTGTAAGATTAATTCCAAGACCTCCTGCTTTAGTACAAAGAAGAAAAACAAATCTATCAGAATCAGGTTTGCTATATCGATCAATCGCAGCTTGTCTTAAATTTCCCCGAATTCGACCATCAATTCTTTCATATGGATACCTAAATGAATATTTTTAATAAGAATATTTTCAAATAGACACTCATAAGCACGCACGCATGCACACACACAACTATGCTATCTATATTTATATATATTGGCTTTATAGATATATCTTTTTCATACTGTGTAACCATTATAATTTTGTTTTAATAAAAAAAGATACTGATGTCAATATCCTCAGAAACAAATAAAGGAAAGAAATTTACAACAAAAAGAATATGTGGTAAAAATTAACAACTTACTTTTTGTACAACAAATAATCTTCCAATAAATCTAAACATTTCACCATTTGACTAAATATTAATACTCTATGACCGCTAGCTTTTAGTTTTGGCAGTAATTTATCAATTAAAACCATTTTTCCAGAACTATTTACTAGAGCATGATAATAAGCTTCTGAATCTTCTTTTTCACCAGTCTTATAATCCAATTGTATTTGATCTTCTGCACCATTAAGTAGGAATGGGTGAATACAACACTTTCTTAATTCCATCATTGTATTCATGAGATTCGGAATGTTAGCTGATGTAGTTCCCTTAGCAAGGAAAGAAAAGTTTTTTTCAAGAATACCACGATAATATTTTTTTTGTATATTTGTTAATTCCACCTGAAAAATAGAAAAAAATTATTTCTGGTGAGTCAGATATCAATTTTTAAGTAAACAAAAAATAAAGGATTATTATGTAACATTAATTACCTCTACTACTGTCTCTTCTTTTGGGGCTAACGATTTCTCTACATCTTCTTTAAGTCGGCGTAACATCATTGGCTTTAAAAGGAGTTGTAACTTATGAACTTCACTTTCACTACTTAAATTACCAAACTCCTTAAGGAATGCTTCACTACTAGAAAACTGTACTGGTTCAAGGAAGTTCAGTAATGAAAACAATTCATTGACATTATTTTGTAAAGGTGTACCAGATAAGAGGACCCTATGTTCTAAATTCAATTGCCTAAGACCTTCAAGTAACTTGCAATTCCTATTTTTTAATCTATGAGCTTCGTCTATAACACACAGCCTCCAATTATACCCCCGTAATTCATTAAAATCTGTTATAATTATTTCAAATGTAGTTATCAATACATTAAATTTTATTAAATCTTTAATTTGTTGTCCCTTTTCACTTTTATAGTAAACCTCATACTCCTGAAGCATAGTTCGACTTGCTGCACTGTAAATAAAAAAATTATTTAGGAAAAAGCATCTTATAATGATAAAGTAATTAATGATTAAACTTACGATCCGTGATACACCACAACGTTCATATCAGTCCAACTTTCAAATTCACGTTGCCAGTTTGGAATAGTTGAAAGTGGTGCTATTATTAAAAATGGTCCGCGAATTCCATACTTGTATACAGCATCCACAAATGTTAAAGACTGTATCGTTTTTCCTAAACCCATTTCATCCGCAAGAATACAGTTATGCCCATTATACCATGAAAACAGCAACCAATTAAGACCTTCTAACTGATACGGCCGCAAACTGTTATTACTTTTATAAATTGGTGATTCTTCTAACTTTACCCATCCTGATGCATTTGGTTTCTTTTTTGGCTAAATAAAAAATTATTTATTTAATAATCATTTTTAAACAATTGTATCATACGTATAATATATTACCTTCCACTGATCTTTTGGAGGTACTTTATTAAATTTTATAAATTGAGCTATTTTTTCTGGATCAACATCTTCTTCCAATTCCCAAGTAGAATCTTCATATTGAAGGGACCGCCATTTAACTAAATAGTGTTTTAAAGTTTCTCCAGTTGTTGGATCAGTATGTGTTGCTTCATCAAGTACTCTATCTACTTCTACAAAATCTGGATTAAACGGATCGTCTTCGGTCTACAAAAAAACCATACATTCCACTTTGCTACTCATACATTAATACTAATCAATGTATGATAAATAAGTTATAATAAATAATCCAAGTAATCAGTAAACTACTAATAGTATCAAATCTATTGTAAAGTAAATGATAAAGTAGATTCGTAATTACATTTTCGAAGATATTAGTGTTTTGCTGCTGTCTTTGTTTGAATCTCTTCAGTTTAGCTTGAATTCGTTTATCACCTTTGTATAATTCTTCTTCAGTCCTCCATTCACAATGCAAATATGAAAAATTTCTATATTTAACAAAATATTCCTCTACTTCTATTACTTGAGGTTTTACATCTGCTACAGTACTTTCTTGCTTAAATTCTGCAACTATTCCTTCATTTTTATTTTTATCTTTAGTAACACTGTCACTATTATTTTTGTCTTCAGAAACCTCTGTATCATCTTCATCATTGATACACAGTTCTGAGATTAATTCTTTTCCACTTTCTTGCTTTGATTCATTTTCATTTTCTTTATCCCTTATATCCGTCATATTATCTTCATTTTGTTCATCAGATGTTTCAGTTTTCACTTCTGAAACTGTTGGTTTTATTTCTCTTTTTCCTATGCGGGAGCATAATATATGTTGCACAACCATAGAATCTTCATCTGTTGTATTCTACAATTCATAAAAGTTATTGCTTTATAAAGTTCTATATACGAAATTTAAATATATGATACATACAATATACACAAAGTTAGGTTTATTAGGCCCAACTTCACCGCCTTCATTATCCTTTTTAACAGAAACAGGTTTTACTGTATTTGTACCCTCTACTTTTTTAGAAAGCTGAGAATCTTGGAGAGGTACGTCATCGTCTGAAAATCTGAGCATCACATCGTCAACATATTTCTTACGATGTGTATTTCTCGCAGAACGCCTTTTATTGTCATCTCCAGCTTCTGGTGATGGTGGAGGTGTTGCCGCTAATTCTTCACCGTCAGAATCAGGCGCAATCCGACTTTTTCGCTTCCTAATGTAATTTTACAGAATAATATCCGCATGTAAAAAAGGAGTTACAGATAAATTGCAAAATATTTAAAAATTATATACTTCGAACTTCTAGGCGATTTTCCTAAAGAAGCTTTCCCAACTGATCTCTTACGAGCAGTAGATTTCTTTTTATTAGGTGTAACAGTTTCTGCAGTAGTACCAGCATCTGAATTTTCTTCTTTTTTTTCATCTGTTGGACTATCTTCTAAGTCTCCTTTCTGTTTACTTTGATCTTTTGTTTCAACTACTAAAGGTTCAGTAGTTGAAGAATGTACTTGTTCCTGATCACTTTGAGTGGATGGTTCAGATGGTTTTGCATCTGATTCTTTCACCGCACTTGAATCAGAGACTGCAGTTTCTTCTGTTTCCTGCACAACTTCATCATCAGCTGATTCAGAGTGATTAGTTTTTCTATAAAAACAGAAAATATTCAATAAAATAATCAGTGTTCTAGAAGATACAAATTAAGAACTAACATTTTTGAAATCACTCACTTTCTGTTACGTTTTGTTGAGTCTTTATCTTTATTTCTCTTCCTTGGGACTTTAGGAGATTTTGCTTCCTTTGGTGGTTTTGGTTCTTTTTTAACTTTCGGTTCTTTTGGCTCTTTCGGCTCTTTCGGCTCCTTTGGTTTGCGTGGTTTTCTCGGAGGTGGTCGCGATTTCCTACTTTTATTCCATTCTTCTTCCATATCGCCAGAGGACGGCTTAATGTCTTCAGAATCAGCAGCACTATCTACGATATTACTACTATCTCCAGGAGTGACTTGATTGTCTGATAATGGTTGTTCTGGCTGTTGCTGAGTTATTGCTGGAGGAGCAATCACTTCTTTATCAGCTTTCTTTCTACTCTTTTTAGCTCTTGGTGTACTCTTACCTCGACCACGTCCAGTAGTACTTGAAACCTATTTATAAAAAATGTTTTAAAACGTTTACAAAATTTTTTGTCAATAATACATGAAATGAAAGTAAAGTGAATTAGTAACTTACTTGTGGACTATCAACAACTGCTGCTGTAAACATTGGACTTTGCAATATGCATTGCTGTCCACCATTACATTGATCATTAGTCTCATGCTGTTGCAGAGCTTGCAACTTTTCTTGTATAGAAACGATTTTTTCTTGATTTTCAGTTGCTGGTGGCATACAATATAGCTCTTGCAATTGTTGTTGCAATGCTGCTCTTTCTTGGTGGTGTGTAACTGGAGCACAGGGAGTTCCAAAGCTGCCAGATGTGACAGCTGTTGTTGTTGGATTTGATGATGGCATATACATATTTGGCATAGTGCTACCACTAATAATATCACCACCAGAAGGATACTGTTGACCAGAACCCACCAACACTTCACTTGAATATATGTTACTTTTTTGAATATTAGAGTATTCTGTGAAATTTTGTTGCACTTGATGCTGTGTTTGTGAATTTGGTATTGACACTGTAGTTTGATGAGAAGGCAATACTATATTACTGCTTTGATTAACTGCAGGAATTTGTTGTCCATTTAAATGTGTGGATGGAACTTGATTACTTTGATTTTGCAATTGAGGAGATGAGTTTTGTAATGGAGCTTGTAACTGTGGTATTTGAGGAGAAATTAATGGTGCATTTTGAGGTATTATGCCAACCTGTGAAGTAATATGTGGTTGAGACTGTTGAGTTGATTGAACTTGACTGATACAACTTGAAACTGGTTGAGATGGTGGTGATGATTGTACTAATTGAGTTTGAGAAATTTGTGGTTGTGATGATTGTGTTGAATTTAACGTAGATTGCTGAGACTGAGTAATTGATGCTTGTTGTTGAGGAGTATTTATTTGTTGCAGCTGTTGTGGAGGTGGTTGTTGACCCATTTGAGATTGCTGTACTTGATTTATTTGTGATTGCTGTGAAGACTGCAATGACTGTTGAGGCTGTACTGGAGACTGTTGAGTTGGCACTATCTGAGGCTGATTTATATGGATTTGTTGTACTGGTTGTTGTGGGCAACTGATGGGTTGCTGTTGACTGTGCTGTGGCTGCTGTTGCATTGCTTGACTACTAACTGCATTGCATTGCTTGACTGCAGATTGCTGAGAATGTGCAGCTGCACTATTATTAGTTGGACAATTGGCTGGACTCACTTCTAAATGTTGATCATTCGGTTTTTTATCACACGTATTCTGATTCTCTATGATAGAAACAGGAGTCTGAACTTGACTTTGTGTTAACTGCTGTTGAGTTAATGTTGACATATTTGGACAATCAACATTACCGTTTGTACTAGAAGCTGGCAAAGACTGTACAGTTTCTTGGGAGATCGTTCCAGATGTATGTTCTAATGGCGAATTACTTTGTGAATTATTTTGCATCAAGGTATCAGCTTGTTGATTAAGCACATCTTGTTGTTCTTGAACAGTTGGATGTATTGCTTCATTCTCTGATTTTGAAGATTCAATTGTATTATGAACAGGATCTGTAGAATCTCCAGTTGTGGTTTCTGCAGCACTGTGAACAGTTTCTGTTCCAGTTGTTGGAAACATTGATGGGCTTTGTTCAGATACTGGAGGTTGAGTTTCAATTATATTTCTATCTTCATTCACACTTGGCCTTATTTGTTGCTGCTGCTGTTGTTGTGGATGTGACCACTGAGTTGGCATTGGCATTCTAGGTCCTGTTATAGATGATATAGAATTTTGTGCAGCAGATTGAGATAAAACGTTTGATGCTTGTGACATTGATGGACGTGCCTGAAATTGATTGTAATCTTGATTTGGAACACTTGAATTTGATGCAGCAACACCTGGAATCACCATTTGCTCTAATGCTTGAAGAGTAGTTTGTTGTGATGTTGGATTCATCTGCATTGAAGTTGGAGGACAAGGTGATACAGACATTGCACTAGGTTGATTTGATTGCTGATGTGGAAGTTGAACATGTGGATGTGGAGATAATGTATTAGGTTTAGCTGGTGACATAATAGGTCTAGGAGACATTTGCTGTTGAACTGCTGGTGGCCGAGGTGACATCTGGGGTCTAGGTGACATTTGAGGTGATAATTGTGGAAAAGTTGCACGATATTGAGGACTTGTTGCATGTTTTGCTGTGCCAAACTGTGGTGCTGGTCCAGAATGTTGGGGTTGATTAAACATTGAAGTTGCATGATGAGAATACTGAGAATCTATTGGTTGTTGTTGTTGTTGTTGTTGTTGTTGTTGTTGTGTATTAGGATGTTGTGAATGCTGAGGATATTGTTGAGGATGCGAAGGATGTGTTTGATGTGATGGGTGAGTTGCATGATGATGTGGCATTCTTTGTGGTGGTTGTTGAGTTTGTTGTTGTTGTTGTTGTTGTTGCTGCTGCTGCTGTTGATGAATAGCTGAGGCAAAGCCTGGATAGCCAGGAGATGTTTGATACATTGTAACAGAATTTCCTTGTTGATAATGTTGTTGTTGTCCAACCATGTGTTGATACACACTACTTGTTCCACCAGCTTGCATTGCTTGATGTGGTACACCCATGTTTCCAATCATACTTTGCTGATTACTAAAGTGTTGTTGTTGTTGTTGTTGCTGTAATTTTTGATTCATAACTCCACTTTGATCTTGTTGATGAGAATACTGTGGAGGTATATGTTGTCGGTAAGTACCAGGTTGTGGTGCCATCTGATTGTAATGTCTCTGCATTTGCGGATAAGCACCTCCACCACCCGGCCAACCTTGCATACTTGGATCTATAGACATATTTGCTCTAGTCATTGGATGCTGCTGTTCCATTGAATACATATTATCATTATAGTTAGGATATTGTCCTCCACTACCAGGATGAGGCCCTCTATGTTGTGGTGCCATATTTCGAGCTTGATTTTGAAATGCTCCTGGCACCATAGCACGCTGAGGTGCACCATTATCAAACGTACCAAGATTTTGATTAAACATGTTGCGCTGTGATGGATTTTGTAATTGGTTAGAACTTCCAAATTCAGATCCGCCAAATGAAGTTAATTTTTGAAGCGGAGATTCTTGAGATATATAAGATTGATTAATGTAACTCCCTCCTCCATTAACGCCAGGGTTTGGACCATCTCTAGATACTACCACAGAATTAGTTGTGCCTGCAGGGTCAAAATGATCGTTCCCCCCGAGGTCAGGAAGAGCATCAAGCATCGAGCCACTAACATCTTCACCAAACAAATCGTACGAGTCCATGTCTATGCTGCAGGACTCTTCGCCTCTATTTCAGGCTCAAGAGAATATTGTATAGTCTCTCTTCTAGTCATTAACGTGCCCATTGTTAATTCACGTCTTTTTTGCCTGAAACAATGTTATTAATATATATATTATAATCATACTAAATATTTATCTTAATGTTATGTGAACTGTAGCTGTTATGAAAATATTTATATGATTATTATAACTTAATTTTAAATAACATACGGTGACAATGACAGATGCCAAAGGGAAAAAGCTATACGCTTATGGCTTAATTTCTCATAATCGCTATAACCTTTCCCCCTTGAAATATGTCCTAATACCATTTCCAGGTAGAAGAAACAAACTTAAGCAAAGTACATTTATGTAAAATACACATGCATAAATTACTGTCTCAAAATGTGTTTTTACAGATGAAAAGACTTTACACTGAAAAGAAAGCTTAATGTAGATTTGGAAACTTATGTGATATTAAAATACTATTTATGATATAGATAATGACATATACTCATAAAAAAAAAAAAATTTTACAAACTATGTCATTTCTATTTTTGTCCCACAATAAAATTTGTTAAATTTAAGATACATACTTTCTGCTTAAACATATTTCCAACAAATTTATGTATTTGAAGAACAAAATGTTTCTTCGCCACAAGTAACATAAAAAAAGTTATAACCATTATTGCTATAATTATTTTTTTATGCTAATACATTATGTACAGCTTCATATATATGCTTTCTTTATAAGTTTAAATTTTTCTTAATGTGCTGAAATATTTAATATAGTATCATAATATGATCGAATTAACATAACCTAACATTAAACATAAATAGATTAACAATAATTCAACAATCGTAGATATTTATAAACAGAATGTAAAAAAATTAAAAACAATTTGAACACGATTATATAAATTTATCAAAAACTACAGTAAAAAATTATTTCTAGATACTGTCTTAACGAAGTGAAGTTATGATATTAAAAACAAGGTAACTATTATCCCTTGTTAAATTACAGGAACTTGAAGAACATTTAAACAATGTAAAAAATTAACATTAATAACAAAAAAATATATATACATTAATTTTTATTCAAAACTTTTTGATATTTAGAAATATTTATTTTGGTGCTTTACAAAAACAGCAATAAAAATTTGAAATTATTGTCAGCTAATAAAAATGTTAGAATAAATTTTTTAAAGTTATAATATAGAATCATTGCATGTTACTGACACATTAATAAAATTAGAAAAGCAATATGTAAAATCGTTAAATATTAATGCAAAGTGCATAAACAAAAAGTGTAGAAGACTAAAAAACACCTTACAAACCTGAAGCAATGACAGCAGCACTAAAATATACCAAAGAATATTCTTGCTCTCATTAGAATACGAACTAAAATGCACACATTAAGTATATTACAAGGGTGAACAGAAGAAATTGTAAGATAAGTATAGAAAGTTCTCACACGTTATTTCGGGCGTATTTTATTCTCGATAATTTCTTTTTAAATCTGTAAAACTTGAACGCAAAGAGAATAAAATACGAGTGTACTATAATGTCAGAAGCAATCGAAGCGATTTTGTAAAAAAAAAGTACGACTCGTCGGAAAGTACGCCATTATCGTGAGAGATTTCCGTTTGGGCTTCCGAGAGAACTCGTAGCGGCCACCGCGACGCTCGATATTCAAGCACCAAAGCGTCACTTCATTTCACACAATTCACTCTTTCTTCATATATTTTGTACAAACACGGCTCGAAACTTATATTATTCGATGAATGTAGTTATACAATAGTGTTTTATCGAAAAACCACCCTCGTTTGCGCGCGCGTATACAAGATTTTCACCGACGGTGGCTGCGGCTGCGGCTGCGGCGCGGACCGTCGAGGTGCAAGCGTGTCCATAGGTCCGAATCATTCTACACATCTCGGCCCCCTGTCCCCACTTCCTCCTTCTCTTTAGTTCAGAACGAAGGACTACTCTTCTCTCTTACCCTACCCCATCCTATCCTGTCCTGTCCTATACAACGGAGGTCGCTACACATACTAGTTAAACATCGTAACATCTGTAGAAACTCACACAGCTACCTTTCACGTCATGCGCGCACACTCACTCATTGCACCACCTGGTGGCGCGCGCATCTCTCTTTACCACTTATAAACGTCTGTGCATGCATACGCGTGTATAACGTATACCAAAAAGAAATAAGATTGTAATTAAATTAGTTACATTTTTTATTTATCATAGGAAATACTATATGCACATAAGACTGATAAAATCAAGAATGTATTGATGGTATATAAGTAAATAAATATAAAGCTAGTTTCAAAACTTAACACTTGAAATTTCTTACTGATATATGCAAGTTATTAATATAACACAACGAAATACACTAAATAAAGCACTAAAAAATAAAGTAATTAAATCGTGCTTATTATTTTTTGTATATACATTGTAGCTAATATATTTTTAATTATTAAATTAATAGCTAGACTAATATTTAAATTGAGAAAAATAAAAATTCTGATCCTTTTTCAATTAATCACAATTATATAACCGTAATGAGATGTATCAAACTCATAAGATAAGCCACATTGGGTTTAAATCACTTAACTAATCGATATTTATATATTACGTTTATTATGCTTAATAAAATAATCAAAAATATATATTTACACAATTGCATGTGTCTATACCTATTAAAATATATTTCTCACTGTAAATTAATAAGAGGAAGTCCTTTCTGATTTATCAAACAAAAAATTTTGATCACATCATTATAGCGATGCCAATAAATATTTATTAAATTATAAACCTAATTTCTTAAATGATTACGAACATAACATCATATGAAATTAAGAGATAGGCAATTAAATGTTATATCAACAAAAATTAATTCAATTGCATTATTTGCATTTTAAGAAGTGATTACTGTATTCTAAGTATTTATGATAAATATAAAACACAGCGTTTTGATTTCAACATTAATAAAATTTTGGCGCACGTGCGTATAGATATTGTATATCCGTTCGAGAAAGGATGAATGTAGATACACATGTGTGTATGCCATACGTGTGTATACATACATATATTCATTGAATGAAAACAGTAACAAAACAGCAAGAAGAAGAAAGGAGATTGAACGCTGCAACCTTCCGAGACCTACTCCTAGTACATAAAGTATTCGGTATCATGGCAAAAACACACAACGCAATTGGCGGTAGTAAGGCGGAGTCCGAATTATACCACAAAGAGAACCAATCAGATTTTACCTTATAAAGTAGGATACGAGGGCAGGATATTCGATTAACCAATCCTGTCCTTTAGATATCAGCTTGAATGTACATGTGCACATATCATCTTTAATGAATCATAACCGAATTTGACATTACACTCAATTTTTTTTATTGCATGGAAGCATAAAATAACTTTATATATTAAAATTATAATAAAGAAATCAAATTATATAATCTACTAATTAACAACGATCACGAATAATCATGGAAAACTAAATTCTAAACCTTTTATTTTCCATTCTACTTTTTACAGTTAGCAACTACACAAATGCTATACAATTTTTTCATATTTAAAAAACAAAAATGAATGTAAATATTATAATTATTGATTTATAAGTTCTAGAAGAAATGAAATAGTTTCCTATTTAATAGAAAACAAATTTTACAATAAATGCATTGCCTGATAGCTCTTTCTAAATATTTTCATTATGGTATATAAGTTAATAATGTTAACAAAATATTAATACTGAAAACCTATGAAGAAAATAGCGTTGTCACTTATAGACAATGAATTAAACTTTATGGCTGTAAGTTGAAAATTTTGTGAAAAATATTTAGTTTATGCTAAATTATATCTAAAAAGCATTTACTAAACATGAGAAAACACGATAAAGAATAAAAATGAAGAAATAATAAAAGTTGGATAATATATTATGCAGAATGTAACCAAATTATCACTGATTTACATACTTATATCATCTACAACAAATTACAATTTAATGGACTAATGAATTAATGTAAATATTTAATCAAGAATGAATGAAGGGATTACGCTTTCTTTTGTAACAGAAATTAAACAGTATAAATTTTTAATATAAAAACTTATAATATAGAATTATAAAAGATAAATGAAAAATGTTTAAACGATAGAAAGGTTTTATGCTTTTATTTTGTAATATTGAATATCTGTGAATATAATATGACACCATATATTTTTGCTCTAGATTGAAATGTCAAAATTAAGTTTCAATATTGTTAAATTAAGAAACACAGAAACAATTTATACAAACTCTTGAAATTCTGCTATAGACAATCAGTATTTAACAATAATTAAATAAGACTCACTGTAGCGTACACATTAATCCCATTGTTCTGAACATTCCATGTAAATTTACTGTACGAATGCTCACTTAATCGTTATCTTGGTATCCATTTTGTTTGGTTAATTACTGAAGAGGCGTCAGTGCTGCCGTCGATTACGTTGATACAACATAATGGCTCTTCCGTGATTGGAGCTCAGTATATATCAAAAATTTTAGCTTTTTCAAATACTTTCACTAACAGTTACATAAATTTGAATTTTATACCACTACATGAAACTAAAATAAAATTTAAAACGTTTTATTAATAATATAAATTTCTATTTATATTTCCACATATTGACCACTTCATCTTTTCGATAATAACCCACTTTTGTAAACGAATAGACAAGACAAGAAACGCTTTCTGTTTATAAGCGGACCGATGGTGTCGACGCGCTACTTTAGAATGTGTTGAATCTGTAAACCATAACATTTTTTTTAAATTTCATTAAGTCTCATTTTTATAAATTTATATAATAATTATGCAACTTTGTAATAAAATATGTTTAATAAGATTTGCAATACGTATAATTTATATATAATAATCCCATTTCTTCTTGTCAATGATAATTGATATATTTAATAATAGACTATAAATTTAGCCTGCAAAGATTTATATTCCTTAAAGTGAGATATCCATTTTAAGACATTTTAGAGCTAAGCATATTTTATAACATAATTATAAATTTAATCATAATTTAAGATTTTTACAGAATCTTATAAAATATAGTAGTAGAAAAATATAACTGTGTTATTTGCGTAGAGATCACTGTTATATGTCTAAAGTTATACACGAGTGTCCGTTCTACAATTTTGTACGAACCTGCGTGGTACATACAATTTCGATAGTGTTGTGTTTGAGCAAGCTTTTAACGTACATGTTTTATCAAAAAAGGTTTATATTATAGTCTAGAAATTATTATAGTTTTCAATTAAGTGTAAATGTAACATTTAGAATATTATAAATTCGCAATATTAAAAAGAAATAATTATATAAAATCAGTGGTTAATACAAATAATTTAAACTTACTTTCTCTAAAGTAAGTTGTGAATTTGTAAAAATAAATGTATCATGCATTGCAATTTGATTTTTTGGTTATAATACCTTGAATTGTATAAAGATAAGTTTTAATGAAATTGTAAAATTTACTTTTTCTATATTCATGCTTAATTCCTTAACCTTTATTAAGTATAACAAGAAATAATTAATTAGTGATGTTATTGAATTTTCCTCAACAAATGTATGTTAATTTTTATTTGCAAAGGAAACAATGTCTAGTACATCACAGAAACATAAAAACTTCGTTGCCGAACCAATGGGTGAAAAACCTGTTACGGATCTTGCTGGAGTTGGAGAAGTTTTAGGACGTAGATTAGAAGCAGCTGGCTTTGATAAGGTAAAATATACTTTAATCTCAACTTAACACCAAAATGTATGTTTATAATTATTTTTATGCCATGAAAAGAATATAAAATGATTATCTTTAAAAATATATAAAAATAATAAAGTTTACTGTAAATTTCTGGTTTGAAATAAAACTAAAGAAGTAATAATTTCTTTTCAGTTAAAGTTGCAAAAGAGCTTATTCATATTTACATATAAGCGTGGCAATTGATATATTTGTGTTTTTTAACATATTTTCAGGCATATGTAGTACTTGGGCAATACTTGGTTTTAAAGAAGAATAGAGAGTTATTCCAAGAGTGGATGAAAGATGCATGTTCTGCTAATGCAAAGCAGTCTAGTGACTGTTACCAGTGCCTCTCCGATTGGTGTGAAGAATTTTTGTAAAATAATTATAAAGTTTAATGTTAATATTACAAAAATGAAACTGTTAATATAGCAAAATATTTATTATAATATTTTAATATATAATGTAAAAACTGTTTCACTTTTGTGAATTCAACATTTTAGATTATTTTATTATACTATAATAAGAACAAGCATCTAAAAAAGCATTTTAAAATTTGGCATATGGTAATTTTTATAAGTTTGGTATTTGGTAACATGATATATCAGCTTATAGTTTTATTAAATGTTAATATTGAATAATAGTAAAATATATAATTTTATGCATTAGTTTTGTGATAATGTTAGTTTTCAATTATATGTTACTTATTTTGCAATATTCATGTACTTTTTAAACTGTTACATTTTCTATATTTTTGCATACAAAATTACAGATAAAGCATTCAATGCATATGTTTTACGTATGATACTAACATAATTTTTATATCCTTTTATATAAAATTGTAAAAAATGAAAAATTTAATTTAAAAATATATTTTTAGATACAATGTGTATTAATTCAAATATTTTAATATAACACAAGTAATCTATAAAAGTATAATAATATTTTTAATTAAATAAGGCGAATAAGCCTAAGGAAGTAAATTTAAAAATTAACAATACTACTTTTTGTAATGTAGTTTTATACATTTTTAATTATTATTAATTATATTATTTATTAATAATTTTATATATATAATCTTGTGTACCTATCCATTAGAATATTTCAATTATTTGAAGTCAAATAAAATATTGATTTTAATCCCTTGGCCTACACGCTATTTGCCGATCGCGCGAGCCATAATAAACAAAAAGCTCGATCGCGCGCCGTGTCATTCAGCTGTTCAGCCAATCTTATGACATGTATATTTCGGGGCTACAAAAAGAATTGTGAAATAATAAACAACATTTGGAGACAAATAGTATTTTTAAGACGTCTGGGGCGTAATCATGATCAATTGATCAGTTAACAAAAACAATTGGTTTTTGCTTATGGCACAAATACTTTACCACGAATCATACTCGCGGTTTTCGCTTATAGTACTAATCCCTTACCATGAGTCTTGCTCATGGTTATAAGCCAAGGGGTTAAGAAAGATTTGAATGACCTTTTCAAAAGTTATATGCTTACTCATAAAAATCAAGTGTAAAACTCTTTACATCATTCTTTTTTTAAATTATTGTAATGAATAATTAGTAGTTTCAAAAATATTATTATTAATAGTTTTTAAATTACTGGGTTGTATATTATAAATTAACATAAATTTGTGTAGAAATAAACTGGAAAACTGAAAATTGAAACATAATATTAAATAATAATATCTTTCATGTTTAGTTTATTATATATGTAATTTTTCGATACTAATTTTGTAATGAAACGTTTGTTTGTATCCAGTCCTGATTAAAATTATTAGGCGTCCAGAATTGGTTCAAAAAATTCCTGAATTTGTAATTATATCTAGAATTATGTCTAGAATTGAGAAAAGTTTGAAATTTTTAAATAAGTAATTATAAAATATTAATTTATAGAAGCAAGAAAAATATATGAAAACTTTAGTAATATTTTTACTAAAATGAAAGATATTTTTAATTAAGATCGGATAACCTTTAGAGTCTTAGTGCATAATTTCATTAACATCCATTCAATATTTTGAGTATTATATTAATTAGCTTTCTTTCTTTATGCCCATTTACTTTTCCACAATAATTTTAGTTTATTATACAAAAATATAGGCTTCCTTTAGATTGAAATTAATTTTTCACTTAGTGTTTTAGTTTTGGAATATTATAACTAAAATATTGGTATTTTTAATACTGATTAATTAAATTACTAATATTTATCAGTAGCATTTTAGTGTAATATTTAAATTTTATTATTAATTCTGAAATAAATTGTAAGAAAATATATTATCATAATATATAAATTCATTTCATAGTGTGAAATTTATCGACATGTGTGATAAGGTTAAATAGACCAACGTTGAATATACCATTTAATAACATTAAACGCGTTTAGTTAACCAATTTTGTCATCATGATAAGTATTGTATTAAAATGTACAAATCATTTTGGTTATAATTTAAAAGACGTGTTATTTAATGTAAACACGAGGGTGGTAAGTTATGCAACTCAACATTGCAAGATATTTATTATGTCAGTGAGGTTAGTATTTTAAATGCATAAGTTTTCTTGATATACATTATAAAATATGATTTTAACAGAAGTGTAATGTCAGTAACACAAAATGAAAATGAACAGAACTTATTAAATTATAAATTTGATACTATAACTAAGTATATAGAAAAGCATAACTTGGTACCAAAAACTAAAATTTTTAATCTTATAAGTTTTATGAAGTCTGCCAGTAAGTGTGTTATATTTATGTATTATTGTTTTTTTTATCAGTTTAATAAGGTGATTAATGTTTATTTAATAGGAATAAATGTAGTAAAATATTTTCATTAAATAGAAAATATTTGTTACAGAGGACATAGATGATTATCAGTCACTTTTATTACTTCACTGGTGTAATGAAATAACAGATTGTTTACCATTAGATAAAATAATAATGGCAAAATCTTTGTGGTTAATTTTAACTATAACCAGTATGTTGCTAGTAATACATATTTAATAATTTACATAATTAATAAAATAAAACTTCTATATGTAAGATATGTCTTTTTTTTGTTGTGTTTGTAGATTTCAAAATACAAACCACTCATTATAATAAACTTTTAATATTGTATGTAACAAATGAATATGAATTTTCACCTAAGAAATTACTAATGGAGATGAAAGATAAAAAAATCTACCCAGATAATGATACATATCTAATATGTATTAAGTATTATTGTATGAAAGGAGATATTAATAAGGCACTAATGCTCTTACAAAATATTAAAAAATTTAATCTTCATATGATAAAATCAATTTTGAATTCATTAATGCTGGGATGTTCTTATTCTGGGTAAATGTATATAATTCATTAAATAAACACTATGAAGGTTCAAGTGTGTTAATTAAACATTTAACATATGTATTCATAAAATATTAACTTATATATATTTTAGAGATATACAAACTTTAAATGAAATTTTAAAGATTATGAAGCAAAAAAAATTAAATTTAACTACTGATATGTATGCTGCTATTATGTGCACCTATGCCAAATTAAATAGTATTAGTGAAATCATAAAAATAATTGAAGAATGTAAATCGAAAAATTTATATTTCACTAATAAAGATATTTTGAATGTAATTTATACATTCGCAGAAAATAATAACATCAAAGACATTCATAATGTAAGGTCTGAAACTTTGAAATAAGGTCTTAGTATTATGTATAACAATATATAATAATTCTGTTTTATATTTTAGATGTATGAGTATTTAATAAAAAAGAACAATATTTTGTATAATGAAGTACAAATTATATTAAAATTAATAAGTATTGATCAAATTGATATAGCTATAAATGCAATTTTACATATAACTTCAAATAATAATTATTTTCAGCGTACAAATATTTTGAGATTAATCCTAATTCATATGATTAATAATATGGTGAGAAAAATATATACATATTTTTTGCTGTTATATTTTCATATTTTCTTATTTATCTTTAAAAATATGCTTATTATTTTAGGAAACTCATAAGATTGTTAAGCTATTTTCTTTTTTAAAAAACGATAGAATGTTTAAAAAGTGCTTGTTAATTTCATTAGAATACTCATTAACGATAAATAATGATTTATCTTTTTACTTTTTAAAAATGTGTAAAGTTTACTGCATAATAAAACCACATTTCTTTTGGCCACTTTTACATAGAGAAGCAAATAAATATAATTTCCAAGGTATGTATTTTACGTAGAAGTATATAAACATTTATTAATAGTGAAAATCTATTTATAAATATTTTTAATGACAGTATATTCATTTAAAGTGAAAGTAGTGTACAAATTTTGTAATATATATGAAAATATGTTTTTTATGCTTTCAGGTATTTTAAATATTCTTGTAATTATGGTCAGTAACTTTAACATATTACCTTGTGTTGATACAATTACTGATTATGTTTTACCATACTCTTTTGGAGAAATTTATTATGTGAGAAATTTATTAATGGAACATAAAGTGAGTGAAATTGTGATCAATCATGCTTATGTATTATCGAAGCTGAAAAAACAAAAACTATCAGAAGTTTCCATGTATAGTAAGTAAAAAATTTTTATTGAACATATATAATAAATATATTAAATTATAATTATGTTTCTAGTGCAAACTTTTAAGGGCGAATATTTTTATAAAATCATTGCTCATGATCTCAGATATGCTTCAGTTTGTAATAATGAAATATCTAATTTTATATATATTAGTTCTCAATTAGTAGAAAATACGAATTTACATTTAACATTAAAATCAAATAATAAATCACATGCATCAACAATTGTACCTATAGATAGGCAGCTATGTGATTTTATGATTGATTTTCCATCACATAAGATGTGGATGAAAAAGGTATAAAATAAAAATTATTATTATGATATACATGACTTTGTAAAGTTAATTTTTTGTTACATTATATTTTATAATGATACATTAATAAGTTAAACTAAAGATTAATTGGAAATAAACCTAAAATCTTTTTATCGTTGTTTTAGGTAATAAATCTCTTAGCACAAAGAAATATTAGTTTATCATCTAAAACAGCAAATAAAATAGATGAATTTTTACATAAAAATACAATATGTGATCAAATGAATGTACCTAAAGATTTATCAAATAAAATAGTATAAACTTATTTAACAACAATAATATGCTTCATTGATTTCTAATAAATTATGTATTTGTTTTTTACTTATTATTATTATGTTTCTTCTATAGTTAAAGGTGCACATAAATTAAGTGGAAATTATAATTATAAAGTATTAAGTACAAAAAAAATAAGTATTTTATGCAAATTAATTATTTCTTGAATTTTTTGTGCTTTTAGTATTTAATTTTTTCTGTGTTTTTCTTTGAATAGTAGGTATAAAAAATAAAACTAATCCACTAATAGTAATCATACCACCAGCAGTCAAAAATCCAGGATCATAAGATTGAAGTGCATCGTATAACCACCCTAAGAATATAAATCATAAGAAATTTGAAAGATTAAAAATTACAGTTATTGCAAAATTGTAAACATACCTGCAATAGGTGGCCCTAAGAGTGATGCAAAACCTTGAAATAGTAAAAGCTGACCGAAAGCATTTGTGAGACGATTTAAACCTAATAAATCTACCAAAATCACAGATGTAAGGCTGACATAAGCACCTGATGTAAATCCAAATATGGAAGTATAAAATATAAATGATGCAAAAGATGTGCAGAATGTACTAAGAGCTGTAGCTATAAGAATAAAAAGGGATTATACACTACATGGTTCTTAAAAAAGGAATATTAGTTCGCTAATATTATTTTATTAATTTAAAATTAAAAGTAATACTCACAAATACCACATATTGTAAGGCAGAAGTTATACATTAATAGTCGATTCACCCAAGGTTTATCTGATATGTATCCTAAAATTATACGACCCATAGTATTCGCAACACCAATTACTGCAAGAAGGTAACTTGCATCCTTTTTATTAATACCTCGTTCTTCAGCTTGCGGCTGTATAAATATCTAAGTTTTAATTATTAAATTTAAGATTTGTAATACGAAATATTTAAAAATTCTAAATCTCATGATACAGCTCTAATTGAAAAGTATTGAATAAAGGTGTTTATAAATACTACAGAAACATATAAAAGTCTATGATAAAATCAAGAAAAATGATGTTTAACAGCAATTTGTTTACATACCAGTACATAAATATATGGTACATAAAATCCAATACTAGTGCAGAAGTTGGAAAAAGTAAATAATATAAAGACTGGAACCTTTAACACAGAAATATCTACATCTTGGAAAGTATCTATTTCTCTTTGGGTAAAAATTTTGAATTCTGTACCATCTGTTTTAATGTATTCTATTTTATTGGGTAAACTTATAGAGGACTCGTGTATATGAAATATTTTTTTACTATATCCTTGTGTCAAACTAGGGCTGCAAAATAATAATGTTTTTTATATTATGAAATTAAAAAACACTATATCTTATGCTATGAAAAGACGAAACTGGGAGTATATTTTTGTAACATTTAAAAATATATCTTTCACAAATATAAAGCAAGAAGGAAATTAAAATTAAACAAAATAAATATGAAAAAAAATACCGACTGCTCATTGTGGATGTTCTCCAAATTATCTTGTATTATATCATTTAAAATTAAAGCAGGCTGGCTCAAGGATCTTATACCAACACTATTATTTATTTTTCGAAAACTCGCATTGGGTAATATTTTCTTTTCTTTTTGGATAGATGAACTATTTGAATGTCCTTGAGGATTTTCTTCCAAGTTTCGTAAAAATTTCTGGAAATCGAATATTAGATTTAAGATAAAATTATATTACTAATTTAAACAAATAAAAGTAATATAAATTTTAATGTACATATTTCATAATTTATGCTTGAATTAATTTTTATTTTTATTTCTTTATAGTTAAATTAAGCTATATTAATTAAACTTCTTATAATACATAAAACAATCTTGTACCTCTGTAGGATTTCTATTTTTTGATTTAGTTGTCTTAAGGGGTCTAAAGAGCGCTCCAAGGACGGTACAATTCAAAACGATTCCGGAACAAATCAAAATTGATCCTCGCCATCCATACATCGCTATGAGATAATTTAAAAAAGGAGCGAAAATTAAAGTGCCTAAACCAGAACCACACACTGCAATTCCTGTTGCAAGAGAACGATACTTCTCAAAGTAACATGTCACAGTAACGATTGCAGGTAAGTAGATTAAACCGAAACCTAAGCCTGTAATAAAAATGATTGTTTTTGTAATCACACAATAAATATATTGCAATTTTTCTGAAATACGTTTAAAAACGAAAATAATAGTTAATCGATCGCGTTAAAAAATTAAACGCGGATAATGAGATCGAAGATCAGTTGAATTCTTCGTTTAATTTTGCAAATAAATATTTAAGAGCATTATTTTTCACATCACCTACTCCGACGCCGATCGAAAAATACAGGGTTACAATATTTCGAGCCCACATACTCGATAATAAGCATGCACTTGCCAAGATTGAGCCAGCTATGGTAACAGATCGACATCCAAATTTATTCACGAACAAGCTTGATAGTGGACCTTTAATAAATCATTCATTATGTCTTTGAGTAGCCGGTATAGTCGTGGATCGACGAATTTACCTGCACACAAAGTGACACCGACTAATATCGACACGATCCATGCAGTTGCGCCTTTTCCTCCTTCAAAATAATACAAAAGTTCTAGGTAAAAAACACCGAATGAATATGTCATGCCATCCGCTGCAATAAAAAGAAATAAACTGTTTTACAATGTAAAATATTAACATAAGATAATGTGTAGAAGAATCATCATCAGCTACAACAATTAAATTATACACAACTTCTTTAATGAAATATAAATGAACAAGTAGTGTCTATTACCTTGTAATAAAAGTATTTTAATAAACATATGGGGTGTTTACATTTTATATATAAGGATAAACTTAAAAATACAGTATAAAATTCTTTCGTAGGATGTTTTAAACTTCTTTTTGTTTCAAAGATTTATCAAATACACACGTTCGATTCGTTTTCAATTAATATAAAGGCTGTTATCACAAATAGATGGACAAAACCTGAAATTTGTGAACTTCCTACCTGTCCAATAAAAGACTCATCCCGAGACACTCTGTATATTTATATAAATATATAAATGTATGTATAATTACAACAGTGTATTGTAATATACGAGGCAGATAACTGTATAATTCTTTTATATTTTTCAAATGAACGATATCTAAAACAACTTACAGTAGGTAACTGCATAAAAAATGTGCTTTTCGTATCATACTCTGATTTTACGTATTAGAATGCTACTATCGTGTGGCGAGCAAAGTGCAATAACTGAACAATAAAACAGCTCAATCGAGTACGCGATGAAATCGTTTTCGTTAAAGTTCATCTATTAGATAATACATCGTTTTTTCAAATAATTTTTAAGATCATTTCAATTCTACTCTTTAGAAGAAAAAGCAACAGTTTTTTCTACATAAAATACAATTGTTGCTTTTGAACTTGTGACCAGAACGATCAAACGTATATAATAAAATTATTATTTTTATATATTCATGAATAATTGATTGATTTTCCCCAAGTATATTGCTGAACCTTGTTACCTGTCTGCGGTATTTTAGCGCACATTTTTCTGATCGATAAACGGATCACAGAAATTTTGAAATTTTATTGCAGTTTATGTTTCTTTCATAAATTTTTTATTATTGCCTCTGGAAGATAAAAGCATGCGACTACCGTTTGACCTCATCAGTCGATTTATCAATATCAAAGAGACAACAGCGGACTTATAAAGTGTTTGTTCTTATCCAATTGTTCATTCGTGCTAGTTGAACAGCATACCGAGTGAAAAAGGTGTTACTTTAAAGAAATTCGAAAATTCAATCCACTGAAATATATTGTAGCCCCTGTTATAAATAACATTCACTTGATACATCCGAAAAACTGCGAAGAAAATGAAAAAGAAAGTAGTGTATGAACGGGAACTACGGATAGATAACACCGTTTAATTTTAAGGGAGGCATCCGATTCGTCATAGTCAGAATCAGATGTAAGCAGAATTGTAAAAACTGTCAGCACTTCTACAACTATGCGAACAGATCAGCAAATTATGAAAAAGCGTCTCATTTTATTAAAAGAATAAAATTAACGAAAAAATGTATATTACCACATCGCTATCGATCGTAATTGAATGGTTTTCGAGCGGAATCTTATAGCTTGATGGAATGAACAAGGTGATGAAAAGTCATTTTTACAGACGAAAAGCTTTTTTATTCAAATGAACCGAATGGTTCATCTATACAGAAGAGACATCTTTAAGTTATCGGCATGGCAAACAGAAATCACTGATAGTTTCGATTGCGAAAGCTTATTATAGGGTAATTGAACGTACAGAAAAATAAGATACTTCTAAATATATTAAAATTACTTCTTAATTAAAAAAAGAACTGAAAAATAAGAATAAGGAAAAATGAATATTTAAATTAATAACTGCTAATTGAAAAAGTACTAAAGCTGTGTTTAATGGTATGGAAATCTCAGGGAAATCATTCGATTGAGGTCATTTATCCCAACGATGGGATAAATGATATGAATACTAACACACTTGACGTAAAAAATCGTATTTATCGTTACCTGAAAGGGATGATATTCACATCGCACAAAGGAATCATAATGTTCTTTATTTAAAAACAGAAAAAGGAGGTCAATACTTCATAATTTTTCGGGGCATTCACGGGTGAGGTCAAAGCAGTTGTCGGAGAGTATATGTACCATAGATAAGAAGTAGAAAAAATATGTATAGATAAAACATATCATTAAGATGTTTGTATAATACCAAGGTCGCTGTCTTTTTTCAACTTGTTCTTTCAGTTTTTGCGATGTTTAGACATTGTTTTTGAAACCCTGTAATACATCGGTTATTAATTAAATTTTACTTTTATCATAAATAGATTTACAGATCTTTCTTGCTGTTATTTTATAAATGTACCAAAAAAAAAAAAAAAGAAAAAACAGAGATACTGATTCTGTTTTGCGATTTAATTTAAACATTCGTATTCTTGTGAAACTGAAAATAGGAAGGAAATCGAAAATTGTGTGAGCAAGTACCCTTGCAAGGTCATTCTTCGAACGATCACTTACACATTGATACATTATGTTTATTTTGCGTGCATAAACGTAATGCTTCTTCGATGTACTGTATTTGGTAATATTCCGTTTCGTAATAAATATGCAATAATGAACATACATTATGAATCTGTTTCTGTGTTGGAGAAAATTCATCAATTCATTTTTAAATAGTTACTTAAAAATCAGACAGAAGCATAATTTAAACGTTAAAGCACTATCTTATTTATTATAGTTGATGGTATAAAATTAACAAGGTAAAATGAATGAAATTTTTTGCGCTACCGTTGTAAGATTAAAAAGTTATTCTACTAGAATCGCAAAACAATTTGAATAAATTTTTCGTGGAAATTATACTGTCTTTGTTAGAGTGTGAATATCAAGTATGAAAATTACAACGTTCCCGTACAAAACAGTTTATTTTTTGCTTTAATTCGTCACAGAATGCTTTATTTGTATCAAATTAATGAAGATATCATTTATCCGACTAATCTGTTCGAAACGTGACTATAATGATGACAACATAATAATAACGATAAAGTTCTGCGGCTAAGCATGCAAAATTAAATTACATAAAATAATTAGGTCATCAAATGAATAGAAGATACGTTTATAATGTATAATTATCTTTTCATTAAAACAAAAATTTTAGTAATTGAAATTTAAAGGTATTTTATACTAATTAAAAATTTAAAGTTTTTGCGACCCATGTGTTATACTTTACATTATTTGTATAAGATTAAAAATGTATTTAAAATGTATCAAATTAAATTATGTTAAAGGAAACAAAGAATTTAAAATTAAATATGGAAAGAAGGAAGAGACGTTTGATACGCTTCTGAAAAGCTTAAATATTTAAAACTTCAAAAAACACAATGAAATGAAGAACAGTCGACTGCTTACTGATTACATGGATTAAAAAGGAAGCTAAAACTACGATATAGCCCCATCCTCCGTCCGGTGGTAAGGGTTGTGTAGTAGCTGATGACACTGATTTAGCCATTGATGTACAGACGTTTACACTTGCATTTTTTTCGTCTTGCTTATTTGCCTCGACGGAGGAACTAACAGTCGCGTGTGCCATGAGCCGTAATTGTCGGACTTAGTGAGCGTTGTTTCTTACGATACCAAGTATCGAAGATTCAAATTGATGGTGCTCAACCTTAAGAAGGGGAGGTCAAAACACTTTAAAGAATACGTAATTTTTAACAGTACAAAGAATTGAATCTATAATTAATTTCGCTTATAAAATAACATCTAGCAACTTGGAAACTTTTAAAAGTGATCATATTTTCAAAATAAGCGCACTATGCTTTTAGTTGTGATACATATTTGTTTAATCATACAGCTTTTTGCAATTATGTCTATTTAACTAATGTCTGTAACTTATTTGCCTCTAGATAGGTAAATTTATCGTATACAACTTTTGTTATTTTACAACAATCTTTACAACCTTTATTTTATTAAAGTTAGTTTAATTAAGTTATTTTGTTTAAAATAAAGAATACATTAAACTATTAATTTTGATATAAATATTTATTAGTTTTCAATATCATTTTACTCTGTTACACACAGTGGACCTTCTGGCAATTCGTTTATTATAAAATCAACTAACTGCCCTATCAATATCTTCATTCTCCCCTCTTGGATGGTCACTCATTTGTGGATGTAATTCATACGTACAAATAGTAACACCATGTTGATGTAAAGGTGCCCATTCACCTTTTAAACCAATATAATAAACTTTTATTTTCTCTGTTCCTTCAGTACCAGTAAAATGTAAACTTAAATGATGTACTCCTGAAAATTTGACTACCCTGCAATAAATATTATATTATGTTTTTATATCACATACTTTACACAACAGTTAGTGATACAACAAAACATACATACTTAGGAGAATATTCATGTACTCCATTTGTATCTACACATAATTCAAATTCTTGTTCAGGTTCTGTAGCTGTATCATCAAATGTCATATAGGGTCTATTCTTGTACCTATGTTGACAAAATATTACATTTAATTTTAATAAATTGTATTTCAAAATTATATAGAGGAACACTTACAATTTTACTTTATTTGGATGAAATTGATCTTCTCCTCCAATAATAATAAGACCTTTTAATTTCACATTTCCTGTGAAACTAAAAAATAATAATATATTTATGCATTCTTAATGATAACCTGTTCAAATAAAAAACATACGGAATATTAAATAGAAGTTCATTGTCTGCATCACTTTCGACACACTGAAAATGAAAAAGAACACATTATAATAATACATTTCATAAAATGTTTACATTAAATATTTAAATAATATTAAAAATTCATTACTTTGCTTCTGTCTAATCTATTCTCCCATGGTTTAAACACAGTAGCTCCACTGCCTTCCTCGCATTCATTTAAACATTCTATATTTTCTTTATCAATTTTTTGATACAAAGTATACTGTACACCTAATTCTGTATCATCATGTGTACTTCCACAACTGCATTGATGTGCCATTGCAGGAAAACCTAGATGAAGGTTTTTAGTATAATAATATTGTCAAAGATTAAACAAATGTACTTATCATAACATAAACTTAGAACATTAAGTTACAATAATTACATATTTTTAATCAATTTTATTTATAGGAATAAAAATAAAAAGAACGAAACAATTTAATACATTATTAATGCATAAAAATATATTTAAATCATACGATCAGCATTAATATCTTTTCCAATTAATGTTTAATGTAAATTATGTTTAATCCAAATGAATAAAACAATGATACGTAAAAAATACTGAAATGCAATCACTAATATTTTAATTTTGGATAAAAGAAATTAATTTTTTAAAAAACTAACTTGATCTTCAACGTGACAGCAACGTTTGGGGTATGTAGTAGAAATGACAATCGGAATTACGTATAGTAATATTTTGATTTAAATGCATACGTTTAAATGTCTTATATACATATTACTGTTTATCGATAATATGGAAATGAGATGCAAATAACTGTAATTACTTGTACGATTATTATTATCAATAATAAATTAAAAAAATATTCGTAGATAATGAATTATAAATTTATTTTAAGTGGAAGTTTGAATTCAGAAATAAGTAAAGAAATACTTGGATATCCATAGGTTTATTTTATAATTAACAAACTAGGTCTTAACATTTTTTATTTTATTTATTAATTCCTATTTTAATTTTGATACATTTGAATCTTTTGTGTATATATATGTAAAGATTCGTTAACAGAATAAATATTTCATTAGTAAAATATTCTATTATTATATCCATTATATTTTATAATCATTATCACAAACAATACTTTTACAATAAATATAAATTGTTTTATATTTATATGTTTAAAAAAATGTTAAAGATAGTTGTTTTATATTTCATAATATTTATAATTATTGGTTGGCAATACTGAATTACGCTTTATTCACAATTTTATTAAGATAGTAATATTGTTTTCTATACAGTTTAATACTTCAGTTGTACAAGGAAGGATATACATATAGAGATGTGATTTGTCCTTAAAGGATATGTAAAACAAATTAAATGTAAATATTAAGATAGCGGTGTTTACAATACATATAATCATATAAAACATAACAGATGATTTATGTTTCTTTATTTTTAAATGATTTATCGACTCTTCGAAAATCGTGCTTGTATTCGTGAGTGCTTAACTGATTAATGGTGATTCCATAGTAAATGAATATTTGCATGCTGCAGTTATGTGCTTCCATTGTGAAAACATAATTGTTTTATGGTGATAATATGTCAAAATCAAACATAAGGAAGATAACGGTTGACCCTTCGAAATGTAATACAGACTCTCGTCGACCAAGTGTGTTTGAGAGGTTGGGGACCAAACCAGCAGTTATTGCCGGCCAAAACTCGTCGGATTATTGTAGAAACTGGGCACTAAACGGCAGCTGTTCGTATGGAAAAAATTGCAAGCAAGTATAATTTCAAATTTAATACACTTAACAAAAAGAATTAAATGTGTATTTGTCCTTTATGCTAATAAATAATGAAATTACATGTCAAGTTTATTATTTAGAGAATAGAGTAAGAATTACCACTCATTCTATTTAAGATGATCAACATTTTCTTTTCTTGATGTTGCAACTAGATATGCAAATACTCACACATTAATAAGTCCGTCCAAGCGTGCCAAAAAGGATAATGCTATTGCAAGTACAACGGGAGTAAGTTTATAACTTGTATTATTATACCTTCAGAGAAGAATATTTCATTAATTTATTTGAAGATAGATATTTATATACATGTTTATCAATATATAGCTCATTGAGGATCCATTTAAAAGACTTACTTCTAAGATCGTAAAAAAGGTATCGCATAGTCCTGATTTAAATTTGGAAGAGTGGAATCAAACAGATTTGGAATACGAGGACGAGAAAGTATTAGAGAGACGTAGACAACTATTACAGCGTGAACTAGAGCTACAAATGAAGAAGGACAAAGAAGTTCATGGAAAAGACAAAGTGAGACAGAAGAAAAAGGCTATGACTTCTTCCTCCAGTTCTCATACTTCAAGTACATCTAGTAGTAGTAGTAGTTCTAGTAGTGAAGATTCATCTTCTAGTTCAACATCTGATTCGCATAAAAAAATAAAAAAAATAAAATCTAAGCGACATCATAGTGGTTCTACTGATTATGATGAAGATAAAGAAAGAAGAAAAAAGTAAGTTGTAACAATAGTTTTACATTTTTTTAAATGTTATTTAAGATAAAATAACATATTATCTATTAAAAATATATTTTATAACTAAAGTATTGTGAAATTGAAAATCATTAATTTATTGCATAAAATGTTTATTCTAGTTTATGTTCATAGATTTTTTAATAATCATTACAATTTATTAATATATTATAGATTGAAATTAAAAAGACTTGGAACAAAAAATGAAAAACCATCAGTCAAGAAAAAACGTAAGTTTGAAAGTAACTCTACAAAAAAGGAAATTAATGCTAGGTCAACGAAGAAATACAGTTCATCTTCAACATCAAGAAAACATTCTTCTACACCTCGTACAAGATCACCAGCAATACAGGTGTCCGCAGCAGTAACATCAACAACAGCAGTATTAGGTTCTTCAGTATCTGTTCCCCATCATGGAACATCTAATAAAGTTAGAGAAAGAAATAGAAGTGAATCACCAAAACCAACAAAAACTAGAGGGGATATGGACAAAGAAGACAGACATTATAAAAAAATACGTGATGTAGATGAACTATCTAAAGATAGTATTAAGAATAAGTCATTTGATAAAGTAAAAGAACAAGACAAAGAAAAAAGCCGTATAATAGATGAGAAACTAAAAACAGATGAACGATTAAAGACAAAATGTAAGGATAAAGATATACGTTCCAGAACACCTCCTACATCTGAGAAATCGAAACATCAGCATTCAAAAGAAACAATTTTAACAAAAACACGTCGTAGTCGTACACCTGAGAAGCCATCAAGATCTAAACGAGAACTTACACCTTCAAAAGTGCAAGATAGACAAATTTCTACAAACAGATCTCGTGACACAGAAAAGAAAGATCGCGAGTCTCATAAAAACGACAAAACTAAAGATAGGGAGGATATAAGAAAAAATGAACAAAATAATAAAGCAAGGCAAGTGTCCAGTCAAGAAGAAAGTCATAGAAGAATCGCTAAAGAATTTGATGATAAAGCTTATTTGAGTGACAAAACACGACAAAAGAGCAGAGAACGGCGTGATAAAGACCATACGAGGGACGAACGTGGACATTCGAGACTTAGTCGAGATCAACGAGACACTCGTGATAAGGATAAAGAAGATTTACAAGAACGTTGTCGTGAACGACCGCGGGAAAGGGATCGTGATCGAGATAGAGATCGAGAACGTGATCGTGATCGAGAAAGGGATAGAGATCGGGATCGCGATCGTGATCGAGATCGGGAACGTGATCGAGATCGAGATCGGGACCGTGATCGCGATCGAGATCGTGATCGTGATCGAGAAAAAGAATCAATAAAAGTAAGAGATAGAGATGTTCCATCTTTAGTTTCTTCATCGATGAATTTAACAACTGATAAAAATTCGCGTTATAGTCGGGATAAAGAACGAATAGTGATAAAAGACAGTGCCTTTGAAAAAAATGGTACCCGAGAACGTAGAAGCGATAAGGAGCGGGAACGATCCGAAACGAAAGCGCTTTCTGATAGAGATAGAGCATCTCAACGTATTGACAATAGATATGATAGAAGCACCGTAGATAAGGATGCATCTGTTCGTAAAGCCGGTGTAAATTCACCTAGAGATCGTGTTGATCGTTTTCCGAGAGAAAGATCTTTGGATAGAGCATCGTTGGTTGATAAAGGTGTACATAATGTCCCACCATTATCACAAGCACCTTCTTTGCCAGCTGTTCAATCTTCTATAGCTTCATCATCATCTTCGTCTGCACCTGCTGCATTATCAACATCGCGAGATAATTTAATTGACCGAATAGATGTAGGACATTATGATCGTGAAAGACATAGACGATTCGGTGCAAGATATGACCGAAGCCACACATCTGAACACGATCAGTCGCGCATTACACCGACCAAACTTGATCGTCTAATCGAAAGACGAGAAACTAGTCCACGGCGAACTATTGAAATCGACAGAAATTACAATAGAAATTATGGACGTTTATCGGAACATTGGGATGAACAGGAAGAAGCATCTACTCATTTAGACTATCGCGATCATCATGTTCACGAAGATGACAGAAGAAAACCTGTTGATGGAAGAAGGTATGATAGTCCATTTGAGGAGAGACGTGGAATTCGAGAAGAAAGATCTCGAGAATCTAGATACGTTGTTCAAACTACCGACAGAACATCTTTCGATGATCATCGACATCATCATCATCATCATAGACATCCACTTTACCCTGGAGAAAAATTAAGAAGTAACACATCTATTCGGTATGTTAATAACAACGTATAACTATATATTTATGTTTAACAGTAAAGGTTTAAAAAATTTTGTGTTCAATTTTTTATTAGAGATGAAAATGTTCCTAATGATGAATGGGATGGTCATCATCGTGATGTTGAACATGGCAGAGAACGAACTTATGGTCCTGTTGATTGGGAAGAAAGAGAATGGCGAGTAAGAGCATTATGGGATAGCAGAGATAGTCTTCCTCGATCAGAAGTGCATGATGATGATTGGAATTCTCGGTATGATAATTCTGTGTCGGATTGGAAGTCAAGCGATTCTCGAAAATGGGATAATCAATCAGTGCATATTCGAGGTCATTATAGAAATGATCGATCTAAGGAACTAGAAATAGCAGAATCTACATCACACAAGTATGCTACAAATTAGCTTTATCAAATGAACGTATTATATATCTTATCATATTTGAGTGTTTCGATTTTGTTTTAGTAAAAGAAGAACTTTTAATAGTTCTGAAGCTAGAGATGAATGTACAATTCATAATTCTAAGCAAGCATCTTTATATGGAAGTATGAAAGAAGAACCTATTAATAAAAAGCTAATGGAACTTGCAGAAGGTAAATTATCTACAACTCGAGAAAAATCTATAGATGCTTTTCAAAAGAATCCTACAGTGAAAGAAAAATCTGAAACAAAAGAAACTGTTACTTCTGAATCAAAACGTTCTTGCATTGATGAATCTTTACAAACACTTCATACTGAAAGTGATCTCAGTGACATTAGTGATGATCCAGATGATATATTAAACATGGAAGATATTATAGTATGTTTTACTATTTTGTTTATATAATGAATATAACTCAGTTCATGAATTCACTTGTAATATTAATATTTGCAGGATGTAGACACAAATAAAACACGAGCAATTAAGAAAAGTCCTGATATCATACAACGAGATCAGCCAGTAACTCAAGAGATGGATCCTTCATCTCCAAAAGAAACCATAGAAGAAACAGTTTTTAACACAAAAGGAAAAGATAGTACTGATACAATGTCATTCAGGTAATATTTGTAGATTGTTATAATATGAATAATTAACAATTGTATTAACAATTAGAATTGTACATAGAAATATCGAAGATGAAAATATGGAAAATATGGATTTTGAAGAGATTTCTGATGGTGAACTAGAGGAGGATATAAAAACTAGTGGCAAAGGATTAGGTGATGCTTTAGGTGTTGATTGGGAAAGCCTTGTTAAAGAAACACAGCTTCGTAAATCTACATCGTGCAATCAGAATTCAGAAAATCGCTGGCAGTGTAACGCAATTCTGCATAGAATTGGTGTGTCTGTAAAATATGCTGGCGAAGATCTAATGAAAAAATTAACAAAAACATATGAAAAAAACGGTACCGTTATTTAAGAAATTTAATGTAAATTACATTAATTATATTTGTTTAAGTAAATATTTAATTTCAGATCACTCGGAATTTTTTCTTCACGATGTTGCATTTATGCACACAGCACTTTCACGAAATCGTTTATTACGTGATTTAAATAACGACATACTACCTACGGTAGATGATTTTCTCTATAGGTAAATATTACTACGTAATTCCTTAACAAGATAACATGAGATAATGTATAATTTATTATTTTGTTACAGGAATAATAATGTAAATATTGATGAAGATGTAGATTATGACTTAGAAATTTTAAAACCTTGTACATCTTTGTATGAAGAAGCAAAATGTTTATTACAAGGAGCTGTATAAAAAAATACTTTTATTTAGAAAATATGATTATAAAATTGACCCAGAACTGTACTTTGTTACATTACATAAAATACAGCATAGGGCACAAGTGCATCATTTTTTACTTGCTAGTCTGGTTCAGCTATTTAACTATTTGTTGCTGCCAACTTAGCCATTAGCAGTGCAATGTAAAAAGAAATTAAATTGATACATTTTTCTTAATATCTAGTTCTTTAATTCTCCATGACTAAATGTATTTTACATATTATTCAATCTTTATATATTTTTCTTTATTGAAATTGTAGTTATTAAAATTGAACATTACAATAGAAAATATAATTATTTGAAGAATATTATATCAATTATACAGATTTATTGATAATATAATTTTATGAAATACCTTTTCAAACGATTTATGTTTTCTCATGTATTTTTTAATAACATTTATTATTCCTTTAGGTTTTACTATATAAACAATTGTTATTAAATTTTACGTTATTTATGAACATTTTCTTTATACAATTTCTTTTACAGCTGTTGATTGCTTAAAATATTCTTGATCATATTCGAACATAGTAGTTGAAATGACATCATTTTGCAATATAGTAAGTGCTTTTCTTAATAGGCATTGATTTTCATCAACCTAAAAATATGTATGATGTAATAGATAAAACACAAGACAATATAAACCAATAAATATTGCAAGTGTACAATAGAAAAGAATTCGGACATACCTTCCTTGTATTTGATTCTTGTTTAAGTCGTTTCATTTTTTCAAGATTTGTGCAATGTAATTCATATAAAATAAGACCTGAAATATTTAAAAGGATTAAAATATTTTATATGTACACAATCGACAATACAAGGATGTTAAACTCTGATTTTCATCTCAAATAAGTCTTAAATAAATTTACCTCTTTTTTTACAATCACCACAATTTAAAGTATCCAACACAAAAAGTAAATCGTTGCAATACTTCGCTTTCGTATCCAGCTCAATATCGGATAAATCTAATATAATGTTTGGGAAAATATTATACAGTATATAAATCAATAAAAATTAATTAAAATGTGCTTTTATATTATTTGTACCTTTCCATAGGAGGTCGTCGGTTCTGCCATAATACGAAACAATTCGAAATTTCACATCTGCAATGAGATAATTACTCCAAGGAACCAAAACTGAGAGTTCCTTTTGTAGAAATTTAAAAATCTCACGTGGAGTTTTATACAAAACCTCTTCCATTATAGCCGCTATACCTGATCGAATCGAACTTATCTAATAAAAAAAGGAAAAAACAAAGTACCTGCAACTGAGAGAAAGTTGTTGAGACTAAATATTTTAGTGGGTGTTAATTAGTACTAGTATCGATAAAAGAAATGGTTATACATATACATAATAACAACAAATTAAAAAGTTTCAAACAGGAAGTACATGAAAAATTAATCATGCATTGCAATAGATATTAAAATGACACTAAAATTTATTCAATCTTTTTCAGAAGAATTTTGAATAAGTATACGAATACCTGTCGATGATTTATAGTTGTGGTACATTTATCGCAAACCCAAGGAGTTCTTGTATTAAGAGGATCTCGAGGTAATAATTGTCCAGTACACGTATCAGATGCACACAAAAGTGCACCTAATTTAGATCCAAATTCCTAACATCATTTTTGAAGATATGTATGTAAGTCCTTTTCATTTCAATTATCAGCATATACATATACAGGCTGAGGAGTAGCACTATCTATAGATTTACCGTAGGATCGCTGCACCTTTTACACATGCAGGAAAAGTGTTTGGTCATGCTTAAAAATTGCCTTCGCAATGTTGTATCCCAAAATAAGCTTGTATAAGACATAGTAATTTCTTCTCCTGCTGAGATCGGAAGAGCAGCATTAACGTAGAGTCGATATTTTCCATCGAAATGATGTGTAGAATTCGGTATGCAACAGTGATTTTGCAATGATCCTAAGGGATAAAGTCCTCGTAAACTCGAGGAATGATCTTTATCGAAGACGCTGACTGTTTCGAAGGAATTCGTGTTGAAGGCCCCGCATACGCGCTTCATTAACTCCACATCCTTCTCGCTTGGAAGATTGGTCACATTTTTTTTAAGTAGCTCGATCTTTTTGCAGAAAAGCTTTTGTTTTTATAATAGCAAAATATAACAGCAAAAAACGTTAACAAATATTTTAGGTAGTTTTCATTAATGGATGATCGTTACATTTTTTTCTATATTAATTCGACTCTGTTAAGAATACGTAATGGTATCGAGATAATTTATTAATATTACTATTTTTATCGTATTAGTATCATTGTTACGATTTAAGAAGCAACTGGGTTCTTGTGTGAACGGTTAACGTTCAAAATCGGGTACAATTTCCAATAATATCTTTTCAGCGATTTTCTTCGATCTTTAAGATTCATTACCACAAAAGTATTAATAACGAGGTCTATTGATACGTAAGAAAAAAAAAAAGTTGTTTCAAAACTTTTGCAAACTCGTCGCTTAGTTAATCATCATACCTCGTAATCATGAAGAAGCGTTCGATCGCACTGAAGCGCAGCCAAACATTTAAGCTGTTGTTTCGTCATGAAGAGCGCGCGTATAGGAGTGACGGCCAGCAATAAGTCTAAGGACCAATCGGTACCGCAGCTTGGCACTAACGACCTTAAATATTCGCATTCATAATTCACGTGTTTCGGCGAATTTTCACATTCGGCCGAACAGACTGGTAAGCCGCAGCCTCTGTCGCACGGAAACAGCGGGCATTCATTCTTGTAACAGCACACGCACATCCGTACATCCTGCTTCCCCATGCACCTCGGCCCGATTAACAACGGGCTGTCAATGAAAATTAATTCGTTCTGCTCGATATCCCGAGTGGCGAACATTCCGCGACCGCATAACGGTGAATAGCGAATGGTCCATGATAATGGCCCTTCCGGATATATCTCGTTCTCCTTTAAATGAGAGACCAACATCTCCTCCACTTTTTCTGGCTCTACAATGTCCTGTAGACTCATGCTGGACAACGATGGTATCACTTAGACAATCTTGTATCCGTACGCGATCGTCGAAAATGCTCGAGATGGCTGATCGTTTTCGATGACTGATCATCAGAGTGTGTACGACTAGTATGCTTTCACAGAGTGTAATATATATATAACGTTTAACAAAATGTACAGATTATATAATGCATCTGTACTTATATATATCCCTGCACTGCATCGACTTTGATATACGAGAAAAGAAAAATGTATAACAGATAAATGAACAACAAAGATTGTTTGTTCGTACCGGGAATTAATATTTTCCATATAGTCGACGAATAGTGTAATTATCACGTGAAAGAGCAGCATGTACTTACTACAATTTGATGCTCGTCGACGCGCCCTGTTTCGGTTTAAAATAGAGTATAGGATTTAGTAACTGGTACCTACATTTTAGTGTCCGTTTCTGTATTGTCATATTGAACCATCAACTTGCGAGAAAAGAAATGAAAGATACATCGTAAAACAATATCTATTGGTACGCTTCTTATAAATTTTACGTCATGAAACGTAAATAAAATTGATCATCTGTTAATCATGAAATATCAATTTTACGTGTTTTCAGAATTTTAGTAAAAATTACACTGTCCAATACGTATTTTGATTTCCAATAACTATTAGTTCTTGTGATCCTTATGGAGAGCTCCGTTTCCCAAACACGAATCCGGAAATAGAATTGCTATATTCCATCCGGCTTTCGAAAAACCGGAGTTAAATTTGAATGAAAATTAGTGAAAATTAGATACGATAGAAAGATCTATTTTGGCTTAAAGGAAAGGGAAGAGTTTCCTGAATATGCCAGTATTCACAGTTACAATATTTTATGCTTTTAAATAGCGCTAAATGATCGTCAAAGTTTAAAACAGTGCCAAAATGAGCACTTTCCACGCAACATTTTTACATATTTTAGCATGTTTACGAAAAGCTCGTTTTTGTGTTTACGTATTGGAGCTCTACAAGAATCAGCCAGTGAATATTGGAAATCGGAAAAATGTTTAAATTTGTTGGGCAGTGTTATTATTGACGAGGCAAATCTTCACGCAAGCGTATGCGATGTACATCATTGTTTGTATAGTCCTAAGCGTTGCTAGGACTACCAAGTGGTCAACTACCTGCAACAGATACTAACTGTTAATGAAAGTACATATGTATATACAATATCTTATATCGCAGTTTGTATAGTTATACCATTGAGAAAAGTGTAAACCTGTGGAAGCGGCGTGTTGTTCGCAATTTACGTTTCCGTAGTTTTTTTCTTTAACAATTGATTGATACATTAAGATAATCAGATTGTACAAAATGACCTAAGTCACGTAAAAACACGAGATTTCTATTTAATTAATTTTATTATTTGTACAATATTTAGTACCACGACTCAAAATTGTTTAGGTTTTTTGAACAAGATTAAATTAAAGGTAACGACACCAATGTCTTGTACGAAAAATGATAACGGTGTGTAGGAAACGGGTACATTAGTGTTTCGCTATTTTTATTCAGAATGCGTTACACAAGGATGCTTATTGAAAATTCTGTAAAAGAGAAAACTCTTATTCTGGCAACACTTTTCTTCTTAACGACTGGTTTTTCACGAGGATTAAATTGTAGCGGAGATCCCTGCATGTATGGAATTTGTTTGGAAGACACGAACAGGTACACAAATAAATCATCGAAGGCATACAACTTTGTTTTGCCCTTTGTTTAATTCAGAAAGAAAGGAGGGAAAAACAAAAATTATAAGCGATAAGCGATACTGTATTAGCATTTAAAATTAATATGATTAGACATTCATCTCGTGTATATAAAACAGCACTTATTCCTGCTATTGCATCGATGGTTACACTGGAATTAACTGCGAGATCAACTGGGACGATTGTTGGTCGAATCCTTGTCTTAACGGGGGAACATGCAACGATGCTGTTGCAGCTTATAATTGCACCTGTGCTGAGGGTTTTGTAGGTAATTCATGGTTTCCTCGTTTACTTTTCATTGTATGTACGAAAACAACACAGGTTGACGTGTTAGCACAGAGGGTGATTAAATGATGTTCGTGCTACAATTTCCTTCTACTGTTTACAAAATCGAAACTATATCCACGTACGATTGCTCGGTATAAATAAACAAATATTTTCCTTATTTTATATCACGTTACGACTACTTTCAGGTGTAGATTGTGAGCAAAGATACAGCGAATGTTCGAATCAACCCTGTCTGAATAACGGCACTTGCCTTGATTACGATGGCATTACTTGCCAATGTCCTGAGGGATATTCAGGTAGAAAAGTACAAAAACATATGTATACACTAGAATTTGTTTTATTTTATTCGATGTTTTATTCTTTTCTTTTTAAGGTGATTATTGCGAAATTGACGCTTCGGTTTGTAACGATACAATATGTAAGAATGGGGGGGAATGCGTAGAAGGACCTGGATTTTCTTTTTTCTGCCGCTGTTCCGAAGGTACGCGTAATATTGTAATTTACATTAATTTGACAGAGTAAACCGGAAATTAATTTCTTTTTTGTTACAAAGGTTGGACAGGTCGATTATGCGAGGAAGATATCGACGAATGTATCACATCGCCGTGCAAGAACAGCGGTCTTTGCATTAACATTCCTGCTTCGTACACTTGTGCTTGCTTATTCGGTAAGTTACAATTACTCGATTTTTTCCATTAATAATTTATAAATCTAATTTACGTATTCTTAAGGTGCTCTTAAGTTATTGCGAATGCGACAGGATATTAATATTAAATGTTCTCCATAAGGATATACAGGTAAAGATTGCGACAAAGTCATTGTACCCTGCGAAGAGAATCCATGCAAAAATGATGCAATATGCCTATTCGAGGATGAACGACCAGTCTGTTATTGCGTGCCAGACTACCACGGTGCATTATGCGAGCTAAAATACGACGACTGTGAATCCAAATTCGCAAACTGTAAAAATGGAGGCACCTGTATCGATGGTATCAACAGTTTCACTTGTGCTTGCCCAACGTTTTACAGCGGACCATTTTGCAACGTCCACGATCTTTCGTCTACCGCTTCCTCGACTTTCGAAGAAACACTTGAGAGTGAAAATGAGCACAATACCGTTGCCTTCACTTCGTTCATACCGAGATCATCGACGTTACCGGAAACTGATACATCATCGTCTATAATTACTTCCACAACGGTACAACCTTCAACTTCCTCCAAAAGCACCAGTCGTTCGTATACAAAATGGTATCCTTTCACGGAGGCAACATCTTCGACTGTAAATAAGAATGGTATCGACTTCTTTAATAGTAGTAGCACTAGTAGTAGTAATATCAGTACGGAAACTACCCCGTTTATTACCGATGTTTCACCGATGTATTCTGATACGAGTAAAGTGATATCTCAAACTGAAGCAGTTTCGTTAGAACCCCGAACATTTCCTAGTGTTTCAAGCGAAGTTTCTTCGACAACCTCGAAGGTGACAGCTGAAGTGGAGTATTTAACACAGAAGTCAATTTTTAATAAAACGACCACAACTGAAATTATTTACCAAGAGAATGGTGGTAGGACAGTCACGTCCATCGGTGATATCTCTCCTAAAACTAGTACCGTTTCAAGTACAGGGTAACAATGATTTATAATTTATGAATTAATGCGTAGACATAATAGCATGATGCAATAAATAATGCTTCGATATGTTTTATTGTCATTCAGGTATTACCCAATTGGAACTGCACCTATCAAAGAAACAACAGAGGTACCTACAACGTCGGAGAGTGAAGGAAGTAGTAGCTTATTCTCTACGATTACGTCTTCCTCTAGTTTTATCGAGTTTTGGCAAAACAGAAGCTCGGAATTGACTACACCAAAAATAGAAGTACCAAGAACTACATCCCAATCGTTCGTAGATAAGTGGATAACTACGCAATTATCAAAATCTTCAAGTACGGAAGAAGAAAGTTCTACATCCACCTTCATTAGTAACATCTCGTCAACTGTGGCAATCATTACCTCTATGCAGCCAGTATTCGATGAAAATACCACTAATAACGAACATGAACGATTTTCAACGAAAGCTGAAACACTGGCAACTTCAGAAAATCCCACCGCTCCCGAATGTTATGGAATTTTATGCAAAACTTCCACAGTACCATCTATACGTAATGATAGTGATGCAAGTATTAATATGGTTTTTCTTCTTTAAATTAAATTTTTTTATTAACATGTGGATAACAGAAACATCAATTTTTTTGTGTCATTTTTAGTGTAATTGTTCGCTTCGTGAAAATTGTAGAACTAGTCCAAGCATAACACGAGCTGCATTTAATGGAAAATCTTATGCAAGACAGCACGTTAATGTAGAAGTTTCAAACGACAATAACGCAACTCTAAAAATTTCTGTAAGACTTAAAACGCGTTTTAAAAATGGCATTATATTACACGTTTATTTTGACAATGAAAAATACGCGTTAGTGTATTTAGAATATGGCTCTTTAAAGTTTCAATTTTCTTGTGGACTTGAAACTATGTTACTCGGTGAAATAGATTCACCTATTGATAATGGATATGAAGTAGATATTGATACAAGGTAAAATAAATGAATTAAAATAATGTTTGCCACCTCATTTAATTGAATTCGTTTATTTTATGCGTGCAGATTCCAATATTTCATGAGAAATGAAACTAACAAATGTTCGGCACGTTTGTTAATAAACGGGACAACAGCAGTTAGCGGGGAACAAGTTTTACCATTACGTGGGAATCTTCCACGATATGCTAATTTACATTTAGGTGGCATACCAATGGTATTTTCCGATTATTTTGCCCATGTCTCAATGGGATTTACTGGTTGCATGGACTCACTCAAGGTTGAATTTTATTGTAATAGATATTTCAGAGTGAAAGAATATGAAATTATATTTTGTCTTGTTAATATAGATAAACGACATGTCACGTCATTTTATTCACGATTCTACAGAAACATTTCAAATTGAGGACTGCACATCGTTTCTTTGTCTATCAAATCCATGTCAGAATTTCGGTGCATGTGAAGAAATAAATGGCGCCGTGCGTTGTAGATGCATAACCGGGTAAGATGATTTATAATTCATATTCAAAGATGCGGTATTGATAAATATTATAAAACGTAATATTATTTAATTGAATAGATATACAGGCCCATTCTGCGAGCATTCAACATGTGATGAAAATCCTTGCGCTTTAGGCGCAACTTGTATCAGTTCGCCAGGTACGGGTTTTGTTTGTGTCTGTCCTCTTGGAACTCACGGACTTTTATGTGAAGAAGGTGACGTACACTATTATATATGCATTGAAAATAAAACGTATAATTACTTTTTATCCTAAAACTTTCAGATACTATTATAACTCGACCATCATTTTCGGTACTTGTACCTGGTTTCTCCTCGTACATTGCTTATGGTGTTCCAAATTCCATAAAAGATGCAATGGAATTAAAATTAAAGTTCATACCACGTACTTACGAACAAATATCTTTAATAGCTTATATTGGACAAAGCGGATCACAACGAGATTTGTCGGATTATCTTTCTATAACATATGTTCGTGGTTACATTATGTTAACATGGGATTTAGGAGCAGGTAATATATTTTGATATCTTATGTTGTAGAATTTTTTTGAATTTTGTGAAAATATTTTCTAGGTGTTCGTAGAATATTTACAAGTGTTCCATTAAGTGCTACAACAATAACAGCAGCAGCAAGCAGAAGTTATATTGTATATACAATTCAAGTTGGAAGAAGAGATAGAGATGCATGGCTTGCAGTGGATGGCATAGGCAATGTAACTGGACGAGTGGTTGGATCCATGACACGACTCGATGTATCGCCGATACTTTACATTGGTTCGTTATTTTCATTTAACAGAATACATTTATTTAAAAATGATTTTTATATAATAATTATCATAAAGTTCATTCAGTAATTATTATATTAGAAATAAAGTATAATTTTAATTATTACTATTTAGGTGGACACAAGTCAAAAAACTTTGAAACATTACCTCATGATTTACCTCTTCATACTGGCTTTTCTGGTTGTATATTTGATATTGAACTACGCACAGGAAGTACAATTTATTCCTTAACTAATTCCAGTCCTGCAACAGGTCGTGGTGTTGGTGAATGTCACCGAAATGAATGTATTCATCACTCATGTAAAAATGGTGCAGTATGTTTAAATCATGGAGCTACATATAGGTGGGTTGTATAAAACTTATATCTAATATTTAATATCTACTTGATTTTTTAAATATTAATTATGTATTTTAGTTGCATCTGTACAAAAGAATGGATGGGATCTGATTGTTCCATACCAATAGAAGCATTATCCTCTGTTGATACATCTTCTTGTCATACTTCAAATTAGCAAAACTATTGTTACTGTTTTATTTCATTCCAATAGATTGTATATACAAGTTTTGTATAAGATTCATTCAACTACTTTTTATATATTAATCAATACTTTTATTATTATTTTTTGGTTGACATGACACAGAATAAGAGTTCAAATGCACAAATAAAATAGCTGCAGCTAAACGAGCTTGTAAATCATATTTATTGTGATCATGAAACCATTCTACAGATCCCCAATGAGAAGTCTACAATAAAGATTACTATTAAAGAAAAAAACACATATTTATTGTGAAATTTTTAATATAAAAGTTATTTACTTGATAATTCTCCTCTAAACGTGACTGTTTCACTGCTTCTTTTATATTAATTACTCTCTCTGCTGCAGCTAGGGTAAGAATTACAGATTTGATTGCATCTATTCCGTACATGAAACCTATAAATAAGCAATGTTATAATATTTATTATACTTATAAATATGTATTAATAACAAAGTTACATACCATAAACTGCATTTTGATTATAAGACATTAAGTGCCTTGTTAGTATTACTTTAGTTTCTGAAGATATCGAAGGAGCCTTTATACTTTGAGTTTTCACCATATTTACACCATAATTATCACAAAACCATTGTACTAATGGGTCCCAATTTTTAGTTTGTAATTTATATAATTCATCACTTTCCTATAATTGTTTTATACTTATATTTTAATATCTTTATATGTAAACTATATATAACGTACCTACATTTGAATGAAATAATACTGTATCCATTTCTAAACAATTCACGATATAATTTACCATATCTTGTTTTGTGTGATTATGAGGATTATCTATTACAGTATTACATAAAGCTGTCTGTAAAGTTAAATATACAAATATATTATTAAACTATGCTTACTAAGTTGTACATTTATCAATTATTTTTAAGATAAATTTACCAAATGCATGTTACTTTTGTCAATAATTTCTTTTTGCATATCCCATTCAGCTGCTACAGCTAAGGCTAATGGCTTACTATCTATCTGAAATACTTTTCCTTGTGGCGTTTTCAGTTTTCTTTGATCAAGTGCAATTTCAAACTTCCCACTGCTTGATAATATATTTGTTTTTCGATAAAATCTTTTAACAGTAGCTGAAAAATAATGAATATATTATTTAAGAAATCAATTATTTATAATATTTTAATATCTTTTATATTAATTAAAAAAATGTATGAAAACTTAGGTTAAAAGCTACAAGAAAACATAGCTTAAAAACATATTGATACCCATATTTCTTATTATGTTGAAGATCGTAACGAATCTTTTGTATTTAAAATAATGCATTTTTAGTCAATTCTAGAATAATTTTTGTCATAAATATTATTACATTTCGTTCTTAATAAATTTGACAAATACTTTGCACAGAAGTCATTGTATTTCATATCGTTATTTAGTTATCGATATTTCACAATCGAATCTATTCTTTTTAGAATATGCAAGCTTTTACTAACTATTAGTTTTATAATTAATGATTACATAAATATTTAATTAACATCAATTTTATCTTTTTTATAATATTTATAATAAAATGTATTATAAAAAGATATGTTATGTTGTACTATATATTTATTTAATAAGAATACGTTATATTAAAAAAAGATTTTAAATTAATTAAAATTTGATCAAATGTAGAATATTGAAAACATTTTCTTATTAAATACTGCCCCGTGTAAAATTATGGTAGAAAGACTAAATATTCATAGAAAAAGGCCTGAAGTGTGTATATTGTGTGGGTGGATCCCAGGTGGATCCGATGGATGCTGTATTTTAAAAAATTGTAGATGAATGGTATACTAAAAAAGTCAGACAGAATATATACACAAAACTATCTTTAGAGATAAGTTTGTTCGAATTCCATAAGCATTTGAAGCAACATTTTTACAAATATCAAATCAGGTGTAAAAACGATTAAAGTTAACCAAAAATGAAGAGTTATCAATTGCTTTTGACCGTTTTGAACGTATGCTTAATATACACTTTTAATTTAGAACCAAGAATACCTATTATTAAAAAAGGACTAAACGGCTCTTATTTTGGTTATTCTGTAGCCGAACATCAGCAGATTTCTGATGATGGTACAGAAAAAGTAAAAAGTTGGTATGTACTAATGAAATTTCTATCATAGTTGTTAAAATCATTACGAAAAATTGTACAAGAATTAATTGCATATTAATTTATGATATAACTTTTATATATTTTAATTGTACTGTACTTATTGTTTATAAAATATTATTATCATTGTACATAAAATAAGATCTACTAAACAGTAAAAGAAATCTGAAAATTTAGTCTTTCAAAACTTTTTTTTATTTAATATTTAATGTGATGTGTATTTTATCAAGACTACTTTAATTTAATTGTATACTTTAATTAAGAATATCTTACAGGATGTTAATTGGTGCTCCTTTGGACCAAAATAGGCAACCTGAAACTAATAGATCTGGTGCATTATGGCAATGTCCTTTGACAACATACAAAACAGATTGCACTCAAGTAATCACAGATGGACGATTAAGTATGTTCTAAATTAAAAAATGTTTTTAAATATATTGCTATAAACAATGTTATTTATTGATTAAAAAATTGAGTTTTTCATTATGTTAAAATATTTATTTCTCATTAAAGCATAAACATTGCATTTACTATACTAATTGCATTAATAATAATATTGGCACTTCTATGTATAATAAAACTAAATATGTAAAATTTTGTTATACTTCATATAAGTTAAAATTAAATTTTGTTAAATAGCATACTATTATTAAAATTAATTTGTATTATGAAATTAGAACATACATACTCTTTTTATTTGATACATATATATTATTTTGATGTAATCAAGGTGCATGTTATTTTTTATGTTATTACCATGTAAAACCATTAAGTTATTATGCTTTATTTTATGTTATACATATAATAAGATTATTTTTTTGTTAAATTATGTGTTGGTTAACGAGCAGCAGAAGGGAGTCTGTATGACACAAGTAAGTTGTTGAATGGTGTTATTTGAATGAGCAATTTCTTAATTTTTTATAAAATACTTAATTACGATTTTGCATTTGTTTACATTATTACAGTTATTTTTATATCAGCATGGTTTTGAAATTATAGTATAAGAATTATGTTTTGCATTATTTATTTTATACTTGAAACAACATTTTTTTAATAAGTGCACTATTAACAATAATTTTTTCAGATTCACAACTATACATTTACTAACTAAAATTTTTCTTCCTATTTGCATATTTTAAATACATAATTTAAACATAAAATAAAATGAAATTATTATTTCATTCATGTTATAAATAATATACTTCTTTGATTACTGCTTCTTAACAATTTTTCTGACATATATGTATGCTTTATTTGCCACGGCATGAAATTCCATATACTTTCATATAATTTAGCTTTTAATTAATCCTAGTTCCTTCAAAATTCAGAATATTATTTTGTAATATAAAAAAATATTTACTTAGTTTCTTCTATCTGTTTTCTTAATTGTAGAAAATAACTACATAACTTAAAACAATTATTAGGTGATTTAAAAGTATAAACAACAACAAAATTACATGATATGAAATATGTAAACAAAAAGATGATCTTTGAATAGAAACATCTATATTGAAACATAACGATTATCCATTATTTTTGTTATCAGTTATTTATTAAACTATTTTCAATATTTTAGGTTTTGAATCTGATGACCTAGTACCACCAAGTAATGATGAAATTAAAGATAACCAATGGTTGGGAGTAACAGTACGCAGTCAAGGAATTGGTGGGAAAGTAATGGTATGCACATTAAGTTTTGCTAATATTACTACACTGAATATTTCATACTGTAATAAATTTGTAGGTTTGTGCTCATAGACATATAGTAAAAACAGCAGATTCTCAATGGGGTCAAGGGCAATGTTATATACTAACACAAGATCTAAAATATCAAGATTTAAAGAAACCTTGCTCTGGAAAACCTACAAACAAGTAATTTAAATTATTTTAGTATAGTACATGCATAATGGAAATAAAAATATTTCTTATAGTTATATTATTACTGACATGAATATTTTTATTGTTTTATAGATCATAAAATCAATTAATATTTGTGCTTCTGTTTTAGAGCACATGAACAGTTTGGATATTGTCAAGCAGGAACTAGTGGTATACTTACTTTAGACGATCGTGTTGTTATCGGCACTCCTGGTCCACACACTTGGAGAGGAACATTGTATCTTTTTACCATTTCAGACGAATTTTTAACTAGGGATAATACAGTTTATAATGCTCCAATGCAGGATTCTTCTCCTGTTAGTAAATACAGTTACTTAGGTGAGTAGTTTTATTTATATTTCTTTAAAATTGACATTATCTTTTAAATTAAGTGAAAAACTTAATTTTTTAGGAATGTCTGTTACTGTGGGTAATTTCTTTGGTACTGGACTAGCTTATGCAGCAGGAGCCCCGCGTTCAAATGGCACAGGTCAAGTTGTTCTACTTACAAAACGTGATTTTAAAACAGATATGGATGTTGCTTTTATCTTAGACGGTGAACAGTTTGCTTCAAGTTTTGGATACGAAATTACTTCTGCAGATGTTAATGGAGACAAGTATGATAGTTTTTTGTATTAGCTTTTCAGTAAGTAAACATATCTTTTTATGATTATTATTTTCATCTTTTTGGTTTTAGAAATACTGATCTTATTGTAGCTGCACCTTTTTACTTTAATAAAGCAGAAGGGGGTGCAGTGTATGTATATACTACTTTACAAAAAACTTATGAAGAACATGAAAAAAGTAAACCTGTTAAACTTGTTGGGCGTGAAGAATCAAGGTTTGTTATATTTAAATATTTCTATATATAATAAATATATAAAGATAAATATATATAATCAATTATAGATTTGGATTTGCTTTAACAAATCTGGGAGATTTAAATAAAGATGGATATGAAGACATTGCTATTGGAGCACCATATGAAAAAAAAGGAACAGTATATATATATCTTGGTTCAAAGAATGGAATAATTACAGTACCATCGCAGGTATTATTACATTATATTCCATTATATAAATGAATTAATTTTCTGTTTTTATATATTGTATCTATATTTTCTTAATATATTTTTATTTTTAAATTTAAATTCAGGTGATACATGCAGAGGATATGCCAGAGCCATTACAAACATTTGGATATTCATTAAGTGGTGGAATTGATATGGATCAAAATGGATATTCTGATTTATTAATAGGAGCCTATGAAAATGATGCTGTAGCACTTCTTAGATCAAAAAAAATAATTGATATCAGTACTTACATTCGTTATTTAGGAAAAGATGGTACATTTCAAGAAAAAATAGAACCTATAGATCCTAATAAGGTTGGTTGTCCAGAGGATCAAAGTTCAAATCATACATGGTAAATGTAATTTAATAACATGTCAAAATTAAACTATTTTTATAAATATATCGTTCATAAAATTATAGCAAATATGTTACAGTTTTTCGTTCGAAGCTTGTTGTAAAACAGAATCTTTGGTGAAAGAAGAAGACATGCAAAATTTTAAATTGAACTATTATATTGAAGCTGAAACTTATACCGGAGTTAAAAAATTTTCTAGAGTCTGGTTTGGAGCTGGATATTCTCGATTACATTATGTAAATCGTACTGTTAATTTAGATACGATGAAATTGGAACATTGCCAAAAAGAAATTGTTTATTTAAAGGTAATACTATACACATTAGGAATAGTATTTTTAATAAACTTGATTATAAGTAAAGAACATCCATAAATTTATAAATGTTTAATTTTCTTTCAGGAAAATACTCGTGACATTCAATCACCTATTAAATTTCGCTTAAATTATTCGTTGGTACAAGAAGAACCAATTATGCCTGCTGAAGGAGAATCTTTGCCCGATATAAAAAAATATCCTATACTAAATCAACAAGAAGCTGCTCGTGTATTTGAAGCAACATTTCAAAAAGATTGTGGAAATAATGATATTTGTGAAAGTGACCTAGAAGTTAAAGCTAGATTAAATTTATCAGGTATATTTTTAATTAAATAATAATAATATAAATTAAAATGATTAATAATTAATTATACATTTAACTGTTAGCATCTTCTGTGAAACAAAATTTCTATGAACTTCTTCTGGGTGAAAAGGAAGAAGTTGTAGTAGATGCAAATGTGTCTAACATTGGAGAATCTGCATATGAAGCTCAATTATTTATTATTCATTCTCAAAGTTTAAATTATATTGCTAGTAAAAGCAATGATTCTGTAATTTGTAATTTACATAATGCTACTGTAGTAAGTTGTTCTATTGGGAATCCTTTTAAAAAAGACAAATTAGTAAATATACAAGTACGATTTGATCCTAAAGACTTAGAAGATGACAAATCACAACTGGAATTTGTAATATTTACAAATTCAACTTCAAAAGAAATTAAAATAAAAGAGCCTGTAAGGTTACAAGCAACAGTATTGAAACGGGCAGAATTATCAATTAAAGGGTAACATTTACTTTTAATTGACGGTATAAGGTTTATAAAATAGTAAAGAATAAAATTATTAATTATATACAAATTATTAAAATTATAGAAGTACAAAAATTCAGTGGGCTTTTTATGGTGGACCAGTTATAGGTGAATCTGCTATAAAACAGTTAAATGAAGTAGGACCTAAAGTGTCCCATGTATACGAAGTATTTAATGAAGGTCCATGGAGAGTAAGTAGTTTAGAAGTTCGTATTTCATGGCCTTACGAAGTTGCAAATGACAAAACTCATGGTAAATGGCTATTATATTTAGAAGAACTACCAACTGTACAAGGTAAAATTTTATTTCGTTTTAATATAGTGTTTTTTTCTATTATAGTTAACATTGAAATCTGTATTCATTCATTCGTTACAACTTTGTAGCCTTAGGTGATGGTGAATGTATATTACCAGCTGGACAGACAGTTAATCCGCTAAAGTTACAAGATAGTATCAGTTATGATGATCTTGATGTGTTTCAATCAGTAATATCTGCTCCTTCAACATTACCACATAATCATACTAATCATGTAAGAATAAGACGAGATACAGAAAAAGTTGTTAACACACGAACTATCATTGATAAAGATGGTCACAGACGTCAAGTAGTCTCAATGGTAAATAATTACATATGCGAAATTTAAAAGAAATTAATATATTGGTAATATGTAATAAATACTCAAAACTAATAACTTTATGTAAATATTATAGAATTGTAAGGCCGGAACTGCAAAATGTTTTGATATTACATGTTTTATATACAATTTACAACGAAAGCAAGAAGCAATTATAACTGTTAAAGCAAGGTAACATTTAATATCCTGTCCAAACATTAAATTTTACTATTAGCTAACTTTTATTTATTAAATTAATATTTTCAAATATTTAGATTGTGGAATTCTACTCTTGTAGAAGATTATCCAAAAGTTGATGAAGTAAAAATAGGTTCTAATGCAAAAATAGTTATACCACCAAATGTTGTAATACAGCAAGAAAATCTAAAAGATGATTATGCAGTTGTAAGTATTATACTTTAATATCATCAATTCGATACTGATTTATATTTTTATTTAAATTTTATGATTATATTTTAAAATGTAGGCTGAAACAATTGTTCATCCAAATCTTCTTGATCATCAAAATGTTGAACCAGTTCCAATTTGGATAATTATTGTAGCTGTTGTAGCAGGTTTGTTCCTATTTATTTTACTTACTTTGGTCCTTCGTAAACTTGGGTTTTTTAAGAGACGACGACCAGATCCCACTTTATCAGGGAATCTCGAAAAACACAGAGACGATAATCCAGAAAGTGAAGCATTCTTCAAACGCTAAATACTATAATAATAATACCACTTTTACAGTTTTTTCACACGAACTATCTCATTTACTTACATTTAAAGTACTTACAACGAATATCTTAAAAAAAATTCATTTTTAACAAATTTAAAAAAGCAAGCAAGAAGTTAAACAATACAAAGCATTTGATGTCCACATTGTGATATATTCATTTATTTATATATACATTCTTTTTTTAAAAGGCCCAGAATTTTCTAGTTTTATACATATTTACTATCAAATAATTGTTCTCCAATATAATTCACCGTTTGTGTGGATGTAGGTAATAACCAGATCATTCACTTCTACATTACATACAAATATTGTGTATTATAAACACTGTAGTGTAATGCATGACTTTTATAAATCATTTTTAAATTTTTTGACTGAAAGACTTTGTAAAATTGTTCAAAATATCCAAATTATTAAAAAATTAAAAATAGAAAAAATTCTTGACAATACTTTTTACAGTTCATTGTATAAACGCACAACTTACATGAATATGTAAAGAAAATTATAAAATGCAATATTGTACAACTCTTAATTTTATAAGATTTTTATATTCTTAATGAAAAAGTATATGCTATAATTAAATAGCAAAATATTATAAATTTATTTTGAACTTTAGATATAAAAAATGCATTTATTTAATAATAAACATTTCTATAAGCTATATAGCACTCATTTGATATGCTTTAGAATAAGACTGATTATATAAAGTATATGTTTTAAACTTGCAACTAATCTTATAGCACACCAAAAGGAAACAGTTAAGACCTTTTGTATAAGTTTAATTCTAAAAATTATTTCAAGAAATAAGTATAAAATGCAACATAAAATTAAAAATTTGAATTCATACTAATCGCTTTATTATAATTTAAAATTAATGATTAACATTCATATTTACATTCATTTTTTTTTATCTATATATTAACTATGCTTTGTACTTATATAAGTATAAATTATATTAAATTTGCATAAGAAGAAATAAAATGTTTAATATATTATTTTGTGATATAAAAATTAACAAAATTATTAAAAATATTTTTGCATTTTTCATTAATTGTAAATTAGATACATTGATAAATTAAACAATTTTTAATAAAACATGCCTTTAAAATGCTATTGTCAACTCATCAGTTATAATACTATGTATATAATATTTATTATATGTTGAGATATATAAATAGTTTGAATATATAAGCATGTACTTAAAAATTTATTTTATCAAGCAATCAATATAAACATTACACAACTACCCATTTATAATACAACACATTCCTCAGAATATTTATACATTTTTGTGTACTAAGTAACGGATTATATTGAGCTCTGAAGATTTTTTAAAATTATAATTAATATATTTCTTTGAAGTTATACATTAACTTCAAAGTAACTGTAATGCTACTAACTTATAATATGCTGCTAATAAAAATTAATACTGTGTTGTAAAACATAATTATAGAACAACGAATAAAATTAGAAAATATGATTAATGATCTTCTCATATATAATGTTTATCCCAGTTTTAAAAATGGTACGATAGTATTTTATTTGTCTGTTCACTATATTTTAAACTTTTCTTAATTATAAATCATGATGTTTATATATTATATATTTTATACCTATATGAACAAATATTTTTGCAAAAGAGAAATTAGATATAAATTACATGTTATGTATTTGATTAGAATATATGTATACAAGTTACACTACTGTTCTGTAAATTTCATTTAAGATTCAATAAAAGATACTGTTCTTATGGAAATATTATTACTTATAATTTAACAACAAAAAGTGTTTGATTTAAACAGCATGATGTACAAGCTAAATTAGTGATATTCAAAATCAACAAAGAACATTGCATAATACTTGCTATGTTATGCCACAACATTTCAGTAACAATATAAAAATAAATAACTAATAACATCACTAATGTATATGATGATCAATATCTAATGTCAATTTACTATAAAATACTTTCAAATAAGAGCAATCTGCCATCATAAATCTGAAAATTTTATACAGAACTTAAAAATGATACATTAAAATTAGACTAGTTACTTTTACAACAAAATTGTAAATATACTTACCTGTATAACAAAACTGTGAGAGGAACTGTACTAGCATGCCATAAAGAATGAGCATCAAATATCCAAAAAATGGGTGCAAAATCTGCCACTTCTAATATAGTTACAAGAACTGTTAATATATTGAACCAGCCAATCATATAAATATAAGATAATTTTTTATGATTACGATGCCACCATATCATTGTTATAATAAATGTCAAAAATCCTATAAAATTTTAATTAATTATAATTTGTAGATTAATTACAATTTTTTATATAAGGAAATATAAATATTGCATTTAATTACCTACAACTACATTAAACTTCATATTATAGTCATAATTAATGTAACCAGACCATAAGTGAGATAAATGGGAATATAAAGTACTAAAATATCCACATGTAATCACAGTAAATAACTTCTTGTTTTTATAAGTTATTCTGAAACACAAAGGTAAATAAATAGTTCTTAAATTTGTTCTTTTCTTCTATTAATATCATATTCTACTTCACAGTGTTATCACTTACCTTAATAACATACAATACAGCAATGTAAGAACCATAGTAAATGCACAGGAATAATCCATTACTTCTGTGAATGGAGTGTCTCTTGCATGAAAAATGGATGACCAAAGCCAACCATGCATACATATCTGAAATTTAATCTTTTTAAATTTATGTAAGAGTAAATTGTAATTTATAGAATAATAAAAATATGTTTTTATAAGTAATATAATAAATATATATACCAAACTGAAATAAGTCCATATGTAAAACATAGGATAAGTAGATTTACATTTTCTTTTAAATTTCCAATACATGATAACATGGGCATAAAAATTTAATACAGAAAATATTACAGAAGCAGGTTCTTGACATCCAAAGAAGCGAATAAAAGGCCACTGAAATGAAAATTATTTAAATACATATTTAGTTATAATTTTTTTTTACAATTATATATATATATGTGTCTTATACCTTTCCATGAAACTGAGGAATTTTTAAACCATGAGATGTAAAATAATCAACTGTCTTCCAAATACAGCTATAACTACAATCTTCTTTACAAGACCAAAATAGCAACCTTAATGATAAAGAAGGTTGTACTTTAAACTTTTGATCTATAAAATATCAATCAGTATTAAACTGTGTAATAAACGATAAATCATTATATTTTTATTATTATTTTAAACTCGGATTAGAAGATACTAAATTCTAATATTAAATACTATATCATAATTTGTTTATTTATTGCGAAAAATAGGTACCGCTATCACAATTATTATTATCACATTTTTCAAGACACAAACTGTAAAATTGAGATCTATCTCCCACTGAACCATTTGTATTTGTTATAATAAACATTTGAACTACCAAAATTGAAAGCCATTTTAATTCTGACATGTTTCTCTGGTTCCACCATAAAGTCTACTGCTTGCTTTAAACCAATTGTGAACGATATTATGAAACCTTAATAATGAAACAGAAATCTAATAGATGCAGTAAAACCTTAAAGGTGTCGTTGTTGATTGCAATTTTTAATACTAGTAATATACAATATTTTAAGAATAAAATATTAATTTTTAATTCAAATATGTATTCTGTCACTTAGAATAAAAGTTATTTACAAATTGTAGTCAACATATTCAATTTAACTAATTATATCTTTTTACAATCTTTTGTAATACGATTACATGTATGTAAAATAGAATGATCTATCATGGACGATTATGTTTTTGTGAACATAATTTGTAAACAATGTGAAACATGAGTTTTTAAGTATTCAAACACGTTGAAATGTATACACTTTTGCATGGATTGTACAAGTATCTTGTGCAAAAAGATGAATATTTTATATTAATATTAGGACTCGACAATGCAGGAAAAACGGTAAAAAAATTAATAAAGCTATAGTTGAGGTTAAATAGGTAAGCATAATTTGTACCTCAATAATTTTTGTATCGTAGACCTATTTAGAAGCAGCGAAAACAAAATTTACAAAAAATTATAAGGGTATGAATCCTAGTAAAATTACAACAACTGTTGGTCTAAATATTGGAAAAATTGATATAGCTGGTGTTCGTTTCAATTTTTGGGATCTCGGTGGACAAGAAGAACTTCGATCATTGTGGGATAAAGTAAATAATGTTTTGAAACATAACTAAAAAGATAGATGTTTTTGTTATTATGAAAAATTAATTTATGTTTACAGTATTATGCAGAATCACATGCTGTTATTTACATAGTTGATTCATCAGACCGTGAAAAAATACCTGAATCCAAGGAAACTTTTGGTAAAAGATAAAATGGATATTATATAGAATTAATTAAAATACTCTATTAAATAAATGTTTATATTTAATTATAGATAGAGTTATATCATCAGAACATCTGATAGGTGTACCACTTTTAGTTCTAGCAAATAAACAGGATATACCAGATTGTATGGGTGTTAGAGAAGTGAAACCAATTTTTAATCAAAATGCACACTTAATAGGTCGAAGAGATTGCATGGTAATGCCTGTATCTGCTCTAAATGGGTATGTAAATTTTTATATTTATTTGTTTAAACTGTGTTTTATTTTATTAAAGTTACATAGATCATATTTCATATGTATATATTTGTATAATTACACAGTTCTATAAATTATCTAACTTAAAATTGTTAGTGTAATGAATTAAAAGATTTTATGAAATTATTCATATTTTAGCATATAATTAAAAAAAATTTAAGTCAAATATATAAATGTTATATAAAATAACTATAACTTGATACTTCATAACATGAAATCATCTTTAAATATGTTATGTTTTATTTATTATAAGTTATATATTTTTACCAATAATTTTCTAAAGCTACAATTAAAGCAATAGTTATATTTTATCTTTTTAGTTAGCAGTATTTGAATTTAAATATTGCTTTTATACACTTAATTATACTTTTATAATAATATAATTATTAGTTTTATTATAATAATATAATAATAATTAATAAAATATAAGATTAATGTAATCTTTTTACAAAAATTGTTTTCTACCATAACCACATATAACTGATTATTAATATTATTTATATTTAGTAATTTAAGAATAGAAATTACAATTCAAGAAAACATTTTTGATATAAATAATAGCATGTAAAACTACTAATATTAAATATTCAAATGTGTTACATTACCAAGATGAGCATGTTATGAAGTTTACACAAAGTTGTTTAAAACAATCTTTGTCTAATTTATATGATACAAAAGGGATGGTGTAGATGAAGGAATTCACTGGCTTGTGGATTGTGTCAAAAGAAACAATGATGTTCGTCCTCCTCGTAATCAGAATGACAGTTGTCTGTCTTAACAACACATTCCAGTTTTATTTTATAATATAGATTAAGTAAGCTTTGAACAGTATTTTAATGTAAAAATTGTGCATATTTACACTAGAAACTACATTTTTATCAATAAATTTTGTTTTCTAATCTGTATCACTTGAATCACTTATCTCCATCAATATCCACTTTTAAAGAAAATATTCATTTTTTTGTTTCTTAAAAATGAGTTTACAAAATAACTTATTCAGAATCAATTAAATGTTCTATTAATAATAATATTGTTATATATTACATAATTATTAAAATTTCTTATAAATTATTTATATCTAATCATATAAAATTCTTAAGTTATTGCATTTAATAAATTCCATTAGTAATGTAATTGGTCTATATTCTGCTATCAAGGTACCTGAGATAAGAGATAATGCCAGCACCTTACCTCCTCTTCTGTTATGTTGGTGATAAAAAGTGTACAAAACTGGTAGTACAGTTGTATGCTGAAAAATATATGAATTTAATTTGTCTTAAATTTTTGTGGTAAAGTTTTTAGTTATTCATTTTTAGTGCATCATGTGGCATTATTATGAATCTGAAGATTGGAGTGTTTTACCACCAGAACTGAACAGAAGGTGATAATCCTATTGTTTCTAATTCTTTATGGAAGAATGATTTTCAGATATAAATGAGTTATGTAGAATGATGCCTGTTTAATTAATTAAAAATTTGTAATAAATATTTATAGGTAACAAGCATGTAGCATAGTATTAAAAACATTGTCCATTAAGAGTATTATCAATAATATAATTTAAAACCATTTTTTTGAAAAATGTATTTTCTTATTATTATTCTTTAAAAAAGTCAAGTCTGTTAATTTATTTTGTAATAATTACATTTCGAATTATTTAAATTATTTCATTGAATACTTAATAGTATTTCATTACAGAATTATTTTCTATATTAGGTTCGCTGCTAACATATAGATATATATTACGATTTAATTATTTTTAACAATTGTGCAATGACGCTCAAATTATATATTAACATAATGTCAACAGAAGTTCTATCACTGTTTTATTTTTAACAAAAAATATACATAATTCAAAATATTACAATAATCTATTTTGTCTTAATCGAAATATAAAAGAAAAATGGGTTATAAAATTTTCATTTACAGAATAGTACAAATTTCGCGCTTTACAAACAAAAATTACTGTTATTCACTACGTTGAGCAAAAACATAAATCAGTAATTAATATTACAAATAAGTAAAAAAACTGAAATTTTAAGCAAGAATAATCGTTATATCTGTTCATTGCTGTTTCAATCATGAGGCATATATAATGTAAAAGATGGTTACGATAATGTTAACTGAAAAATCACAGTATTATCAGGAACAACGTCAGTGACAATGCGAAGCCATTTTGATTTTTGGTATGCGAATACCGCGGACCATCGTGTGAGTGTTTGTCGTATGATAGGCTGAACAACTGTGGACGTTCAATTATGTCCATAGTTTTTTCCATAATAGATTAATTCCCTTACCGTGAATCAAAATTTTGTACGGTACGTATTATCAATAATATAAAAAGTTAAGTTGGACGAAAATACTCGGAATGCAACGTATATATAAACCAATCCAAGCCAATATATCAGGTGCAAGATAGACTATACAAAGTGAGTGAGGGCGCACAACTCGCGCCTTGGGAGGCGAGGCATTCCTCGCCGTATTTGTCATACGATTTGCGTGTAAAAGGTGGGCGACACAACAACAATATATTTCACGCGTTCTGTGTCGTCTTATGCATACGTTGTAAACGTTGTTTGACTTCCGGACTCGAGTTTCCTGAAAACGACGTTCTTGACTGGTACTGTTTGACAGCTAGAAAACTAACCCTTGGTTCGATGCCCTTCAGTGCGAACGATCTTTTATATAACCGGTTTACATGTTTTACAATATGCTGTCTACTTGTACGAGCGTGCGACCGCGACGCGTTTTTATAACACGTGAATTTGTGGTCGAATGACATTCAAAAACTAGGTAATATCCATTGCATGCATTGCACTCTTCTGATCGACTACTTAGATTTCATCAGCGAAACCGGTTATTTTATATTCACTGCACGTTCCATAACGCGTTTAAAAAATAACATGATATTAAGTTTATGTTCTCTATTCAATGAAGAAACTATTATTACATGTGTATGTTAGTATTTTCAAATAATTTTGTTCATGATTGTTTTTATTTATAGGTATGTATATTATGTAACATTTAAATGCAATTTTAATTTGTGTTTACATTATATTATTGTATATCATGGTATTGTCATTTTAATCTTATATTTGATATCAAACTATTGACAATATTTTTCAAATTAATGATTAAGTGTATCTCAGGAAAAAAAAGTAGAGAACATCAACTTACATTTATTTACTTGATTTATATCCTTTTAAAGTTTCTGCAACTAATGTTTTATAATTTACCATATTATTATCCAACTTTTCAATAGGAGGAAAACAGTGTGTGTTCCGTACTCATCTATATTTCATTTGTGTTACTGAAGTTCATCGTATACATTTGAAAACATCATTGAAAACCATGAATGCTTCAGAACATGGGTAATATATAAATTTCAACATTATATGTTTTTAATGTATAGTATCAATGATAATAATATTATCTTATATAATGAAGAAATATTAAAAAATCATTATAAAATATTAATTCCTTGTATCCTTCTCTAATAGAATATTAATTTCAGTATAGTTATTCTCTCTAAATTCTCATTATAAATTGAATAAAAAATATTAAATTTAATCAAGTTGCTTAAAAAATATTGTTTGTTTGAAGCAAGTTAAAAACAAGTGAAATTAGTATATGAGTGTCATTGCACAACAATCAAAATGGTATGTAAGTGGTTTGTGCGTATAAAATAGCATGGGTGTGTACATTGCAGGTTTAACCCAGCCTTTAACATGGCCTCCATAAAACAAGCATTTAATGAAGCAGTAGAAAGAGGTAAATGTAATGTTTATGTAATAAATACTTAATTGATTTCTCATTATTTTTTATAATAATTGATATTAAGTATTTATTATTAATTTTAGATATTAAGTATTATAATAATGTTTAATTCAGAAAAAGATATTTAGATATAATATTTGTTATTTGAAGATAAAATAGAAGTTCATAAAATATCATAATATTATATTCTAAACATTATAATGATTAATGATGGTATAATGATTAACCCAACTAAACCATATTTATCATATTTTAAGAGATATAACATTTAATATTCTGTATGCAAATTATAAGTAATATTTTATGAAAAGGTAAAGGGAAGGTATAAAGAATAGGGTAATATCTATTAGAAGATTTTATAAGAATTTATAAAAAGAAACAAAACATGTAGAAGTAGAACATTAAACTTAGTTTTTACCTTATCTTTTACAGGTATAAGGTACTTGTATTAACTTACAATATACTTTATAATTCTAATGATTTTTCATTACACTCCATATGCAGAATTAAATGTTGCTCTGTATTGTTTCTTATTTATTTTATGAAAAGTAATTTTTGTAATAATCATTACTCATAGCTTAAGCATTTAATTCATTAAATCACTTACTAACACTAAATTTGATAACATATGTGTAATTTAAAAGTTTCAACAGTTAGGATGCCTGCACCAACACGTTTGAGAGATCTCATCAGACAAATAAGAGCTGCAAGAACTGCAGCAGAAGAAAGAACCGTTGTTAACAAAGAATGTGCTTACATTCGTTCAACATTCAGAGAAGAAGATAGTGTATGGAGATGTCGCAATATTGCAAAACTTTTATACATTCATATGCTTGGGTTTGTGTTAAATTTTCTTGTTAGAATGTATACTTTATTATTTCACTTTTGTCAGAATAAAAATTATAATTTATTTTGTAGATATCCAGCTCATTTTGGACAACTAGAATGTTTAAAACTTATTGCATCTCCAAGGTTTACAGATAAACGAATTGGTTATTTAGGTGCAATGTTACTGCTAGATGAGCGACAAGATGTTCATCTTTTAATAACAAATTGTTTAAAAAAGTAATGTTTCTTATAAGAATATTTTAATATCTCTTTAAAGTATGTATAACTACAATAACTGTAAATACTTTTTTCAGTGATTTAAATAGCTCCACACAATTTGTTATTGGTTTGGCATTGTGTACTTTGGGTGCAATTGCGTCACCTGAAATGGCAAGAGACTTGGCGTCTGAAGTTGAACGACTAATGAAATCACCAAATGCATACATCAGAAAAAAAGCTGCTCTGTGTGCATTTAGAATAATCAGACGTGTACCAGAATTGATGGAAATGTTTCTACCAGCTACTCGCAGTTTGATTACAGAAAAGAACCATGGTGTGTTAATTACTGGTGTTACACTCATTACAGAAATGTGTGAGAACAGTATTGATACATTGAACCACTTTAAAAAGGTAGGTTTTTTATACCTATGTAGAAGTTAGGAATACTATACAAAAACTAGTACAATATCTAGTCTACTAGTCTTATAGCTGCTTGATGTCATTTCTAGTCTACTAGTTTGATAAAGTTGTTTAGAATTTATAGCATTAGTAAAAATTCCAATGTATCAAATAAATTGAAAATTATTACAAAGAATAATGGAAAGGAATGTAGTCTGTAATTTTTAATAAATCTAACCAGTAGCAAAACATGATAAATGACTGGATCAAAATAACATACATATTTAATATTAATAAATGTATACTTTAACAGGCATCAAACGTATTTCCAAAATTTTAAATAATGCAATTTTTAAGTATATCTGTTACTCATAATGGTATTTATAATATAAGTATGGTTTTATCTTTCTTAGGAATGCGGCCATCGAGAGGTAAAATGCATATGAGCATTATTTATATTTTTGCATGTTATGCTTATTATGGACTCCATTCTTTCCTTTTATTTTATGTAACGTTTTATTGCAGATATTTAATTATTTTCATAAATTGCTTGTTCCATATAAAGTATAAAAACATCTGCATGTTTTTTGAAAGTACGGTATATATGCGCTTCTGTAAAATGTAACTCATTTTTATATACTACAGTGATACATTCGTAAAATGAATGCATTGTTAATATTGATTAAGTTTTTATAAACAAACTTAGAATATTAATTTTGCTAAAATTAATTATAGGTGATTAATGATCTGTAAATTTCTAATTATATAATACATTAATATGTTATGTACTTTTCCTATATTTATAACATTATAGATATATATTTTAATTGTATAATGTATAATTATTGAATTCTGTAAAATGTAGTATTTTTTGTGCACATAATACAATATAATCTTGATGTTTAATAGCTCATATCCATTTGTTAAATACAACATATATATATTGATTTATTTATGTACTTAGTATTAAATATTGCTTTTTGATAACTTGAAAAAGATTATTAAGAGTACTATATGTAGCAAATTATTATAACTTACTTTTTAAAAAACGGTTACATATCTTTTTAAAATTTCTTTAAAAATTATTCAATTAAGATAAGGTTATTATTTCAGATTGTGCCAAACCTTGTGAGAATCTTAAAGAATTTGATATTAGCAGGATATTCTCCAGAGCATGATGTATCTGGAGTATCTGATCCTTTCCTTCAAGTAAAAATATTACGTCTTCTTCGAATTTTGGGACGTAATGACATTGATGCATCTGAAGCAATGAATGACATATTAGCACAGGTTGCAACTAATACAGAAACCAGCAAAAATGTTGGGAATACAATATTATATGAAACTGTTTTATCTATTATGGATATAAAATCTGAAAGTGGTCTCAGAGTATTAGCAGTGAATATATTAGGTCGATTTTTATTAAATAATGATAAGAATATTCGATATGTTGCTTTGAATACATTATTAAAAACAGTTTATGTAGACACAAGTGCAGTGCAAAGACATCGCTCAACAATTCTGGTAACATTGTCATATTCTCTTATATTTTCCTGTTTATACTGGTTTTAATAAATTAATATTTTATATATTTCATTCATTTGTTTCTCAGGAATGTCTAAAAGATCCAGATGTATCAATTAGGAGACGAGCAATGGAGCTAAGTTTTGCGCTTGTAAATTCCAACAATATTAGGAACATGATGAAGGAGCTACTACTTTTTTTAGAACGTGCTGACCCAGAATTTAAAGCTCAATGCAGTAGTAATATAGTAATGTCTGCAGAGAGATTTGCTCCAAATAAACGTTGGCATTTGGAGACATTATTCAAAGTTCTTGTAGCTGTATGCAATCTACTTTATCAATTTTACTGTTCTATTTATTTATATTTTTAATATTTGACAGTATAATTATATTATCTTTTAGGCTGGTAATTATGTTCAAGATGATGTGGTAGCATGCACTATTCAGTTAATCTCAGAAACTCAGTCGCAGCAGAGTTATGCTGTTAGTGCTTTATGGAGAGCATTGGAAAAAGATACAGCTGATAAACAACCTTTGGCTCAAGTAGCAACATGGTGTATTGGAGAATATGGTGATTTATTATTATATGGGCCACCTTCAGAAGATGTAGATGCTCCTGTGAATGTATGTTCATTTGTTTAATGTCATATATATATTTATTCTCTAATTCTTCAATGAATAGTGGAGAAACAAAAGAATGTAAATTTTTCTGTTATTATTAGTTAACAGAAGATGAAGTCATTGATGTTTATCAAAGGTTATTGTGGAGTCCACAAAATACAGTTGTCACAAAGCAATATACCTTATCATCTCTCTCAAAACTTAGCACTAGATTTCAGAAGGGTAATGAGTAAGTAATGAATGTTAAAAAAATTTGATTTTTATCATAGTTTATTATATCATCTTTTACATCCTTTTTTTTTAATTTTAGAAAAATTCGTCAAATTATCGATACATTTGGAAGCAACTTACATATAGAATTGCAGCAGCGGGGTATCGAATTTTCACAGTTGTTCAGAAAATATGATCATTTACGACCTGCATTACTTGAAAGGCTACCTCCTATGAAAAATGCAAGACCACAAGCTAATGGTATAATTGGTATGGCAAATGGTGAAACAGAACCAGAAGAAGAGAAAACATCAATTTTGGAAACAAATACCCCACCCTCTGATTCAGTAAGTTACATCAAGTATATAAGTAACTTGTATAACATTATATAATTTATTACAAATTATTTTTACTGTAAATAGATAATAAAAGATAATTATTAAGAAGTTATTTTAATTATTATGTATTACAACAACAATGCCAAACTTTACAATAAAATTTAATGATTTTTACATTTTGTAGAGTGCACTTTTAGACTTGCTTGGAACTACTGACTTAAGCATGACACCTTCGGTATCAAATAAAAATCCATCTGCTAATTCAACAACTATAGCAAACAATAATGATCTCTTGGACCTTCTTGGTAGTTTGGATTTGAGTGCATCCACACCTACATCTACACTGCCACAGGCACAAACACCATCACAAATATTTAGCCCCACTAATACAACTAACTTTTTAGTGGATGGTTTACTTAATTCATCATCAGTTCAAAATGGTTTGTACAACCTAATAAAATATTTATTTCTTACTGTTGTTAATATAATATAAAATTTATTTTGTTTTACACCTTTAGAGACACCTACTATGATTGTATTGGATAAAGCAGGACTTAAAATAACCTTTAGATTGGAAAGACCACCAGACATTACTGATTTATTAATCATTAATATGTCAGCTCAGAATTCTGGAAGTGCTATACTAACTGATTTTCTGTTTCAAGCAGCAGTTCCTAAGGTAATGTGTTAATTTGTATTATTTATATAAAAAAGAACATCTACTATAATGTTTTATATGCTTCCATTAAGTATAAAGGATTACAAAAGTTATTTTTATGTTCTATATTTTAGACATTCCAACTACAAATGTTATCTCCATCGAGCACAATCATTCCTCCTTCTGGACAAGTTACACAAGTATTGAAAGTTACAAATATCAACAAAGTAAGTTTTTATTCTAATGATCTGCTTAAAAGTGTTTTACAGATGTATTTTATTTTGATATCGATCATTCTTTTATTTTTCTAATATAGGTACCTCTAAGAATGAGATTACGTATATCTTATACTGGACCAATAGGACCAGTTTTAGAACAAACGGAAGTAAATAATTTTCCTTCCTTAACATCACAGTGACAAGATATATTAAGGAAGACAATTGTACATATGCCTGTCTAAATAAGTAATTGAGTCTTAAACAGACTGAAACCTAATTTCATTTCTTCATTGAGTAACATGGAAATGTAATGGGAAAAAGGAACATATTTGACACAAACATTAACTGATTAATTAATGATAGTTTATCATGGGCGCACGAGTCTAACAAGATTCAATTTTGTAATGAATTTCGTTTTTGTCGTTAATATACATCTACAAGTTTTCATCTATCTGCTCACAGACCATATTTTATAACTGTAGAAAATTTGAATACTTAATACTTTCTTATATTTATAATTTTTGTAAATATGTTTATAAAAATTATTAAAAAATTTTGATTTTACACTATTGAATATAATACCATAAAAAAATACCTCGAAATATTTAAAAAATTATACAATGGATAATTTTGATATTTCTAAAACCAATATTATTGATAAATTGGTTGATTGCATTATAAAATAAACAAATATATTTGTAATTGATTTAAATTGGTACTTGTTGAGCAGGTGGTATAATATTCATTTTGAAGTCTTTCAAAAGTAGTGAAATTGTTATTAAAATGAAATTATTCAATTTCGAAAAAAGAAAGGAATGTAAAATCTTTCCTGTACTATGCTGCATGTATTGTGAGACGTGTAAATATTTTCTTTGATTGAATAATAGATGGATAGAACAGTAATGTTACATGCAACACTGTTACTTGATCTGTTAAACTTATAATCATATAGCTTTTAATTTAACATATAATTTTTTGTATAGAATTGAAAAGTACATATGAAAAAGGTATACAACAAAAGATATTAAGGTCATTTGAAAATGGTGTTTGTCACTAAAAATGTTGCTGCCCAATTATCAATGACAAACACTTATTAAATTTTCCTGTAATAATTGATCTTTTCTACTATATTTATAAGTGATAAATGGATGTGATTGCCTTGTAAATAATTAAATAATTACAGTGACATAGAAGTGATTAAATTCTTATTATGAGAACTGGAAAATGGAATTCTTTACTTCATATGTTTATGATACAATTGTCATGTTAATAATTAATAGAGAAATATTACCTTTTTTCGCAAAAAAATTTTTTAGAAGAGGAGGAATGTCACACACAAATACATATACATGTAGCGTGTACATTTGCTATACACCATATTTATAAATACATTTGTTGTGGGTGGTGTTTATACTGTTTTCAAGTATATTTGGAGTATATAATATCATTGGAGGGCTGAATTCTGATTGTCAAATTATTTTTTTACATAAATGTTCGTTTAGTAAATAATTAAGAATTATTAACAAATTTTCTCCCTTTAACAGCAAAATTAAATGTATTAGAAGCTTACAACTGAAAAAATATTTTCATTAGATTATTTCAAAACTAAATATTGAAGATATATAAGATCACTGAAACAATTTTGTATGATCAAAAAAATACTTATATTTATATATTAATTTAAATATATGCAAAAATAAAATAAAATTGGACTTTTTAATATAAAGTTTTGCTTAACATATGTTTGAATATTATTAGTGAAATAAAAAATTGGGTAAACATTTCGACAAAAATAATATTTTTACATTCCTTTTTATTATAAAGTTTATTTAAATATTTAAAGAAATATGCGATTAAGTTTAATAAAGCTCACTAAAGCTAACAATTTTTATTACTTTAATGAAATCAAAATTGTATGAATGAATCTAACCCATTAAAACAATTTAATATGTTTTTATGTGTTATGTCTTGTTATATGAAATAAGTATTTCATGAAAAATATGCGTTTAAATTATGCAAAACAGTTACGTGAATTACGTAAAAAATAATAGCGACATTACTTGCATCTTTTTCAAGGTTTTATGTAGATGAAGTTATGGTGTAGTTGTACTTAATTGTATTTAATTTACTTTAATGTAATAGAATTGTACGAATATGTAGTAGTTTAATAAGTGCAGTTAATTCTAGTATTATAAAAAGTCTAGTATTTTGAATGATTAAGTTAACAAATTATCTTTTACTCTATTTTCTCCTAAATTTTTTTAAAGTATAAATGTCATAATATACTACTAAGTATATTGTCAGTATAACTATATGCATTTTAGCTCCGTCCCTTATATTTTGTGCGCTATGAATGCGGTGTATAATTCTAGAACAGGTGGGTGTGTTTCTGAGTGGCCTTGTCCTAAAGTCTGTGACACAGTGTCAGCCCTTCAGTGGGGTGTACTCTGCCTACTTGTTCTCAATATTATATTAGTTTTATAAATATAAATATACATAAATCAACTGTGAGGATATTGAGTAATGATAAAAATGCTGTATATAGACTTTCTAGAGAATCAAGGTGTGAAAATAAAATGTATTTTTATTCCACTACATTTTTGCAATACCGTGTTTATATTTTTCTAATAATTTTTAATCTTAATTTTTAAATTTTAGGATTTTATAAATATTGTTGACTTTTATACAATAACAATATCAGCAAACGTATTGCTAGAAAATAACAATCACAATAATAAGTATAAAGATAAGCATTTTTCTATTACAATTAAAAATGTTTCTTATATTAATTATAAATTAGGTGAATTCTAATAATAATTCTTTTTATAACTATTATGTTCCAAATACACTGCTTATTGCTGCTGAGACTCAATGGGATTACATCCAACTTGATTGAACAATCTATCTTTAATTATTTGTGCCATTAGTCCATGGATGATTTCAATAGTAGTTTTACAACTGTCTCTTGTTGCTTTCATTAATTTTTCTACAGTACTACGATCATGAGGATCTGTACCACCTAAAATAAAACCTCTTCCAAGTGCAACTTCTGACTGTTCAAGTTTGTCTGATAGATCAAAAATTTGTCCAGTAGTGTAATCTGCGTTTGTTAGTAGGCTAGAAGAGCTTAAAGTATTCACCCAATATTTATTCCATAAAGAATCCAACAATCTTCTATCTAATGATGATTTGAAATAAGAAACTTCTAAGGAATAGTATTGTTTGCAATGTACACCAAAATCTTCAATTTTATTCAATGGTATTGTTTGGTACTCTGATGGTTCTTCATTTGCTGGTTTATATCCCTATAACAACAAATTTTGTTTATTACTTTTTATTTACTCCTTTATGCATTATAAATTTTAATAAATATATGTTACCTTTGGATAAGTTCTAAATGCACCTAAACAAACTTTCCCAGCAGATATGGTTCTTACAGGGTCAATTACAATGGCAACAAATGGTTCTTGAAAATTTTGATTGAGCATTTGAGTAGACACATCAATACCTGATAACCAGCATCCATAGCCAGGATGGCTATGATACCACCCAATAGCATTCTCTTGTCTTCCAACCTTAATGATTAAAATAATCAACATTTTACTATTATTATATCTATAATTGCTAAATAAGTAGAATACTAAATAAGAAGAATACTTGTTTAGCTGCTTCTATATATGCAGTCATATATTCATATGCCTGAGCTTGTGCATTAACTCTTGTTTCTGTGCCTTCTACAGGTAATGCAAATGAATCCATAACAATCATTGTATTTGCTGCAACTTTCCCAAGCAAAAGGCCCATTACTTCTAAAGTTCCTCCAGAACGAGCATGCATAACCATTTTTAATAAGGCTAGGGCTGAAATCTTTATATCTTTGAAAAAATGAGGACTGAAACATAATCACAGATACATGGTTGAAAAAAAAAATAAAAGTATCTTACTATTAATATATACATTACATTAAAATATTCTAATTCAGTAAAGCTTAATATACACAGAATAATGACAACATACTCCTTTTCCCATGGTTTTGCTGCTAATATATCCTGTTGTTCTTTACGATCATATCTATATATCTCATCAACAGTACTAATTGTTTCAATATTATTTGACATTTCCCATGTTTTCTTAGCAATAGTACTTTGTTCAGAAGAAGAGTTTGCCATATTGACAAATTATTATCAAATTTTCAAGATTCTGAAAAAAATAAAAAAATTGTGATCTATATTTAACATTATTAATGCTTCTAACCTCTGAATTCAAACATGCATATAGCTCTTAATATAAATGTTTCTTTTAATTATAACTATAACAACTCTGATTATAAAAAACTTGATTAAATTATTTTACCAATTATATTAAACGCCTAATAATTTATCAATAAAAGTTACATAAAACTAATTTTTCACTTAATCCAAATTTAAGAAACTATTTTGTAAACATATAGAAATATGTACATCTACTGTTTAAATTACGTTTATAAACATTTACCAAAGCGTCTGATACAAAAATTAAAACTGTTCCAAAATCATAGTTGAATCATAACACTAAATCATTACCACTTACTAATATTTATGGCTTTGTTTTTAGTTGCAAAGCATTTCATATAATAGATTACTACTGGACATTAAATTTCTTAAGCCTATGGTTACATCGTCTCTAAACCAGCGCCCCAATTTATAAAAAACAAAAACATTATTGACAACCACGCACGTAGTGGAAGCAAGAACTTACTATTTTTTTCTCTAGGATTCAAAAGTTCAAAAACAACGTTTTTTCTACACCCATTCCTATTTGTGATGCCAGTCAGAGGACGGGAATTCTCGAGAACACCCCCTTCCACTACGCACACTATCGCAGTAGACGCGTATACGTGAGCTCAGCGTTTCGGACGACTTTGGGAAATCGAGAGAGAAAGCCTTTCTCGCTTCTGAAGCGCTGAGATCTAACCAATGTGGAAAGCAAGCTTGTGAACACGGGGTCGCGCGAGATCTTGACTGCCTATTATTCTTATTTTTCGGCATGCAAGGATGCTCTTGCAATGAAAGAAAACTTCGAAAAAATATTTGTCGTGGAAAAACACGTTTTAAGACCCCCTAATCACGTTTTGATTATTTAAAAAAGAGCCTTTTCTGAATCTGAATCTTTTTATTTTTCAGTTTTTTAAAGCAGTTTTTTAAAATTAAGCAACCTTAGTTTGCGGCCCCATCTGTTGAAGAATGATTGAAACTGTTAACGAAATAGTTCGACTGTTTACCGTATAGGTAGAGCGGCGATGTAGTTCTTTTATCTGTCTCTTTTTATTGTTGGTAAAAATGTGCGAGTTGTTTGCGAGTTCCTTTGATAGATGGCAGGCCTCATCAAAGTCAGTTACCACTTTTGCTTACTTGTCGATAAGCGTTTACTACTAGTTTGGGCACTTTTTGGAGAGATGGCACCATTAACATTATTAAAATATTTTGGATATGCGGGAAATTTAAAAATAATTTTATATATTGCAAAAAGATAATGTAAGCGGACACTTCTTCATAAAGTTATTGATATCATTACTTGTGTGTAAAGACTATCTTAATCATTTGCATTAATTGAGTTTTTGTCATTGGTGTTTTACTTTGTTACACACAAAACCACGTAATGTGCATTAAAAAACTGAAAGATAAAAAGATTCAGATTCAGAAAAGGCTATTTTTTAAATAATCAAAACAAGATCAGGGGGTTTTAAAATGTATTTTTCCGCAACAAACATTTTTTCGAAGTTTTTTTCAATTTAAGAGCATCCTTGTAGACTGAAAAATAAGAATAATAATCAGTCAAGATCCCGCGCGGCTCGTGTTGCAAGACTGGCTTTCCACATTTCCACATTGGTTGGATTTCAGCTCTTCAAGAGCGTGAGAGAAAGACTTTCATTTGTTTTTCATCTGGATTTCCCGAAGTCGTCCGAAACGCTGAGCTCACGTACACGCGGCTACTGCGGGAGGGTGCGTAATGGAAGGGGGTGTTCTCAAAAACTCCCGTCCTCTATCTGGCATCACAGATTTCTATTCCAGATTTTCTACTAATCAGATATGTATTTCTTCTAAAGATTGATTTCATATATTATAGTTTAATAACAGTCAAGTTATTGTAATAAACTAGTTCCTCGTTAGCTTGAATTCCATTGATCTATCATTGAAATGGTTGATAGAAATTGTATAATCTAGAAATAAAAATTTGCAAGGAAATAAGGCGATAGAAAATAGAAACTGACGAAGTAATTTACAAAGCATCCATAGGTAAACTTTAAAAAATTCAATTTTTTATATGATTTCATAGAATTTTCATGAATCGAGTGTTATACATTTGCAAATCTGTACTAAATTTTGTGTATGTATATTACGTACAAATAATAGTTATGTACTAATAAAAATACATAAATTATAACATTTATAGTTATAATAATTGTTGAAGGTATAATAATATATCTTACACCTTTGGTTAAATAACTTATGTGTTAAAATTATTAATGTACTTATAACAACATTTTTAAAATTAAACAAAAAATTAATGGAATTAGATTATGAATTATGGTAGTAAGTAATTTATTTGTACATGTTTGATAGACAGTCTTTTTTACTAAGTCCTAGTGGCATTACAATTAAAATAAATAATAGCATACAAAATTACAAATAATTAATAATCTTCTTCATCATATCCATATCCAAAGTCATTTTCATCTTCTGAACCATGGTGTCCAAGCATTTCTCCAACAGTCATTTCTGTAGGATCCGCTTCAGCATCCTCATCGATATAATCATCAGTTTCATCTAGTTTATAAATAGTTTTAAAAACTTTAAATAAAGACAAATAAAAGTTTTTATTTAAACTAAAAACTTACCCATGTCACAAGTATCCATTCTTGCAAGTGTAGGTACTGTTGTACTATTTTCTGCTTCAATGGATATCTGTGATTCCTCTTTCTTTATTTGTGGAACTTGTGATTTAACTGGATATGGTTTCTTTGGCATAATTGATTTGTCTTGAATTTTTGCTGGACTAGGAAAATTAGATCTTCAAACATAAAGAATTATAGTGCTGTATCTTTCCTTTAAAAAATAAAAATAATACTAAAAAATTGAAATATAGTATTTATACTAACATTTTACTGGAAGTTGCTATATTATCTGTTTCTATTTTTGATGACTGATTTGGTTCTGCAACTTTTTGTTGTTCTTTGCTTGAAGTATTTAAACTGATATTTAAACTTTTTAACACTTCATAATTAATTTTAGATGAAATTTTTTTTTCTTGCAACATTTTTTCAATTGCTTCTCCTGTTTGAATTTACAAAAAATATAAAAAATATATTTAATTTAATACAGAATTAAAATGCGAATACAATTTTCAAACAATATTATTACCTGCAGTATTTGCCGGTGTTTGACTTTTATTACGTTTAGTAGTTCGACGACGCTTCTTTTCAGGTTTACCCTCTTCTTTTTCCTTTTGCCGTTTTTCTTCCTTTTCCTTCTGCTGACTTAAATACTCAGCATTCACTTTATTCCATAAATTATGTTTAAATTGGGCTTCTTTTTCTGACATAATATAACTATCTAATTCCTCGTCATCTAAATCAGCAAAATCAATCTCTCCAGAGTTCTAAAGCAAAGAATTGCGATAAATAAGCAATTATTTTATTAAATTTGATTTTATTTACATTTTCAAAGTTTTTGCTTATTGGTTCTTTCGTTTCATTCTCTCGATCATTTCCTGATATTAATCCCATAGAAGCAATATTCGGACCTTCAATTATACGTATTATAAATTTTATACAATACTTAGCACACTAAAAATTTATTAAAATTTAGTCCAGTAATTAATTCTTACCTAATCCAGTAATTAGTCGATTGTTTGAATTAGTCGACTCAGAATCTTGAATTTCATGAGGATCATCTACATCATTTTCAACGTAATTTTTGATTATATCTAAATTACTTTCTCTAACAAATCGCTCAGTATCCTCTCTTTCCATGAAAGCAGCTGAAAATTATTGCTTTAGAATATCTTTTTACAGAAAAATGAACAGTTAATTAAATAGTCAAACAAACGCATTCAATTTATATTACAAATAACTTTGATAAGCTGATAAGTCTTGACTTCCTACTCAGTATGTTACAATTACCATCTTTTCGTTTTCTTGTTTTTTTAAATCTATGTTCTTCTAACTGTTTATCAATTTCAGCTTGCAATTCATTTATCTTTGTATCTATATTTTCTAGCTATAAAAATGAATAAAAAAGTTTAAAAATAAATAAATATTCATTATAATGCTTTATAGTACAAAGTGATACGAAATACAAGATTCTGTACTCTTTGTAATCGTTCTCTATCCTTTTTTCGTGCGGCTTTAAAAGCTGGAGGATCCTGTTCTTCCTCCAAATCGACTGTCATAAATTCTTCAAGAGTTAATGCGCTTGAAGGTGTATCACCAAATTCTATAAGCCTATTAATATTAACATATAAAAGTTATGATAAATTTTAATTTTATATAAAGGTAAATTTATTTAAAAATTTTCTTGACCTCTTGCGTAATGTAGATTCATGCACCTTTACAATTTTGATAATATCCGCGGGGGATCTATTGAATTCATGTAATCGAGCAGCCATCAGCAGCGCTAGTTCAAAAGAGAAAAAATGTAAATTATATATTAATTAAAATTAAATATTTTTATTAAGATTATATTTAAGTTATGAAAAAATAAAATGTTTTATACCAGCACCACATAATCCTGATGGTCTTCGTCCACTATGAATACTATCTCTTTTCATTCTTTGAACTACCCGTAGAGCCGTCATCGACACTTCGTGAGTTTTTTCGCCAAACTCAAGCTTATTTGCAAATCTCATAATATATAAACATGGATCTATAAACAAAAGCAATATCAACATTATGAATTATTATTGATTTAAAATTTATTATATTCTGTAAACGAAATAAACTACTTTAAAATAGTTTTAATGTACACTGTTTTTACTTAAACACAAAGGATAAAAGAATTAAAAATTAAAAATACATTAAATATATATCTTTATATAATCTTTATATAAATCCATTACCTAAGGTTTGTTTTATAAAGAATTTATTTGTTAAATTAAAATGCATGCATATTAATGTTTGTATGTAGATACTGTCTGCGTAAATCGAAGTCTATATTTTTGAGAAACACCCGATATATGGATGCGCGTGCCCTAAAGTTGTTTATCGACCGACGTGCGGAACTATCTAACCAGCGCCCGTCTGACATGGCGCCTATGTAACTGAAATCCAAAATCGTTCTGTGTTGAAAATTAATGAAAAACGGGCATCAAGTTTAAACAGTGACAATGGCGATGTCGAATCTTTACTCGAAAATATCAACGAAACCAATGAAACGCTTCCAGGACAACGTCACAGTAAAGCAGACCAATCCATGGTTAAATGGTAAGAGACTATCATAGATATAAATAAACATAATATGTTCTTCAAATACGATTTTTGCGTTTACTGATGTAAATTAAATAGGAAGAAAAACTAGTGAATAATACTGCTTGTCTTAATTTTGCTGAATGATATTCAGATTGTTATTGTTCCTGGATGTTTATTTCTACTTCAGTACATACAACATACCAATTACAATCTATTAATTTATTTTATACTTTGAACTATTTTATTTGAAGATAGTAATTCGAATAGAATCAGCATTATCAGTAATTATGAACAATGCATAAAATTGGAAATATGTTACATATACATAATTGCATATGTATAAGATAAAATAGTATGATGTAGTTATTCAAATTTTAAGTGTAAAATATTATAACATTAAATTATAATACAAATTGTTATTTAAATCTTACAAAGTTTTTTCATAAAGTAATATATTACACTAAACATTTTGTGAATCAAAAAATACGTAATATATTTTCAAATGGTTTAACTCTACATATTATTTATGTAATATTAAAAATAAAATTACAATTAATATTTAAGGATTAATGCAAATAAATTAATAATTGCATTGTTATATTTCAGTGTACAAACGTAAAAAATTTCAAATTCTAGATTTCCTGTATTCAATTAATGTAATTATTACTATATCGTTACAGAATTATTAACTATCGTGATATCATAAATCATCAATGAACAACATTTTTAATAACTATTAAAATTACATTTAATTTAACAAAAAAAAATTATATAAAAAGTACATTAACACTAAATAAATAAGTAATATGAGTATCACGTGTATATAAAACTCTTACGAAATTACACGAATGAAAGCGGAATAAACCGAACTTAATATTATTTGAAGTTTTAAGGGATCTACACTCCAACGCGAAATAAGTGAATATTTTGTAGCGATAAATTCGTAACTGAATTAAACATATGATGTCTTATATGTATCCTCATCATCAAGTAAACAAAATTCACTGCGACTATAAAATCATAACTTTTATTTTTGTAACGAATTTTGTTCGCTAGATAAAACACTTTTTCTGTTGCCGTTCTGAATTCACGAGTTACGTTTGGTACTGCTTGAAAAAATTCGATGTTTTTGTTTACTCGTTAGTACGCGTTACATTCATTCATCGTTATAGTGAAAAATTTGTTCTTTGGTGTGAACATATACCTACGAATTTCGCTGCAATTGCAGCTGCGAATACATATTTCGTTGCCGCGAATATTTTGCGTTGGCTGTGAGCACTTCCTACTATAGACAAGTTTTACTTGAAACGTTACACGTATCACATATATGCATCTATAACTAAAATAAAATATATGCATTTGATGTATGTTTATAGTTCATAATAGTTGAAAATGAGGGGACTTTTGATATTACAGTGATAACAACAATTTACTATGATGTCATAATAGAAACAAAAGATTCTATCCTAAATTATTCTCAAAATTGTGGAATAATGTATACAAACGGTAAAGCTTTGATGATTTTAATAAACATTTTGATTAGATCATTGCTGAAATACAATAAATTATACAATGTGAGATAATAAAAATATAAAATGCACATAACAAAAATGTCGATTAATTATAAGATAAACGACCTAATTTACAAATTTTAATCTTTATTATACGTTATTACTTAACCTGTACCAATATTGAAAAAATCTTTTTCGTTAATGAAACTACATAATTGACAATATTAGCTTTTAGTATCCTACAGACATATGCTTAATATTTCTTAGTTATTTAATTATTAAGTGATATTTGTTTTTAATTCTAATTTTTAGATGATATTAGGCATAAATAAAAGAATGATATTAAGAATATTCATATTTTCATTGAATTTTTATGTAATATTTTATGTTGAATTATGGTAATATAATATAATTTTATTTAGGAGTATTATTTAATCATGAAAATATGTATACTAAATATGAAAAAAATAAAAAATCTTAAATTTTGATGTTATATATGTTTTAGCGGAATCACCAATTCCTGTATCAGATTCACCACCTACTGTAAGCCCATTATCTTCTTCCATCATATTACAACGCGAAGGAACAATAAATCAGCCACTTAGTTCACCTGCATCACCTTTGTCTTCCTTGTCATCTTCCATAACACAATTGAATTTGTCATCACCTGAAGACTGTACACAAGATCCTAATTGGCAAGCAACAAAGCCTACAGTTCGTGAACGAAATGCTGCCATGTTTAACAATCATTTAATGGCTGATATTATATTTATTGTTGGTAGTCCAGGTAAATAATCCAGGTTAACATATGTAACAATATTACACTAAATAGTGAAAATAACTTAATATTTATAATACACTAAATATTACTACAAATAAATATTGAATATAGGTCATACACAAACAATACCAGCACACAAGTATGTTTTAGCTACTGGTAGTTCTGTATTTTATGCTATGTTTTATGGTGGATTGGCAGAAAATAAAAGAGATATAGAAGTGCCAGATGTAGAGCCTGCTGCTTTTCTTGCTCTATTAAGGTAAATATTTTAAGTTATTTGAAATTATTAATTTAAATTTATCTATGTTATTACTTTTTTCTCAGGTATATGTATTGTGATGAAGTACAATTAGAAGCTGATACTGTATTAGCAACACTTTATGTTGCTAAAAAATATATAGTCCCTCATCTAGCAAGGGCATGTGTTAATTACTTAGAAACAAGTTTAACAGCAAAAAATGCATGTTTACTTTTAAGCCAGTCCCGTTTGTTTGAAGAACCAGATCTTATGCAACGTTGTTGGGAAGTTATAGATGCTCAAGTAAGTTTAAATAAAGGAATGTTGAAATCTCTTACTTTAAATGATAATTTAAATGTAATGCTAAAGAGTAAATCAAGTTCTTCAAACTGTTTGAATAATAAACAATTTAATCAAAGAACTACAAAAATGAATAATTATAGAAGTATTAAGAACCGATTATTGGTAGTGTCACACTGTTTTAGTTTGTCTGAAAATAACTGTTGTTCTAAATTTAATAATAAAAAATTATCATTTTCCCTATTTCGAACTCGAAGCGAACCTTATTTTACAGATGATAAGTTAGAAATTGAAGTAACACAAAATGTAACTTATGAAGACAATTTTATAGAGGGATTTGAATACAACAGAAACAGTTATAATGGCTTTTCCAAAGCAACAAGTAATATTAGTCAAATAATTACTTAAACAATTTATATTCATTGTGTATACTACAAACTTGAAAATAGAATTGCTTATCCGTTTTTAATTGAATTAACTTTAAATAAATATTTCAAAGACTGATTAACAAAAAAATATAAAAATATATGTTTTAATTTTGAGAATAGATTTTTAATATTGGGAACTTGTTTGTATATTTATTAAAAATTTTATTCATTATGAAAATAAGGTTAAGAAAGACTAATAAGCAATTTTATAAAATAAAAATAAAATAATCTAAGATGAATTTTCTTATGAAGTTGTATACTGTATTACGTTTATTTTAATTCATTTTTATATACGTATATGATTATTATGCATTAATATATAAAAAAAAAGCTTAATTGTAATAAATTATAACTATATTAAATATTCTTTACAAAATTACAAAATTAGTTGCCTTATAATAACATTTTTAATATAAATACTAAAACACTTTATTAACTTGGTACTATTTTTTGGCCATTTTCTGTATTAGATAATAAAAACATTTGTATAAAAAATACTAACACATTAATAAAATTAATGAAATTTCAATCTAATTATTGAAACTAATTTTTCTTTTTAGTTTTCAAAATAACAGATAAAATTCTGCTTGATGTGAGATTAATAAAAAATTAATACAAATGAAATACTATGAGCAGAATTGTTTTACATAATTAAGTCTTTGTTAAAATAAAATATTCTTATTAAATTTGCTAATCATTTATTTATATAAATTTAATATTACACAGGCAGAAATGGCATTAAGATCAGATGGATTTGTGGATATTGATATTCACACTCTTGAATCAGTGCTTTCTCGAGAAACATTGAATTGTAAAGAAATACATATATGGGATGCAGCATTAAGATGGGCTACTGCAGAATGTATTCGACAAGAACTTGAACCTTCGGCAACAAATCAAAGACGATTATTGGGTAAATAGTGCTATTACAATTTTAAACATAAAACCATATTATAATTAATATTTTTGTTATTTTAGGTTCTGCTTTATATTTAATTAGACTTCCTGCTATGAATTTAGAAGAATTCGCCAATAGTGCTGCTCAAACCGGAATTTTAACACAACAAGAAACAATTGATGTTTTTTTGCATTTCACTGCTAGTAATAAGCCACTACTTTGCTTTCCTACTAAACCTCGACAAGGTTTAAAAACTCAGGTAAATGCTACGAAAAATGTATTCATTTAATTTTAATACAAGTATATAATATTTTTAGATTTATTATTCGTTTATAATGATTTATAATATTTTGTATAAATTAGCACATTTATGATTCGAGAATTAATATTTCTAATATTTTATTTACAGGTATGTCATAGGTTTCAGTCATGTGCATATAGATCAAATCAGTGGCGTTACAGAGGTAGATGTGATTCAATACAATTTAGCGTGGATAAAAGAATTTTTGTTGTTGGTTTCGGACTCTATGGAAGTTCATCTGGTGCTGCAGATTATAATGTTAGAATTGAACTTAAGAGGTTGGGGTGTATTTTATCCGAAAATAGTACGAAATTTTTTTCGGATGGTTCGAGTAGTACATTTCATGTATATTTTGAAAATCCAATTCAAATTGAACCAGAATGCTTTTATACAGCTAGTGTAATATTAGATGGAGGCGAATTAAGTTATTTTGGTCAAGAAGGCATGTCAGAGATAACAGTTGGTAATGTAAATTTTCAATTTCAATGTAGTTCAGAAAGCACGAATGGTACCGGTGTACAAGGAGGACAAATACCTGAACTAATTTTTTATGGGCCGCCAGTAGATGACTGACGGAAATTTACTACAGAAATAATGGTTTAATCAATGGTTTCTAAAAATATATACCTTGATACTGTTCAAGGTTTTGTATGATTATTATTTTAGTACCATTTTTAAATCTATGACAAATGTTGTGTAATAGATATACTCTTAAATATCAAATATTTATATGTTAAGTATTATATAGAATTATAATTAATTATTTCTTATGAGTTACATTTATTTATTATGCTTATGATAGAAATTTCAATAAAATTGCAATCTTCTAAATTCTTAGTTTCATAAAACAATGAATGTGAATATAAATGACCTTTTAAAAATATATTTTCGTAAATCAAAAACACATAAATATGTATAGATATATAAACTAACATTTATTTCTATATTCGACCATCACAATCAACTTTGTTTAGTAGATAACAGAAATGAATTTTGTTATATCTAAACTGAAATTAAGCATTAAGATGAATAATATTTCTATAAAAGAGTGTATCTATTATCAATTATAACCACTTCATATTTTATTTCTTTTGAAAATAAATTACGATTCTGACTTAACTTGAATATTTGAAACATTATTTGTAAATAGCATCAGATGAAGTATATAAAATATTCATTAAGAAACGATTAAAAAAGCTAATCAGTGTTATTTAAAAAGATCTACTGTCTTTAAAATTATTGTTAAAGAATAATATAACAGAATAAACAGAAATCAATTAATTTTGGAAACTACAGTTGTCATGGTTCATCAATTCTCAACTAATGAATAATTTAATTCTTTATTAGTCTTTTAATTAAATCAAAAAGTTTTGAGCTTAACACTGTCGTTTTATAAAGTAAAATATCCTCTTTTAGCTAACATAAATAATACTAATTTAATGTTGTATTCATATACTAAATTTTTTAGATTATGCAACAGTTATTAAAAAGCATTATAAACAATTTTAAAATGATTAAAATTTGCAGAACGATATTCGCTCTTTTATACTATTACTTTATTTTTCGTATTATGTTAGTTTGAAAAGAAAAATATTCTTAAACTGCGATCGCAAAGAACAATTGTGAATTATTAAAAAAAATATTTCAAAATAAATTCTCAAAACAAAATATAATTTTTATATGAAGTACAAAAATTGTAATGATACTTCATATAAATATTTTATGATATTTGAATTAAATTTATTTAAATCTATAATTTAATATTATAACTTATGTAAACAGTAGAAAAGTAGTATAGTTTAATTTCAAGAAACAGTATATCTATATAGTAATTACATGTAACTATTACTTATTTTCTTTGATAATAAATGCTATATAGTATTAAGTAATACCATAGAATTTGGCATCAAAATTTACATTGCAAAATAGTCATTATTAAACATTTAAAACAGTACAATGGATTATAATAATAATGATAATAAAATGTACAAAATAATGCCTTCCTGCAATTAGTATGTAGGTTTGCTGCCAATAAAAAAGAAAAAAAAAACATTTTGAAAACATCTCTAAGCTTGGCTTAAAAATGGCACAAAGAAATTAAATACCAAATTATTATAGTATTCAGTGAATAAGCTTAATTTTGAATTGAAGTTTTATTGATAAGTGAAAAATTTATAGTAGACATTTACATCTTGCATTTTTAATTTTTAATACTATTTAAATATATAGAAGTATTTAAAATAATACAAATTATTATAGAATGTTTTTAATATCATTGTATAAAATATTAAAAATATAATCGAAAATTTATACATAAGCAATAAATCGAAATAAATGTAAATAAATATCTTAGAAAAATAGTAGCAATCTTAAATTTTCATATACCAAATTGAGAAGTACTTGAAGTTTCTTAAATAATACAATAGAATAAAGTTTTAAGGCAATATTTTGTGCAATTGGTAAAAAAAGAACAAAAGCACAAATTTATTATGCTTAATACTTAAAAATATTTCAAATATCAACAAATTTCATTAACTGCCTACTGATTTTTTCATCCTGTATGTTTTCAAATTTAACATTTAATACAATTATAATATGAATAATAGGTTATTGCAAATTTAGTTTTATTAAAAACTAATAGATGTAGCAGTAATTGTTATTTATGATAAAAATATTGTTAAATAGAAAATTTATATATAAAAAATAAAATGCATTAGTATGATATCTTCTTAAACCATGTTTGTGCTTCTTATTTATGAAAAATTAAAGAACTATAATTACAAACAATTGCAACAAATTTACTTTAAAACTTTTATATGATTTCATATTTTTATATTTAATATCTAGTAATGAAAACTGTTTTTGACTTATTATTTTATTTTGAACTAGAAGTAAGTAAATTTAGTAAAGGTACAACAAGAAAATAAAACAGATTGTATCATGTAAATTTAAAACATGCAAAAGTGCTCACCTATTGAAGGTATATTGATGCAAAGAGCTTGTGTAAACCTCAGATATGTGCGACCCAATTCATGAACACAAATTTGAAGAACATCACTGATGTCAATAAGCATATCTAATTGATTAGTTAAGCATACATATATTCACTTTAAAGAAGTTATTACATATGAAATACAAAACTTTTATCTAAATAGAATCCTACAGTAAACCAAATATTTTGTATTTATAAAATAGAAAATAATAAAAATAAATTTTTAAAAATAATTCTGGAGATGTTATTTATTTTGTAAAAATATAAAGGATACGTGCAGTACCTTCCGTACGACAAGTAATATAAACACAAGCTGCATGATTATGCGCTTGTTTTCTTCCGCGTGTTAATTGACGATTCAATGCCATTTTATAAAAATTCATAGATGTATCAATGCAATGTTGATTTAATCTGGTATACAAATAAAATATAAATTAAGCATTTTGTGAATACACAGGAATAACTTATTAAATATGTTATACAAAAAGTTACATACTGCAATTGCATACATAAATGAGTTATTCCTTTTCTTGCATTTTGCAATGTTATTCCTCTAGATTCTTTTCCATTAACATGATAAGCTATTAGTACAAAAGACAAAATTTAATTTTTGATGGCATTTATCTTATAAGAATATACATATTCATACTTAGAAATAATATTTTAAGTAATACTGATTGATCTTTTAATCAATTCACAAAGTAACAAAATAATCTAAACATGTGATTTTCACTCTGTAGTAGTAGTAAATATTTTTATAAAATTACATACTTGCTCCAAATCCAGTAGCTCCACCAGTACTATCATTAGCAACAAATTGACCAAGTACCATCATATTCCCAGATGGTGTTTCTTTAAAAGCTGTTTCACTAACAATGAGTTGATCTTCCAACACAAAACCACATTCTGTACAGACAGCATCTCCCCTTGCTGGATCTGTTTCAATATCCGTAGATCCACAATTTCGACACTTACTTCCCGACATCTGTTACATGTTAAAAACATTATTTGAATATAAATAATCATTAACAAAATTTCAAGATTATATCTCTTATATTAAAATCATGAAAGTATTAAAGCTGTTTGAATTTGTTCTTTTAAATTAAATATAAAAGTAAATGGAGTAAATTTTCATTACATCAAATCATAAAACATAACAAATATTTTGATATATTTTTCAAATTACCTACTTTATATTATGATTTAAATAATTGTATCAATTAAGAATAATATAATAACATACTTATATCCTATTATACCTTGTTTTATGTAAAAATACGTAGAATCAGAGAAAATATAAGTTTAGTTTTTATTTGAAAGGTAACCCTGATAGGTTAGATCAAAATATATCACTGCAATATGACACAAAAGTTAAATAAAAAAAAATAAACTAAAATAATTAGATATGAAAAAAATTTGTGGCGATTTTATAGTACATTTTTTTATGCACAAGTATAGAAAGATACTATTGAATAAGTGACTATCTTAAATGATTGATATGCATACTGAAAACCAGTAGCATTTATTGAAAGTTCATCGGGAATAAAAAGAAAATAATTTTCAAAGGTTGTAAATATATTAAGTGAAAGCTTTCATATAACTTCATATAAAATTACTATTATTCCTAATATATAGGAAAATTTACCATAAAATCATCGCCAACATTATTTTTATATCCAACCATTTCATATAGAACTAACACCCTACCACCATGTATTTGAGTTCGCTATTGAGGCAAAATCAATGAACTTCATTGTATTCAATGCTTTACATAAATCACAAATTTTTCACTACATCATGTAAATGTATCTTAAGGTACATAAATATTATTGTACTTTATAATTCAATAACTTTAATATGAATTAACTTTTTGCTAAATATTCGATCTACTTATTGTATATGTGCAACTTTGATAAATATAAAAATTATTTCATTCAAACGTAAAACAAAAGGAATACTTAAGAAATCTTTAAAATGATTCAAAACAACTTCTTTTTTTTTATTACTTAATTATAATTGAAATTTATTACTTACGTTGAAAAAAAAACTAAAATTCTGTTCAAAACTCTAATTAAAATTTTAAACAGTAAAGAACATCGAGATAAAACGTAGCACCATCTACAACTTAATAGAATAATAATAACCGCACTATAGATATTTTTTATTAATGTGTTATATTCGTGTTATTTGTATTTATACATATATTATAAATATTTAACTATTACGATCATATTAATCAAAATATTCAAAATAATTATGTTTATAATGTATAAAGTAGAGGCAAATTGAAGATTCATCTTGCATAAAATTAAAGTCTAACAGTTGTAATACATTTATCAAGAATTAAAGAACAAATTTGAGATGCCTTGTGAAATGATAACTTTACAACTCGGCCAATGCGGCAATCAAAGTATGTAATTGTATAATTTACATTTATATTAAAATATTATTTTCTTTAATATAATTAAATGAATCTTTATCAATATAGTCATATTTCTAATGAATTTTAACTCTGACTAATTCGTTAATATTATACTTTCATTTTTTATTAAAAATATTGAATTTATAGAAGATATATATGAAAATCTCATATTTTTCGTTTTAATACGTAATTGTAAAATAAAATATTGTATTTAAAAGATAAAAAAGAATATGAAAGCATTTTTATTTTAGTTGGATTTGAGTTTTGGAAAAAATTATGCGCAGAACATGGTATTAGTCCAGAAGGTATTTTAGAAGATTATGCGACAGAAGGGACAGATAGAAAGGACGTATTTTTTTATCAATCAGATGATGAACATTATATACCAAGAGCAGTATTATTAGATTTAGAACCTAGAGTAATTCATACAATTATGAATTCTCCATATTCAAAGGTATTAATTACTATAGATTTACAAACATTAATTATTTAATCTTATAAATATAATTTTTATTAAAATATATATTTATTATGTATATTATGTTTTACAAGTTATATAATCCAGAGAATATTTATTTATCAAAACATGGAGGTGGTGCTGGAAATAATTGGGCATCTGGTTACCATCAAGGAGAGAAACTTCAGGAAGAAATTTTTGACATCTTAGATAGAGAAGCAGATGGAAGTGACAGTTTGGAAGTATGTATATTTTATTTTAATTAATAATGCTTATACTTTAAATCAGTTGTAATATTGCTTTCACTTATAGGGATTTGTTTTGTGCCATTCTATAGCAGGAGGTACAGGTTCAGGTATGGGTTCATTCATGCTTGAATCTCTTGCAGACAGATTTCCAAAAAAATTAATTGAAACATACAGTGTTTTTCCAAATCAAGATGAAATAAGGTACACTTCATATAATGAACTTGTTTTATAATAGTTAAAATAGTATCACATCTTTAATAACAACTTTTTTTCAGTGATGTAGTAGTACAGCCATACAATTCCTTGTTAACTTTAAAAAGATTAACACAATGTGCTGATTGTGTTGTTGTATTAGACAACACAGCACTTAATAGAATAGCATCAGATAGACTTCATATTCAGAATCCTAGTTTCACACAAATTAATAAGCTTGTTTCCACAATAATGTCTGTCAGCACCACAACACTTCGGTATTGTATTATTTATATTTATTCAATTAAAAAAGATATCATAAAAGTTCATAAAAATTTAATTTATTATATGTTATAATTAGGTATCCATCTTATATGAACAATGACTTAGTTGGTTTAATTGCGCCATTAATTCCAACACCACGATTACATTTCCTCATGACTGGTTATACTCCTCTAACTACAGATCAAGAAGTAAGTATTCATTTTATAGAGCACAGAGTAAGTTAATTTGTTCTTCTCTTATTTCAAATTAAAAAATTTATACATGAAGTATATATTTAACAAAATATTTTATAAAATTTCTCTTATAAAATAGGGAGCTTCTGTAAGAAAAACTTCTGTATTAGATGTAATGAGACGTTTACTACAACCAAAAAATATGATGGTTTCTACAGCGTTAGACAGAAACGCGTCTCACTGCTACATATCTATCTTAAACATCATTCAGGTAAGTACTGATATAAAATATTAGGGATGAAAATAATTTCATAATTCTACAGATATAATATTTTAGGGTGAAGTAGACCCAACCCAAGTTCATAAATCTTTACAAAGAATCAGAGAAAGAAAACTTGCACAATTTATACCTTGGGGTCCTGCTAGTATACAAGTAGCCCTTTCAAGAAAATCACCTTACATCCAAAGTACACACAGAGTATCCGGGTTAATGTTAGCTAATCATACTAATATATCATCGGCAAGTTACTTTATTTGTTTAATATTTTGAAAAGTATTTAATCATATTATTTACACACTTAAATTATTACAGAAACAATAATACATTCGTATATACTTATTTCAGTTATTTGATCGTGCCTTACAACAGTATGATAAATTACGAAAACGCGAAGCATTTTTGGAACAATTTCGTAAAGAAAAAATGTTTGAAGACAATTTGGATGAATTGGATAATTCTAGGGAAGTTGTTGAATATTTAGTAAAAGAGTATCAGGCTGCTACACGAGTTGATTATTTATCTTGGAATCCTAACAAAGTAGAAACATAAATATCCGACATTTTTATTAAGATGTATGCGCAAAACTTTAGGATTTAATCATCTATTAGTTTTGTTATGATTTTTTTTCATTATTACAGACTTCGTTTTAAAAGAAATTGAAACTATGTTGCACAAAACAGATTTTAGAGCAAGATGGTTATTACAAACTTCAAAATTTATATTTAAATTTAAATTATTCTCAGTCTTTGGATTCTAAATCTATCTCTATTTTTCGAGCATAAAATGGAGGTAATGTAGCAATCGTAATAAATCCTGTATGACCACGTAAAGAATGGGCATGCGTTACAGTAAGTAGCTTTGTTTGTTCTTGTTTTACATTTTCACTTTGTTGTGCCATATCTTCATTCATATGCTAAAATATAATTAAAAAAGTTGTATTAATATTTTTACACTTTAATCTTATTCTAAGTATAGTATTTGAACTAGTATGTGTCATTTGAATTATCATGATATTTATATACTTTTTTCTTTTATAAAGATTAAATGTAAAAATTATGTACTGTATTTACTATATGTACCTTGTTCTTTAAACACTCTAAATCCAAAATAGAAAGATTTCTATATTGTACATTTACTTCTCTTTGTAAGCATTCATATGTCTTCAATTCAATGAATCCTTTTGATGTCAGTTTTGCACAAGTACGTTGAACTTGTTCAATACATGGAGAAAAAGAACAAAGTTTTCCACCTGAAAATGGAATAGTTAAAAAATCACCATGTTTAATTCAACTGAATTATATATTTATTATTTTAATATACTATGTTAATTATTTTTACATATTTTCATGTGAAAAAAGTATGTAAATGAAATGCAAAATAAAAAACTGTTAAGTTAAATATAATTAACTTGTACCTGATTTTTTTAAAGTAAATAATACATGGTCAATTGCTAACCATGGATGAGGAAGATCCAAAAAAATTGCATCTATTTTATTATTTAATTGTTCTCCAAAACCATCAATACAAATGTCCCTATGATTTAGAGTTACAAATTCATTTAAACCATGTGTTTCAAATTCTGCTTGAGCAACATTTACACGTTGTTCATGAAAATCAAATGTATAAAGGTGACCATGAGGGCGAATTGTACGAATAAGAGCATGGGAAAGAGACCCACTCCCAGTACCTATGCCAATAAAAAAAACCAACATTGCGAATATACAAAATAATATTAACAATAATAAAAAATAACTGTGAAAGTTATAATATTTAAAGTTAAAAAATTGTAATCCAACTAATGTATCACATAATTTTATAATAATTTCAGAGCTAAATTGAACAAATAATTTAGAAATGATTAACAATAAAATTCATTGAACCTGTTTCAATAACTATGCTTCCTGGGGATAAATCCATTAAATATATAATTAGACTTATATCAGGACTATAAATAATTTGTGTTCTATGAGGAACTGTTAATGTCCAAAGCTCTGGTGTTGGTTGTAAGACATATCCCCATCCACGTGACAGTTGTATCTTACTACCATACTTTTGTCCAACAAGCGAAAATACTTTAAGTGCTCCATATATTGATTGAAAAATGTTGTCAATCATTTTACCTCTTTTATTGAGGATTTTTGGTTTTATTTCTAAGGAATGCATATTACTGGGTCCTAGATATAAAATTACCACATCTCCTTCTTCTATAACTTCTTTTACTTTGTTGAAACTCATCTTATTAAAAACAAGTGAGCTCTATTTTATTTCATATAAATAAAAATATATTTCATTATTCCTTCGTTATTAATCATATAAATTATCTTAATTAACTAATATAATAACTCTACAGAATTTTATATAATAATATACATAAAAGATCTTTTCATATACTCTTGTTATGTTTTACAGTACCATTACTATGGTATACTTTTGTTTTATAAACATTTCAATACTTCAGATATTACTTTACGATACACGTGCTTAACATTGATGTACAGTCAATTCAGTCAACTGCATTAGATTCTTTCATACTATAAATTGATTGGATATAAAATAAATGTCGATGTCAATTCTATAATAAATTTTTTTATGGACAAAAAATGACAGCAAATTTGTATGAAGTTATAAGAAACTTTTGCTTAATCCATTTGAAAACTATTTTTTTTTGTTACAGATAAATCTCTTAATGAATACAGTTTGTTTTTAATAGATTATAGTAATTCATGTACAAAATTTGTGTGCCCTCTAGAGGGAATATTTAAAAACTTAAACAGCTAATCATAAACTTATTAAGTGAGCGTTTTATAATACCGCGTTCGCCATTTTGGATCAGAGTCGCACACAAAACGTTGTATATGTTGTAACAAAACGACTTTATACATATTTTAAAAAAACATTACATCCTAGTTTTAAGATACTAAAAAATAATAAAGAATGGCAGAATATTTGGCATCAATTTTTGGCACAGAGAAAGACAAGTAAGTTAAATTTTTAAATTAAAACTTATTTGTATTTGCTAAGCTAAAGTCAACAATGTTGATTTTCTTTATTTTTGCAGAGTAAATTGTTCATTTTATTTTAAAATCGGTGCCTGTCGACACGGAGATCGATGTTCTCGAATTCATAATAAGCCAACTTTCAGTCAGGTAGAAATATTTTTCTTAACCTTTAATTCCTTTCAAGCTTTATTAATATAACTGAATATATTATCTTATACGTATAGGTAGTTCTTTATCTTATATTTGATTTTCGTTTGTTTTTAAATACTTAGTTTGGTTATAGAACCATATAAATACATTTATTGTTATATTATTTTATATTTTATTACTTGTTATATTAAAAATATTAATATCTAATAGTTATAATACATCATTTTAGACTTGTTTACTGCAAAATCTTTATGTAAACCCTCAAAATTCAGCAAAAAGTGCAGATGGATCTCATTGTAAGTATATTATTGATGTTAATTAACATATTAGCTGAATTAAATTATTGTATAAAAATCTTTTTGCAGTGGTTGCAAATGTATCCGATGAAGAAATGCAAGAACATTATGATAATTTTTTTGAAGATGTTTTTGTTGAATGTGAAGATAAATATGGTGAAATAGAAGAAATGAATGTATGTGATAATCTTGGAGATCATTTAGTTGGGAATGTTTATATCAAATTTCGAAGAGAAGAAGATGCAGAAAGAGCTGTAAATGACTTAAATAATAGATGGTTTGGTGGACGACCAGTTTATGCAGAACTTTCTCCAGTTACTGATTTCAGAGAAGCTTGCTGTCGTCAGTATGAAATGGGGTATGTAATATTTAAATACCATAAAATACATTACTTTAAAAAGTAAATTCTATAAATTACAAATATGTTCAAATATTTCCTTTTTCAAGTATTTAAAACATTTTCATTTTTTATTAAAAAAAGAACTTCGATACTTTCACAGAGAATGCACACGTTCAGGATTTTGTAATTTCATGCATTTAAAACCTATTTCACGGGAATTACGACGTTATTTATACAGTCGAAAGAAAGGTGGTAAAGGTCGATCAAGATCACGATCGCGATCTCGTGGTCGTGATCGCAAGCGAAGGTCCCGATCTCGTGATAGAAGATCCAGATCGAAAGATCGCCGAAAAGGTAGAGACGATAAAGGTAGAGACGGACGGTCTGGGAGGTATTAATTATATTATTTTCCAATTGTAATAATCCTTCATAATAAAGTGATTTAAATTGACTTATTACTTATTCAACTGTTTTGTCAAAAATGATGTATTAAAATGTTTCCAAATTTTCACTTACAAACTTTATCAAATATGTATTCTATTTTCAAATGTTTTCAATTCTTTTAAGCAATAACTTAAGAAAAAAATGTGAAAAAATGTACTTCCCTAAAACCAAATAAAGTTTGATACACACAAGTAGTTCTAAAATATGTTTAAAAGATTAAGTGACACAAAATTGTTTAGCATCCAACTGCTATGAAATAAAAATTTCTTGTCTCTAAATTATGTACTTACATGAATAATTTGGATTTATAAATATATTTTAAATATAAAATGAATTATTATCATTTTTAATAGATTATTAAATTTGTATGTAATAATCATTATGACTGTATAAAATGATCACAGTATAAAAGAAATCATGCATGTGTAATAATAAAAATAAAAGTTAAAAAATCATGTATCCTTATTGTTAAATATATTGGTATAAATTTTAATTTAAGAAGCTAGTATATATTACTAGCACACTGGTAATATTCAAACACAAGAAAGTTATTTGTATATACCTCAAACTATATTTAGCATTACTTCCAGCAGGAAGCAATAATTATTACAGTGTGCAAAAAATTATGCTAACTATTCATAATATAAAACTGAATAAAAAGTACTTATTAATAACATATTATAGAACTAAACTTTAGAAAAGTTTCTATTTTTCAATTAAACATAAAATGGTATATAAATATTTCTTAAATTTCTTTCCAGAAATAATCATTTATAAATATATAGGCCAAATTACACATTGTACTTTAACAAAATGTATGATTTTATCATATTTCATTATAAACTGAAATAATCACTTTTAAATGTTTACAACTCATAAAAATATTTTGTACATAGAAAGTACAAAAACTCATTGAAATATGCAAAACAAGTAAAAGTCAAAATTTGGTAGGAAAGAAATTCAAGATATAGTCTTATACAGGATCATTCATTCGCTTAAAATGTTTTGAAGAATGAACTTCAAAAAAATACTTATACAGAAATTTTTTCTTTTTTACTATATAAAGTAAATAAGTTCAGCTATAAGAAATGAGAACAGCTGTAAACAAAATTTGATGAAAAAATATACTTTATACGACATAAATAAATTATGCAAATTTTTATAAATAATTGTAGAATATTTAGATTGAACTATAGATATCCATTTTAACGTTGTAGCTGCATGTATAAAATTATGATATGCGAATATTAATGAATAACTGTATAATTGGATGCACGCAATCACCATTTAATACGGTCGATATTATAAATCTATCTATTAACTATTGCTTCCTACTTCGAAATGACACAAATTTTTTAACAACTTTGTTAACGTTATTGTATCGATGTATCCATATACATCACAATGTAATCGTGAATATCACGGATAAAATATATTATGTCAACGTACGTCTTTCGAATGAGTCAGTGTTTTTTTAAATGCCGACAATATTAAACACGCATCCATTTGTTCTTACAACGCTTTCAGTGTCTATTTGGATAGACAACACTTAAAAACATTTTAATAATTTTACAGGAATAAATGTAGCTTATTTTGCGAACATTAAGGTATAATACACAATAGACGCATTTATGCTTTCTTCCTCCAATAATGACTATTAACAATTACCTTCATATAGTGTAAAAAGTATATTAAAGTGGTACAATTAAGTCCGACGGAAAAGACGTATTTTGTAGTTTATTCTCATCAGAATTTCTCCAAAATATACTGTATACAATATTTTACTTTACGTATAAATATATACAGTTGTGTATTATGAGGGCGCACTAGGTATCATTTAGTGTGACTCAGACATGAGATTGAGCAGTGCGCAATATTCTACTTTGTATGTTTCAGAAGATACACTACATTCTTCAGTGTAGTTTTATCTTTTTTTTTGTGATAGTATAGTGCTTGTGATATCCATTTACTTTGCATCTAAGCACAGAGGTATAAATTGATTAATTAATTTCTTCTCTTAAGATAACTAACAGCTTTAGTAATGTCCTGCCCGCATCACTTGTATCATGAAAATATTTACACTGTTTAGATTACTAATTAATGATTACGATATTCCATAATAACTTTATAGGATGAGATCATTGTTTAGGGGGGCTAATCAGCATAAACAATGAACTGTTGATTATCCACATCTGCAACTTCAACTTGAACAAACTGAGGTTGTTGAAGTTGAATTTGTTGTACTTGTCTTCCAATAGCATTACGTGACCTATAAAGAATAAACATTTTATTATTAGTATTCTAATTAATAGCTTTTATCACAATTTTAAAATTGTTTATTTAAAAACTACATTAAGAAAAAATGTTTGGAAATAAAAGTTAAGTGCTTACTTAGCCTTTGCATGTGTTAATATGTGTGATTTTAAATTTGTTGATTGTGCAAATTTTTTGCTGCATCCATCAAACGGACAAACATAAGGTCTATCTCCTGTATGAATTCTAACATGAGTACGAAGATTAAAGTCCAGACTAAACCTTTTGCCACATCCTTCAAATGTACATTGAAAAGGTTTCTCTCCTGTATGGACCAGCTGATGCCTCTTCAATTTGGAACTTTCCACAAAAGCTTTACCACATTCTGCACATACATGTACTCTTGGCCCATGTGTATGTAAATGTTTACGCATTGCACTATTATCTCTGAACATTTTTGTGCATCCTTTATGTGGACAGGCGATAGTGCGTTCAACACCATCTAAAACAGGTGGTTTGCGTACTTTCAATTTGTGACCAGGCCTAGCAAATTCTGCCAGTTGTTTTGGATCCGAAAGGTCAAGACCTGGCATTCCATCAGAAATGGAGCTTCCAGAGTGATTGAATTTGGCATTGGATTTACCAGTCATATATTCTGTGTAGTCTGGATCAGGCTCTGGATTTGAGCCTTCATCTGGAACATCCACCAGGTGAGGAGCTAATAGGACACTCCCTTTAACAATAACAAACAAGCAATCCCAAACAAAAGCTACTGTATTTATCTTTCATTATTTAAATCATTATATTTTATTTGTATATAACATGTTTTTACAATGGAACATTTTTTGAATAAACTTTTTTAATTAAATAAATGAATATTTAGAAGTATTATATTGAAAATTAAAAGATATTTTTTAATTACTAATATTTTAACACGTTAAACATCCAGCTTGTTTTACTTGCCATTTTTTTCACGCCACAGTCAACCGTCAAGCGGGCCACTCCGGGGCGCAAGAACTGACGCGCGCGCGAGAATAACGTGAACAAAAAAGTCTGCGGGTGTTCCGTACGGACCGGTAAGGTATAAACGGAAAGTCTAGCGCCCATCCATTGGGACCGGCGTGGCGTTTAACGTGTTAACTTTCATTTTTTACAGATACTTTATTCATTTTTAATTTATTTAAAAAAGTACTTATACAGATTTAATATATATGTACATATATATATATTAAAATAATTTAAGCTGTTAAGTAGTATAAAATTCAAATCTTAAACTTTAAAAAATAAATTTACAAACTTCTATATAAAAAATTATTTGTACACAAATTTGATAAAGAAATTAATATCAAACACACTTTAATCACTACTGTTTCAATAATGAACATAACAGAGAAACATACATTTCAGAATTTTGTATACATTGACAAAAATATGTACATTTAATATCATCATAACTTGTAATACATCAAATTTAGTAGTAAATTTTTATTTAAAAAAATAACTACTATCTTTTTCTTATATTATACACATATTAAAATATAGTGAATAAATTAATTTGATTACTTATTTACATAACATTAAAAGTGTGAAAAAAATATAATCATTTAAGTATGTGTTAATCTGTTTTTCTCACTTATTTCTTTATTTTTAATTCTAATCATTCTGTAATTTATTTGTTAACATATAATTTCATTTTAACTTAATTTGTTTTAAATTTAAAAAAAAATTTAGTAACTATAAAGATTGAAAAAATGTGTACTTTGTATTTTATGACGTAAGAATATTTTTCGTATTCAAAAATTTCTTCTACTCCATTTCGTATATAAAAATAACAAATTGCATTTTTTTTAATGAAAATGCATAAAAATAAATATGACGATAAAAAAAATGAAGAATTAAATAATATTCTGTTCTTAAAAACAAAGATAGCAGGAACATAGAGCATTGTCCATTCAGTTGTAAGTACATCTCCGCCATTATCATTCAAGAGGATAGATCCACGTAAAAGAAGCCATTTTCAAAATATGGCTGCCCCCTGGCAGCATAATGGCGTTCCTTCGATCAAAACAAACAACGCAAACTGTCAACGAATTCGTTAATAATAAAGAATTAAAGGATTTAATTAGTTTCTCCGGCAAACCCGTATGAAAATTACAGTATTGATTCGACACCACCGGAAGTGCGTACAAACAGTGTGCGTGGAGATACCCATTGGAAAAGTTTTTTACCCAACTGCTTCGGTGATTTATTTAAATTATAAAATTATTCTAAATAAATGCAAGACTTACCGTCATCAGTTCCTGATGCCCACATTGTCACCGAAAATTCACCTTCGAGCGTCTTGATTTGTACTTGCTTCTGTTCCCACTTTCTAGCCTTCGTTTCCGAACCCATTTCCCCAAAAATTGTATGGTCAGACGATCTGAATTTTGACGAACCGCCTTTTCTGGCCTTCTTAGGACCTTTTCTCGATGGACCAGGGCTTGACTCAACATAAATATCGTTCTCTGGAACCGGGATCTGATCGTATACGCTCAGTGGATCACTACCGACAATTTCCTCTTGCGTCTGTAGTATGATTTCTTCGCGTCCTGGCTCTGGAAGTGTTTGAAGAGCTATCATCGGCTGCCCATCTTCTCCTTCGATGGTAGTTTCCACAGTTTCACAGGGTATTTCTACTGGTATTGTTTCTATTTCAACCTCTTGGATGTCTGGTTGAATCTCCACTTCGGTTATTATGTCCGAGGACGCCATATTAATCTCCGCTGACGCCATGTTACTAATCAAAATGGCTGGCCACGGTTACTCGCGCGACAAGCGGAGCAGCAAGTTAACTGATCACGTGACGTACTCCCACCGTTACAATTAATAAAGTGGTGCTCATTCAAAATTGTGTTTATTTGCTTCGGTAGTAACTCTATTTATAATCTTTACTTCATTTCTTTAAATATAACGCAAATATTACTTACAATTTCTTGCAGTATAACATGAATTATTATATTTCATGATGCAAATTGTATTTTAGAATCTTTCACAAGTTCGTTATAGCATATATGAGAATCACTAAATCCTACTCTTCCTCTTCTTCTTATCATACAGCTATTCCATCTGCTGAGAAAATAGAGTAATACTTCTGCTTCGAAAGAAAGTCTTAAATTTTGATTTGATATGTTATAAATATATGCTGCGTTACTTTCTTTTATATGTTCTTATCTTTATTAACGTTTTATTGGTTTTTTTTCAAGGTATATAAATATACACTTACGATAATTAATATAACATTACAATATACGTTTGAGTATACAAGATAACAAAGAAAAATATAGGTTATAATTTTGAGATTGTTGATACAATGGATTTGTCAAAAATTCCAAATGACAAAAAATTATATCTTTGCAAATGGTACTTTAAGGGTAAGCAGAATGTTTAATTGTAATACTTTGTTTTTATAACTATATATGAATGTTTTGTATATTTTCTAGCTGGATTTGTTCTCCTACCATTTCTTTGGGCTGTGAATGCTATTTGGTTTGCAAAAGAAGCTTTTGTTGAACCGTATTATGAAGAACAAAAACAAATTAAAAAATGTAAGTTGTTTATAATTTAATATAAAGTAGATCTAATATTGTTATATTTTACAATTTTTTTTTTTAATATTAAACATTCACCATGCTGGATGATATGTAAAGAAATAAAAGTAATTATTCATTTAATTTGAAGTATATTAATTTTACACTATATGTTATATTTATATTAAAACTATTGTTTACTTTTAATTTATGAATAAAATTTTTGTTATGTACACATGAATTTATTTTTTATTGGTATTGATTTTCAGATGTAATATTTTCTGCAATTGGAGCAGCTATTTGGTCAGCTGCTCTTCTAGCATGGATTATTACATTTCAAACACAGAGAACAGCATGGGGTGAATTTGCAGACTCTATTAGTTATATTATTCCAACTGGTATTCCTTAATATTGTAGTATAATTATCTTTATTTTTAGTGTATGAATTAAAAAAAAAAGATAAAACTGTTTTTTATTTAATATTGAATTAAATAACGATAGTTACAATTATAAAAAAATGTATTATTTATTTAGGTGCACTGAAACAAAATATTTCTAAAACTTAATAACATGCAGGTTTTAGATATAATTACAAAGTGCAACGTTTTATACATTTTATATCATTTATAAAAGACTTAAGTAATTAAGTACGTATTTGAAAAATTTATTTATTTTCACATGTATCCATTACTTTTTAGTTAATGTACAAAGTTAAATAGTTCTTCGCCGTCGTCTATATACTTTTATATCTCTGTAAACCAACCTTGACAAAAGCTAAAATAATAACCGCTAAAATAACAAATATTTATAATTTCTTAAACATTTAACATTAAGTAAGCTTACCAGTAATGCTAACATGTCTGCAATCATAAGCATGTAAAAAACATTATGCCAACCAGTCCAACGTGATACCAATCCTGCTAGTAGAGGGCCTACAGCTGCCCCAATACTGCCTGTTCCATCAATAATTGCAGTAACTGTAGCTAAAGCTTTAGAATTATCTCCTAGACTAGGATGAGTTCCTAATTCAGCAGATACTGCAGTTGTTATCAAGGCATAAGGTCCATTCACTAACAGACCTGCTGTTAGCAATAATATTATGTTGATGCCCAAACCAGTGCTTCCAATATAGTCATATATAAATAACTGTAATGAATTACATAAAATTACAACTTATAAAAATAAATAATCACTAATTTGAATATCTAAAGTTTAAATGTTTAATATTTTAAACTATTTAATATATGATTATAAATTACAGATACTTAAACTTTGAAATATTTCTGGTACATATTGTACAAACTAATACATACCATAGGAATTGCAAATCCAAACATGACCGCACATATTAGAGCACTCATACCACTATAATCAGATAAAACACCAGCTGCTATTGCACCTGCTATGCCACCAACATCAAATAGTGTAGAGAGATCAGCACTTATCGTTGCGCTATAAGTCGCTAAAAATAGAAAAAAAATATTTTCAAAGAATTATAGCATAAAAAACAATTTATATTTATAATCTAGAGGATACTAACTTGAAGCGGCAATGTACAGTGGTAGCCAATATAGGAATGTATAGCTTACAAGTTTTGCAAAAAATAAAGAAAGAGAGTATTCTATGACTCCAGGTATACTCATAGCTCCTATGAATCCAATTGCATTTCCTCTGTGAAGTTCTTGTACATGTCTATATCTTGATAATATTGGACTAGTTTCTGATCGTAAATTTTCCAAGTCCTTTTAAATTAAATTTTTTACAAATATTTACAGAAAATTTGTATGTGCATATGTACATATATTACAATAATTTAATTTATTATATAAAATTTTCAAAGCATTATTTAAATATAAAAGTATTACAAACAGTGAAACGAAATTGTTAATGCAGATATATAAAGTATAATATTAATTGTGAAGAAAAACAAAGCATGCACTTACATCAACATCGACCTGTTCGCGGTAGGCACAGCGATAGGTGAGACGCTAAGTACAATAAATGAGTTATCTTTAGTAAGCATATATGTGTAAAAAAAATATATAATATATAAAATAAGTATAAATATGAAAATCCAATTAAAATATTTATGTAAATAATTACTACATTACTTAATGTTATGAAATTAAAGGGTTAGTTAGCACTGAAGAATTAAAAAAACAATTATCAAATATCTAAACATCAAATTCTTGGAATGAAGAAAGATGAAATTTATTGTAATAACTTATTTTATAACACATGATGTGTACAAAACGTATTTAAAAAATGTAATGTCTACATTCCAGGTTAGTATTCACAATAATGATTATCAAATATCACTGTTAGCATCTAACATGCTACTAAGAAAATTATTTAACTTACATCTTCAACGTCATTGTATAAATGTTCACAATCATTTGTACCACTTTCCTCATCTGAACTATGGGTAGCATCGAATTTTCTATATCTTAGTGGAACAGGTGGAATACATCCTACATCAATAGGATTTGTTGCTAGAAATGGAAATATTATAAATCCTACTAAGCCCATTATTGCACCAGGTACCATAAAACTTAGCCCCCAGTCAGATTCTACAAATTCAGCAGCTATTAAACTGCCTAAAATGTTTCCTAATGATGTATGAGAATTCCATATGCCAAAGATTAAGCCTCTTTTTTCTTTTCCAAACCAATTTCCTACAATTGTGACTACACTTGGCCAACCTGATGTTTGAAAGACACCACCAATTGCCTGAGTATGATAATGAATTATTACAATTTCATTATATAATAAAACTCACTTATGCAAGTAATAAATCATTTGTATATACTTACTTGAACCAAAACAAAATACCACAAACTATGAATATTGTATGGCCTGGCAATACCAAAGAGATAGCAAGATATACCTGATGCAAGCATGCCAAATGTGAGAAAATAACGTAGATTTACTCTTTCTGCTATGAAACCACTGCATAAATAAATGCAAAATTATTATCAAAATAATCTATATCATCTCTGTATCATAAATAAGCTCACTTCAATATGTCACCTGAGGAACATAGCAGCTGCATATGTAAACAGGAATGCTGAATCTAACAAGCCAAGTAATGCTGGAGCATCTGGAGTATCTATTTTTAAAAGAAGTTTAATTTATATGTATGCAAATTATTAAAAATTTTAAATAATTACTAAAATATTTTAATTATACGTACCAAACGGAGCCCAATCACACCATGTATCTCGATTACTACTATTAATTAAAAAATTTAAAGGAGGTGATAATGTACTACAGTTGAGGTTCAATACATTTTTTACAACAGATATCGGTTTTCTTGTCATGTGGTAACATGTATATGCCAAATATGTAAGGGCTAAAATTCCACCTTGATGCCATGTCATTCGATTGACACGGTGATGAGGACAACACTTTGATATTGCACTTTCTATAACTTGCAAACCCCATGGTTGATCTCTTAATAAGCCATGCATACTCATTTATATGTATATATTTTTGCTGTTGTTGATTAATTTATTATAAATGTTAAAAATCTCTTGAGGTTTATTATTTAACTATTATTTTATATATTTTATACCTTTTTAATTTTTCTTTTTACAGGTCACAAAATTAGTTCTTATTTATATCGTTTAAAATGATATAATAATCACTAATAATCTTTAACTATATATTAATACTTTAAAAACTATGAAAGACAATACTGTGTACTTCTTTTTTAAGAATTAGTTTAAAAAATGTATTATTCATACATAATACTATTTAATAATCATAGTATATTATTATTTTGGTAAATGTAATATGATAATGTAAACTATTTGTAGTATCATTCATAATAGCACTTCATGATTTTTATATTGCTAAAATGATTATAAATATTATACAACTATAACATCAATGTATATACTTTATTTCTCTTTAACATTTTTCAATATCACTTATTTATATATTTTTGCACTTTTCCTTTTTAATGATATTTTTATTACATTCAAGTCTTTATTTATTAAAGGCACAGTAACTTTTCTACCAGGAATAAGAGTAAATGATAAATTGAATAAAATAGATTATGATTCATAACCTATAATAAAGAAAAATGTAATAACATTATGTACATATATGTATTTAAAATATTATTTACTTTATTCATGTTATATCTCACCGTTACATTTTCACTAATTTTAAAATAACTATGAAAAATGCAATTTTAAATGGAATGTTTACTATTAGTAATGACAAGCGATAGCTATACAAATAAGAAAATACGTCTAACTTAATATTTGCATACGTGTACTTTACTGGACGCCATGAATATATACCATGTGTATTATCATGTTCATGTTCTATAATCATAAACAAAATATAATATAGAAGTATATTCAAAATTATAAAAATTATTTAAATATCGTGTAACAATTGTTGTGTAAAGAACGTGTAACGAAAAGCTTAGAAAATTTAAAACAAAAATTAAAACATCTGATTTTTATTACATATATATTATAAATGGTAAATCATAAATATTTTTATATACAATAGAAAGCCATTCAGGGATTGTATGTGATAGATTTCAAGTTTTATGACAAAAATACATTAGCTATAAGAACTTGTTTTATATTGTGTTCATGATATAATTTTTTGTATTTCGCAAGGTTATGTCAGTAATTGTTTGTGTGGTTTCTATTAAATGCTTGTCAAGAATATGTACTTTTAATGGTATATTTCTTAAGTAGCATATATAAAAGTAATAAAAAGCAACTAATTTATGATGATGGATACTGATGACTATGAATCTATCATTCAGTGGCATCCAGAAATGATATTAATTTGTAAAAAACCAATTACATGGCATGGATTTTTAAAAATTTCAGTCAATTCTGGACAAAACATTCGAATTAAGCTAAAATTGATTGTACATAATTATCCTTCATTATGTGATACAGAAATTAAATTTGGTAAAGAAATAGCATTTATGCGTAATAAAATATTTAGTGAAAAGGTAAAAAATATAATGTGTAATGTAACTAAAGTATCAACGTTTTTAAGGCAATTACAATTGCTATTTGTAAGTATAACATTTTATAAGCATTTTTATATTTTAGTGCTAAAAATTATTAACCATATAACAATTGACAATATTTATTTTATATACATAACAACAATAATTTTAAACAGAGTAACTGTATTAATAATAACCACATTATTGAAGACAATGGATATGAAGCAATAGATAATCATATAATGGAAATGTTAAAAGAATTAAAAGACATACTTGAGAATCCATCTGTATGTAAGAGAGTTATAAAATTATTATTAATAATTTAAAGTATTATACTTTATAGTAATTTTTTTAAACTTTAAAAACAATTAAATACTATAAATATTAAAATCATATTGTTAAAGGGAATTCAAGTATCATCTAACAATAACTTAAGTACTGTTAAATTATCTTTAAATAATGTGGTTGTAAAATTACAAAGAAGAAGATATGAAAAGTGTCCATGGACAGTTATTTATTCAGATTTACCTGAAATACCTGCCTTTGGTCCTTTTGAAAACAATATATTAACATTGAGTATAGCAAGAAACAAACTTAAGTTACAAGTAGAAATACTTGAAAAAACGTGGTCAAATTTAAAGCAAATTGATGAGTAAGTATATACAGTGATTCACACACTTGTTCACATACTTTAAATTATAAAAATTATCTAATTATTTGATAATATTTTGAAATTTGAAATGTAATGAAAACATGTTTTAAAATGCTTTTCTAATCTTATTTTCTTAATAGTATGTAAGTTCCATGGAATGTATTAAACAAATCATTAGTAGGTTATAATATAAATAATATGTCTTGCATTTTATTTTTTTTTATATATTTATTATTTTTTTATATATTTATTTTTTTTTAAATATGTCAATATTTATTTTTTTTTAAATATGTCATGTAAGTGTATTTAAAACATGTGAATAAGTTTGTGAGTCACTTCAGATATGTTTATTTTTAATTCCCTTTAAAATTTTTAACTTAATGTGTTTACTACTTCAAAATAATTAGGAATTGTTGGGTAATGGATCCATTGCAACCAAAGCCATGTCATCTTTATCGACGAATTTATTTAACACCATCTTTATCAATGTTCATTAAAATAGATGCCTTAAATCCTATGATTTTACCAGAAATTAAATTTATGGGAAGTGACATTGAGGTTGAATCAAAAAGAGAAATAGTTTCTAAGAATTTACATGTATATAATATTTGAAATATATCTATAAAATACAGCATATAATAATAATACTAAGTAATATGGTATTTTTTTAGAATTGGGATCCTAGGTGTAATATTATGCATAATTTAAGAATGTTATTAGATGTAAACATATTTCCTAAAAAAGAAACAGAACAAAAATCTCAAGAATATTATAGTGCTATTGTTACTGATGAAGAATGTTGTATTTGTTTTTCTTTAGAATTGTTCAAAGAATGTTTACCTGATAAAATTTGCAGTAACACAAAATGTAAAAAACGATTTCATACTTCTTGTCTATTACAAGTATGCTTATATAAATATTAAATAATTTTTTAATTAAAATATTTATGTTCCATATAGTATTTACAAATATTTATTTTATTTTCTAGTGGTTAAAAGGAATTGGTGGAAACCATGTTGTATTTGATTACATTCATGGTTCATGTCCTAATTGCCAAGAAAGCATATCATGTTGCATTAAATAATATAATTCAATTACTATTAAAAACTAAAAATTTAATGTAATTGTGTTTTCATTAATCTCTCATCTGAATATATGTATATGTGTGTAACTTATGGATCTCATCCATTGTTCAACAGTACTATTAAATTGATCAGTACCACATATTAAAATTAATGTAGTACTAGTCATTTTACCATTAAGTGTCTCAGAGACTGATTTTTTATTTAATCTTCCAGATTTTATATTTATACCGTGAAGATCGCAAATATCTAAAATATAAAGAACAAGAAAGTATTTTATAATTGCATAAAAATGTGATATATTATTGTATTATTATATATATTATGCTGTATTACTTCTTAAAAGAAATTATTAACAAAAATGTCTAATTTACCTTGTAATTGAGATATGTGCAATGTACATTTAAAATTCCAATAATCTGATAAAATTTGTAGTTCTCTTTTCAAAGGAATCTGTGACATATTTTGAAATCCTCCAATAAGGTGAACCCTTGTTTCTTCCAATTCATTGTCTATAATTGATTTTGCTATAGGATATACTGCAGCTATTCCAGATCCCATACTAAACATGATAACTGACTGAAAACTAAGAGTATTCACTATTTTTAAATAAATTTTGGATTAGTAGTATGCAAAATTAATATACATAGTAAACAATTAAATATGCAATGCAATAAATTAGTGATTTTATAAATTGCTCACCTATTAGTTTTATATTTAAAATTTCCATACGGTCCTCTTACATGAATTATATTACCTATCTTTATGTTCTTCAAATAGGTGCTAAATTTTCCATTAGGATAAACTTTAATTAAAAATTGAATTGTGTTATCAGTAAAAGAAATTGGTGTTAATGGTTTAGTAATGTCATATAAATGTAACATAACATGTTGCCCTGGAATAATTAATATCTTTTTGTTACTTTTAAAGTTATCTTCTGTAAGAAACAAACAATTGTTAACAATACTATAAATAATGGAAATTATATAATTTTCATAAATTATCAATTTATAAGATAGAAAATTATACCTTGATATTTCAAAAAAAGTATAATATAACATTCAGAAATTTCTTTTATATCAGTAACTATAAAATTTTTGTATGCATATGAACACAATATATTTCGTTCATTCTGTATTTTGATGTTTTGTTTCTTTTTTTTTTCGTATTCTTGAATTAATTTTTTGTGTATATCAAAAATACAAGGATTACATTCACTATGACAACAATCTTCTTCTGATGGTGTTACTGGTCTACTATTACTCTGATGATCGTTTTCAGTGCACATACTATTTAGGGCATTTCCTTTTTATGTACATACTATTTACAAAGTAAAACTATAAGAAGCGATAAAGAGTTCTTGTATGTAATTTTTTTACATAGTAACAGAAGTTTATATTATCATAGATACAATAAATTGTATTTTTTTATCAATTTGTTTGTTTCTTTGCTGATGACTATCACTTTATTATGAATTCTTATGTAGTGTATTTTTTTCATATGTTTATGCTTATCTAATATCAAATTATCTAATCTTTATATTATATACAAAAAATTTAACACATCTTTTGTTATTGATTATAAGGCAATTATTTAAAAACTTTTTAAAAAGTAAATGTTACTGATATAATATATCATGTACATATATACATACAATGTCATTCATATAATCTATACATTGTTACCAATCAGCTGTTCAACTATCAAAAATGAAGTATTTTAACGTTGTTACATATAAAACATTTAATTTTTCTTTTGTTATAAAAATGTATACATTTAATGTGTAATTGATCAAAATAACATACTATTTTTTGATAAATGAAAGTAAGACAACAAGACAAATTATCTGTTAATTATGGCTGATGACTCAGCGTACTAAAATCATTCGCACAAAGAGTTAAACAATAACACGAATGGAGATACGAGAGTTTTGAATATTGTTAAATGTTACGTGTATGATCTAGTGAACCTTGTTACATTTTAATAATCTAATATTACATTACTACATCTCATAGTTTTTTATTGTATAGTTTAATCATATTATGGTGTAGTATTATTATTTATATATTACAAAACATTTTAAAAATAAAATGGAACATAGAATTACAGGATGGAAACGTTATGCATTGGTACAACCACCTATAATGATGCTAGTATTTGCTGAAGCAATATCAAGTAATTATAATATATTATATACATGCCTAATAATATTGTATATTTAGTACAGAAATATTTGAATTTTTAATTTTTATACTAAAACGAGTTGTATATTTTAAATAGCATTGTGTTAAATAAAACATATATAAATATCATGTATAAAAAAGGGTAAATATTATTTGAATATAACATATTTAAACTTTTGTATAAAAAATTTAACATTAATTTGTAAAACAAGTGTTCAGTATATGTAATCGTTCATTTTAATCAAAATAAATTTTTTTGTTTACAAATAATTTTCAAATTTTAGGTAACATTTTAACAGATTTAATAGTATATCGTACTTGTATTATAACCTTAAATATAAATAAAACAGAATGTTTACTATTACATGAAAATAGTAGTTCTGCGGAAGCATTAAAAATAGATGCACAAGTTCAACCCACAGCAAGTTTAATTTTAATGACTAAGTCAATTATTGAAAGTACTATACCTGCTTTATTATCTTTATTTTTGGGACCATGGAGTGATGTATATGGAAGGAAGCCTATTATGTTATCTGGATATATTGGTTAGTATAATATACTTCCAAAAATAAAATAAAATTTATTCAATTCACAATTTATCATAGGTATATCTTTGATGTATTTTATTTTTTCCTTCATGACTGCTTGGGATATTAGTCCATGGTTTTTGTTAATTGCATATATTCCATATGCATGCCTTGGAGGATTTTGTATAATTTTATTAGGTACTATTTGCTATATTTCTGATATATCTGATGAACAAGAAAGAGGATGGCAATTAGCTTGGATGGAAGCTTTAATATTTGTTGGTCTTTTAACTGGCATATTAGTTGGTCCTTTAATTTTTCAAGCATATGGATATACAGTTGTATTTATCAGTGCTACAGTATGTTGTATCTTAGCAGGATTGCATATTTGTATTTTAGTTCCAGAGACCATATACAACAGAGATTCAGTATGCTTTTTATAATTTTTTATAAATATGCTTTTATTAATATGCTATTATTAATACTTTTTAACTATTTATAGATAACTGTAAAAAGTTTGTTTGATATACGTTTGGTTAAAGAACTTATCAGTACATGTACCAAAAAACGAGATGGTTTTGATCGGTATATAGTTTGGTGTTGTATAACTTCTGTTATTTTAATGGCTATAGTTATTGAAGGAGAAATGACTGTTAGATATTTATTTACAAGTGCTAGACTTGGCTGGGATGTAAATAAGTATTCCATTTATATGGCTACAAGTATAATGCTTACAATTTTTGGATTAATATTTGGAGTAAAAATTTTGTTGACATATGGAGGTACCCATTAAGTTTTTTATGTTAAATGCATTTAGAAAATTCAGTAAGAAAATATTTAATAAGAAATAATACTTCCATAGGAATTTCTGAAGAAATAATAGCTATACTAGCTACATTATCTTCTTTAAGTAGTAGTCTAGTACAGAGCTTTACATTTAAACCTTGGCATATGTACCTCTCCACAGTTGTAGGAATGTTTAATGGTGTTGCTAGTCCCATGATTCGTGCTATATTATCCAAGTCAGTGCCTTTGGAAGATATAGGTAAAGATTATTGAATAAAAAACAAAGTAATAAAATATTTCATTTAATACAAAACTATGTAATATTTATCATTCTTTAACAGGCAAAGTATTTTCCATGACAGTATCTATTGAAACATTGATTCCATTTATGGCAGCTTCTTTATACAGTATGATTTATTCCCATTTTATGCCACCTATATATCCACTACCAGTTTGGTTAGTTTCTGTGATAATTTGTATTGTTATGATACTTATTTTAATAAATATACGAATTCAAAATGCAAAATCTAACTCTGTAAGATATGCACTATTGACCCAAGATAGTGAATTGTCATCATAAATTTTGATAGATATTTATTTCAGAAAACATTTATATACTCATTGTATAATGGAAAGTCTTATAGTTACAAAGATTTTTTTAGTACGAATATTTAAAAATCTATATTACCTTATTTTATTGTACAGTTAACTTTTATAACATAATAAGATTAAATAAAATATGACTGTTTTCTATCAATTTCATGAAGTACTTTATTCAAATACTGATTTGCTTACATTTTTTTAACAATGAAAACTGGAATGTAAATGATTTGTATTCATAGATCTATATACAATTTATAATTCATCATAATAATCAACACGGTCACCAGATTTATACTTCTGTTCTTTAAGAATTGTTAAAAAACGATTAACTGTTTGTTCACAAGTTAAAACAGTTTTCTTTGTTAACATATTATTGTATTCTGCTTTAAGATCCTTATCATAAAGTTCAGTGCAAAGTTCATAAAACATATCAGTTTCAACTGGTCCTGGTGAGTAATTTAAAACATTAACCTCAGGATTTTCTAATGCATAAACCTGTAAAATACATAATAAGTATATAATAAAAAAAATTATAAATAAATGATTTATATTAACATAATATCATTACTTTAAAGAACATTTCTCTTGCTGCTTTTCCACTACAGTAATAACTCATGAATTTTGCTGGTTTTATAATACCCAACAAGGATGTAATATTTATAACTGTTTTTTTAGTATTTGTACTTTCATCAAATATTTGCATAATAACTCCATTCAGTATAACAGGCCCAAAAACATTTAGATCGTAATAATCATGCCAGATATTTATGTCAATCAGATCATTTGTACATTGATTAATATTTCCCATTGAACCAACATTGTGTATTACAACTACTCTATCAAACTGAGCTGCAGGCTTATTTTTCAGAGACTGTCTTACAATATCTAAAAAATATATATGTATATATCTGTGTATATAGAGTGTCTAAATTTCAAGAGATCATGTAAATGCTTCTTTTGTTTTTAATGATATGAAAAACGTTCAAGACATGATTTGAATAGTTTTAAAGATAAGAAAACCAAAGAAAATGATGTTTCTTGTATGCATACAAATTATTTTTGATGTATATGTACAAGAGATACACTTACCATGCAATTTATCATTTGTTGCTTTAGCTAAATCAACGCTAACAGTGTCAACAGATACATTGTTAGGAATATTTTTTGCAGTTTCTTTTAAAGCATTTAAATTCGTTGCCAACAAAAGGATATGTGAGCCTTTTTCAAGGATTGAACCAATTGATATTGCAAATTGTCTACCAATTCCACGACTCGCACCAGTTATTACAAAAAATACTTTTCCAGATAATGCTTCAATCGACATTTTAAAAAAATGAGATTATTTTACTGTTTTAACTGATGATTTATAATTTATTTGTTAATGTTTTTATATCAATTTTTTCATCTGTTTGCACAGATTCACTAATTATTTGAAGAACATCTGCTTTCAAAAGATGAACTAATTCATTAGCAGTTATTGCCTACAGTAAATATTTAAATTACAATCAATATAAAATATAAAATTATAAAAAAGTTTTAATGATACATATATAGATCACTTATATTTTCATAATTACTTGTAAATGGGGTGCTATATGTCTTATTAAAGGATTAGAAGCAAGTTCAGTTTCTTCTTCTGTTTCAAATTTACACCCAGAAGTTATTAAACGTGTAATACAATCTTCTTTTGCTACAGATAAAGATGATATAAGATCTTTCTTTGATGTACCTTTTTGAAGATTTTTAAGCCTAGAATCTGTATTACAATTTCATAATTTGTGAAAATGTACATAAAATTATTTAATATTATTAAAAAGCTATTTAGTAATTTATTACATTTTGATTAAAATAAAAGGATGTATTATTATAATATTATATAACATTAAAAATTATTATATATTACATATGGCATGCAAGTTTACAAGAAAAAAATATTTAAAACGGCAATCAAACTTCATGAAAACTTACAAAGCTTTGCCAAATATTCCTCTGAGTCGGCTAATTGGATATGGTTTGATTTATTTTCTACAAAAGAATCTTCAAAAAAATTGTTACATTTATTACTATTGACTTGTGCGTCTGTTTCACACCATGGATCAGTGATGTCTGTTTTCATCTTTTATATATGTTATGATTATGCAACAAATTATTTTATTTTTATTTATACTGATTTTGCTTTTTTTATGTAAAGCTCGTTTGATAAGTAATCTTCTATGGAAAAATTTTATCTATCCCATTGGGAAGAAATAAGAAGTTAGCTAATATTTTATCCTATCAGGATTTGTCACCCATTGCCATTTGATTTGATTTGTAGGTAGATGTTACTGATTTTACTAATAATGAAGATACGTATCCCTCGAATAAAGATTCCAAACGAGATTTAGTAAATCAATCTTTTCCTAACCATATATTTTTTAAATCGGTGTCGCGCCACATAAGTATTCTCACTTACCTTTAAATGCCTGACTAATCTTATCGCTAGTCAATAATTCCTCTATGTTTACACCTATCACTTATGTATATCTTATTTAAACGGAGATAAATTTATTTTTACTATAGTAAATGTTTACTATACTTTTTATACAATTTCTTTTCAAATATAATTGTTTATATTCTATATTTTTGTAAGCATTGTTTAAAAATAACAATTTAATTAATGTTTTAACATTTTTAATTTTGTATTAAAGCATTGTGTTTTTAAATCTATAAATTCAAAATTAAAATTAAAATTTAAATAAAAATATGAAACTACTCAAATTTTCGTAATTATAATTTTTTTAATTTATTAAAGATACTGTAATATTTAGAATTTTTTTAAATAATTTATTATTAGTATATAATAGTTACAAAAATAATCAACATAAATTTCATATGGTTAAAAAATAGATTAATATAGAAAAATGTTTATAAAAATATTTACTTTATTATATAATATAAGCAATTACTAATACTATTTATTACAATGCTGAAACACTTCAGTCTAAAACTGTTTATATGTATATTTATAACATATACTGTTTTCTCAAACACCATGTTTTTGTAGCAGCTATGACAAGATGATACAATTTTATATACATTGAATACTATTCAGGATTTAATACAAAATTTTTCAATATATCAAAAATAACATTAGACATAGAGTTTATGAATAACCTCAAGTATTTTTGTTTTCTTCACTTATAATAAATATTATAATGCAAAAGATGTATTTGTTGTTTGGTACAAACATGTGTTTATAAAAAATATTGAATCATAAATATAATTTTTTAATTAAAATATATGTACACATATAAATTTAAAATAATGTAAAAAATGTTAATTTAAAAAATCAATTATGAATATATTTCAATGTATTTAAAAAAGCGGCACTTACCATAACTTTTCAAATAATATATTGAAATAAATATAATACAGACTTCTTAATAGTAAGAAGTGATATAAAGATAATATGTATGTTATATCTAAATACAGACATTAATTGCATCTATACATTATATTCTTTTCATTTAAAGCGTATACTCAGTTTATAATATTAATATCAAAAGTTCAGGAACGTTAATTCTACGCATATCGTCATGAAAGATTTAAAACTTAGTCAATGCAATTAGTATCCATGAACTTTAAAAATATTTTATACAGAATTTGCCAAACTATAATAACATTTGAAGATATATTTCAAATGTGTGCACTTATAACATGTAAACTATTTTTGTTTTAAGTAAAATTTAACCAAAGAATCAGTTTTTATACTTGCCTAAGTTAAATCATTTTAAAATATATGGATTTAAGTAAAAATCTGTTCAATCATTTAACATATTAAAAGCATAAAAATTGATCATAGTAAAAATTACAGTGGGTAAAAACATGTAAAACCGTTTACAGTATTTATAAAGATTTAAATGAAGATAATAAAAGATTAATTAAAAATTATTATGCTTTTATCTTGATATTACTGATCTTTAATTTTTCTTTCTTTACTGCTATTTTTATTTGATCATTATTTGAAAAAAATATTTGAAGTTGGAAATAATATAAAATTAAATGAACACAAATTCATCTTAAATGTAACTCAACTGATTCACAATATAATTTGGCTTTTAAGACTGTATACAATGAAAGGAGATTAAAAAATCTCTTACCAGTCTTATATTATTTTATACTTTATATACAAAAATTATAGAGCTTGACAAAATTTAAATCTTATAATCACAGCACTTACTAATGTTTTTATAGTCGTTTTTAATATTCCATGAAAAAAATGTTGTGTACTGAATTATTTGTATAATTATGCTCTATACATAGAAAAAGTTCAATTCTAAATAAATTATTCATGCAAATATTGTCAGATAAAAATGTATACTTAAATAATTAATTCATATGTATAGTAACAATGAAATGTTACAGCTTCAATGTGATGTATAAATGAGACTAATAAAATTTATTTTTTGCACTTTATGTTTTTAAAATAAGAAATATCTGCATATTATTTCTCAATTCTATGTGATATTCTTTAAAGTATTAAATGTTTTTTAAACAAATAGTAATGTTTTTTAATTATTGCAAATGAAAGTATAAGAGTTAATTCTTGGCAATATAACATCAAAATTCCTATTTTACAGAAATCTTGCAACATGGGAAAATTCATAATTAAATATAGTTCATGTTATATAATAATAATACGACAATGATATAGATTCAACTTTTAGAATTAATTATCCTACCAATAGAGGAAAAATCACAACTGGCAAGAAGCCAATTACATACTAGTAACAAAAATATGATTAATGTTATAATAAATTATGCCATATTTGGCGTCAGGAATTTTACGACGTACGACCTAGCTATCAGAATTTGAATCTTATAAATGTAGAAGAAATTGAGAAATTATATTTTGTGTATTTTACAAAAAAATTCAACGGCTGAGTTAAATAAAAAAAATATATATCAAATATAGTGTGTTGAAACCTTAGAAGCATAATGTAATATTAATTTCAAAGTACTGAAAGTAACTTATGCAAAATAAATATTCTTTACTTATTAATAGAAACAAATCATTAAATTATAAAATATTAATAAGAATTAAAAAATTCTGATAACAAAGTAGTCGTACTTGATCACAGAGAATATTCTAGAGAGTCTAATTAATTAATATTTATGCACCACTTGAAGGTCTTTCCCAACAACATAACCATCTGCGCCATAATGATAATGGTTTTCTTCGTCTACATAATAAAGTAGCACCACCTCTTCTTGTATTAAGAGCACTAACTATTGCTTGATCAAATGCTTCTTTAAGATCATGTTGAGTTAATGCAGATGTTTCCACATAACTTACAGCTTCAACTCTTTGTGCCAATTGATGACCTTGGGTGGTTGTAATTGGTGTTTGACCATATCTTGCTAATTGTAACATAAGATGTACATCTGATCTTAAGTCACTCTTTGTGCCTACCTAAAATTTTTATTGTTGATGTTTAATTTAATTTTATAATGCATATAACTTAAAAGTGTTTAAATTTAATCAAATACTGATCATAATTATTAAAAAAGTATATAATTTAATTACCAAAATAATTGGTGCATTTGGACAATATTTTCGTACTTCATTTACCCATCGAGATGTTACACTATTATAAGAAGAAGGACATACAACACTGAAACAGACTAGGAATACATCTGTTTCTGGATAACATAATGATCTTAAAGGATCAAAGTCATCTTGGCCTGCTGTATCACATAGCTGAACATTTACTGGTTGACCATCAACGTTAACAACAACTAAAAAAAGGTAAAATATTCTTAAGTATTAGTATGATTCAATTAATTTCAAAAACAATAAATAATCAGAAATCTATATTTACATAATTTGTTATTATATATATATAAGCTAAAAAGTAAACTAATACTTATTTTTTATATTTCTTCATATGTATCCTCACATCTGAATAATAGATTAAAATCTGAATGTGAATTCAAAAGTAAATAATAATCATTAATAAAGCAATAAAGCAAATAATAAACTTTAATTATTGATTCTATATGTATTTACATATTCAGCTATAACAAATTTAATCAAAATAAAAAGATTATACAAAACTCTACTTACAAATTATGATTATAAGATTAAGTAAAACTCACCATTTTTATCATTTAAAAATAAATTTATCACTATCTGAAATAAGACTTACCACTCTCATTAAATTTTCAACTAACCATTATAATTATCGAAAGCAGTAGGGACATATTCCCCGGGAAAACCATTTGTGGAATAAGAAACCACTAAGCTAGTTTTTCCAACAGCACCGTCACCTACTAAAACAACTTTGATCCTTCTGTCAAGCGGAATACTACTGTGTTCCGTGCCACTATTTAAATTTTGGTTCTGTGTTAAACAAGTCGTTCGTTTTGCTTGCATTTGCATTGTCTGTCCATTCTTTAGAAGGGGTTTAGTCCAATTCGTATGGGACGAGGGTGGCATTATTTCACTTTTTATTTTACCACAACCACGAGCTTTCATACGTATACTTCCGAAAATATATTATGTATAACCTCTAACTGAGCAAAACAAAATGATGCAATTACTGCACCTATCACAATGAGTTTCTTCTCCAAATCATCATTTTTCTTTTCTCCTACTGACACTCGTGGCTCGTAAGATTACGGATCGAGTTTCTAACACAATGCTTTTAATACGCCCTATCAGGTACTGCATGCATCACTTGAAAACAATGGGGGAACACATACCATCGAGGAGAGATAAAAAGAAAAAAAGAAATTGATCCACCTGCCGCAACGTGGAGCCACCTGTTATTATGCTTTTCTTACGGTGAGCACTGTTACGAATATTTACATCTTGCGGTCAAAATTACGTTATTGTTTTGTCTTTGCTTCGAATAAGCAACTTATAATTCGTTTATACATTTATAACTGATTAATTAGAATTTAATTGCAGTTAAATACAGTAAAGTCATTATTAAATAGTAGAATAGACATGTGCTATTTAAGCTATACGACCGATGTTACAACTTAAGGTATATAACCTGTATTCTCAAGAAATAACGATACAAGTTTTACTATAAATTGTAAAATAAAAATAATAAAGGATATTTCAAATCTTTCTTTAAAGGATATACGAAATATTTTTTTAATATTATGTATATACATACCATTCATGTGCAAAACATGATAATATTAAAACTAATAGGATAAAACAAAGTAGAATATGTACATATATATTCAGACCTGGTAAAATATTTTGCATTTGAAGAATGATGGCGCTATAAAATGTACATATATTACATATGAATACATGATTCATTTATAAGATATATAATTTGAGTTAATAATTTATTGTGACTTATTGTAATATATTGTTTTTATGTCTTCATTAAATAAATTGTTATACATTCAAGTAAATTCTGTATATGGCAATATATTATTTATATAATTTATGTTTAATTCTTAAATGGCACTAAACGCTTATCATATAAACAGTGTTGAACACGGGCTTGTAAAATCTTTCATTCTAATTTATTTTCATCATTTCAAACTTTTATCGTTATTAGTGACATTTGAAAACATATTTATAGCAATTTTTATATGCGCACTTAGTTAACGTATGTATAAAGATGTAAATTAGTAAACAGTATCATTTAAGCTCCTATGTAAGTTTGTAAATGTATTTCATCGGAATTGATATACAAAATTGATTATAATAGAAGGAAAATGTAAAAATATTGGAATCATATGTATATGCTTGAATTTTGTTAGTGATAAATATATTTTGATAAGAATTTGTATATAATTTAATCTAACCTAAGAGTATAAGAAGAACATAAAAAAATTTATAAATTTTTTCTATTGAAACTTATTTTTAAGATGGGTTTCTATAAAATTTGTTGATTAATTCAAGATATGAGGTTTGTGACTATGATTAACTTAATAAAAATATTAAAAATCTGAAATTATTAATATGTTTTAGAAGAAATTCTTGCAAATATTCTACAGATATGTATACAAAAAGAATTCTCAAAGTCTTAATAAATCAGAAGTTTTCAAGAACATATACTTCAAATATAAGTACAAATCAAGATAAAAATATTTCTTGGTATTCATTTATAAAACAAAGGAAATGGATTATTCGTATTGGAATTGGAATATCATTATTAACAGCAGTGCAATGGAGGCATTTGAAAAAATATTCATATACAACTGAAGACAACAATGTGTATGACCCAATGAATGTTTTTGTGGTATAAATTTTTTTTATGACATAGCATGATAAACTACATATTTACTAAATGAAATTTGAATTAAGAATTTGATATAAGTGAAAAAATAAAAGTGAAAGAAAATATATATGAAAATTTTATAGGTAAAATGTTATTATTTTTTGCCATTTCGAGTAATAAGTAAGATATGGGGTTGGATAGCCAGTTTGGAATTGCCAGTTAGTTTAAGACCAACTTTATATGGATTTTATGCAAAGACTTTTGATGCTAATTTAGATGAAATTGAATTAAATCTATCAGACTTTCCAAGCCTTGTGGATTTTTTTGTTAGACCACTTAAACATGATGCAAGACCTATTGATCAAACCTCAGACATAGTATGTATTTATATTTTGAATTAAAAAACTAAAGAGATGATAATACTTATTTATAAATTGGTTATAGGTTTCACCTGCTGATGGAGAAGTATTATATTTTGGACCAGTAACTTCCTGTTGGATAAAACAAATAAAAGGTGTAAATTACAATCTTAGACATTTCTTAGGCAGTGTAAAATCACCTCATTTCAATCATAATACAAAGTTTTCAAAGGAAGATGATGATGCTTATATAAAATCTCTTTTACAAAATCCAATGAACCAGCTCTATCAATTAACAGTTTACCTTGCTCCAGGAGATTATCATAGATTTCACAGTCCAGCTGACTGGGAAATAAAGTTTCGTAGACATATTCAAGGTTTATTATTTTTATTTACTTTTTCAATTTATATAAATTAAAGATGATAAAATGTTTGTCTTTGTTTTAGGAAAGTTATTAAGTGTTAATCCCAAGATAGCTCAGTATTTTCCAGATTTATTTTCGTTAAATGAACGTGTAGTATACATTGGTAAATGGATTGGTGGTTTCATGGCTTATGTTGCAGTTGGAGCTACAAATGTAGGTTCCATAAAAGTTTACTGTGATGAAGACTTACATACAAATGTTATTAAGTGGCCTCAGACAAAATCTTGGAATGATGCTAATTTAAGTTGCACACATTTAAGAAAAGGAGAAATGTTTGGTGAATTTAGAATGGGATCTACTATTGTATTATTATTTGAAGCTCCAAAGGACTTAACATTTTGGGTACAAGTAGGACAAACAATAAAAATGGGTCAAGCTTTGAGTGAGTGTGTAGATCAAATTAAAGACAAACAATATAAGCATTCATTATGACAATTAATAATGCGCATTGCGCTTGATTGGAAATATGTTTGGAGAATAGATATATAAAATTTAAAAATAAATTCACGGATCTCGTTATATAAAAGATTTAATTCTTATGACATTAATCATGATTTAAATAAACTTTAATGCAAAGGTGATTATAGAAGGAAATAAAATTAATATTTTTAATATTATAGATTTGTTAAAAATTTAAATTTTATGAAGCCTCAATAAATTTGTAAGCAAAGAACATAATAAATAATCACAGTTTTCATTCAGTGTTTGAAGAAGTCGAATTATTTTTATTAGCATTATTTATGTAGATGTATAAGTATTTTAATAAACACAAGTTCCTTCAATTTCCAAGGTATTAATGTATCTAAAGCAATGTCATCTTGTTTATTTAAAAAAAAACTACATTAAGTGATGATATTTACAATTCTATGGTATGTAATATTTTTTATGTTTATTATATCAAATTTTATAAATGTTGAGCAGACAAATTTAGGTATAAACCTGATATTGTGAATACAAGGAAGCGTATGAAATCGTATGTCATATTCTAAAGGTATAAGCGATTTTAAATGCTTTTTTAATATTTTTATACCACTCATACAATTAAAAAATGTCAGATTTATAAAACTGAAGAAATAAAAATGTTATTAAAACATTTACATTGTAATTATTCGGTAATATATATTTATACTTTTTTAAAAGTTTTTTTAAAGTTTTTCTGTTATTTGTAAACATTACTGAGTTTTATTATTTAAATTTAAAAGTTTTATTATTTATATTATTTCGAGATTACAGATTCTATTTCAAATTACTTTAAAACTAGGAAGATTGGTCTGAAACACTTTGGAGCTTAAAGATTTTGACTTTACAATTCTGGAATCAGGAGATTCGACTTGAATCACTGCTGAGTCGAAGAACCTGGACTTCTATAACTTCAGAATCTTGAGATCTTGTACTGCCGAGGACATATAGGTCAACGTTCTGTTACCGTGACTGTGAAAGTTGAAGTCCTATAACTTCGAGACACTTTAACATAGATTTTATGATTCTGAAATAGTTAGAGGTGAATATTTTCGATTTTTAAATTATCAAATTCAAAATCCACTGTTTTAGGCTGCACATAATTGATAACGGAATTTGTAATGTCTGAGAAATCCTATGACCTCGAGATCACTCAATATCATAGAACCACGGTAGTTCTTGAGTAAATTCATCAACAGTGTAGTAATTTAAATTATATTATTGTCATCGTATTGTTTCTTCTTACCTGAATTAGTAGAACTTTTATTTTTTATACAATCAGGTAACAACGTATTAGTACATTACTTGCTTTTAATTCAATCAACTGGGTTCATTTCTATTCGGTTACATTTCACTCACATTTACAAATTATTCATTCCTAAATTGTTTTATCACTTTTTCAATTTTATCGTGGATCTCAACGTAAATATTACGTACAGCAAACCCATGTTAAACACGTTAACGATACTTAGAGCGATACTTCGTCATCAGAAAGGAAAGGCAATACGGCAGGGGTTGAAAGGTAATGCAGCGAAGTCAAAGCCGTTGTAGCGTGCCTGAATCGCGTAATGTATACGACGCCGTGGTTCAGTAAGCGTCGCGACGCCCACCGCGCACGTTGCGACGTTCATTCGCTCAGTGGCGGTGTTCTCTCGAAGTGCGCCAATTTTGCAAGGGGTTGAATTTCCGAATAGTGCTTCAATCACATCACGTGCACGATTTGAACAGATTCATCGCGTGATTCAAACGTATATACATATTTGAACGAGATCGTAAAAGAAGACGTTGATTCACTTTCTTTTTTTTTTTTTTATTTTCCCTTCAGAGTTGAATTGTAGGGCTAAATGGGTGCTGATGGACATTTTCGAGTGACCTTGTCCCTAAGAAGGGAACCAGCTGCCGGTCCTGTTTACTGCAAGATGGAAACCTCGGCGAGATTTCGACAATTGAAGACAGTGAAACTTAGCTGTGAGGCCACATATCGGCTGGACATCAGCTTCAAACCGCCGCAAGTGTTGGAGTGGGTACAGCAAAATGTGACGATTGATAATGCATTAGCCTTTCGCTCCTTAAGAGGCAATAATTCTTCCACGTCCTCGTCCTCGATCACCATCTATTATTTTCGTTCGCCCTTGCGGGCCTTTTCTTTTTTATCTGATTCTGCAACTCGTTTTATGGCACGAACCCTGCATCCAATAGCAACTTCAGTGTTACAATTGTAATAACAGCGATATCTATACGTTCTTGAGGGTGCAATTCTTCCTTTTAAACCACCTAAGACCCAGTGGTTGGTTATTACTTTTTACACTTGATACACGTTAATTGTTTGTTATACTCCCTTCTTTATCTGATCGAGATATTCACTTTACCGCGTAAATTCGTGATCAGATAAATTTCTGGGACCTAACGCTTGACAAACGAACGTTATCTTTATTTGTTGCTTTCCTCGTAGCTTCTTTTCTTTTTTTTCTTTAATAAATGTTAACTTCATCGAGTAGATCAATTAGTTTTTAGAACGCTTAGTATTGGCTTTTCTAGTTTAATTTCTTTGTGATTTTTTTTTAGAATTCTCTTTTCTAATTTAGAATTTATATTCCACGAATTTAATGCTTTTCTGCTAATACAGATTACATCAGTTTATTTTTTCAATGTATTTAAAAATTTTAATCCTTCGAACGTATCATCCAATATTTGTGGTCTGAGTTGCGAACATTATTATAATTCACAACATAATTCTCGAACGAACTCCAAATCTTTCTAGCTTGTTTGACAGATCAATCGTTCAAGAAGGGATCGTTTTACCCTTCAAAAATGAGGTATACTAAGAGTGAATACGTATGAGGGATTGTCATTTTTTACGACCGCCCAATAAACGTACCTCCTACAATTCGTGAAAAAAGATTGCATTCATTTGCGATGCCCGTCGAAGGGCATAAATCACAGGCAGAAAACAGTGAAATGATATATGCACACCTTGCGAAGGATCAAACTCGTATACCATGCATACGTTGTTGCAAATGCTTGCATTTTGTTCTGCACAGGCATGATAATCGCAACATATGCGTACAAGTACACGCGTTTAATGTACACCCATTGTTTGTTTTTCTGTCGATTAAATATACAAGTGAATTATATTTTTTTTTCTAAAACAAGATATTTCATTATATGTTAGCGTTATTATTAGACTGCGAATTTGTATACGCTTGTAAAAGATTCAAATACGCGAAAAAATATAGAATGCACATAATATGCAAAAATGTACAACATATCTAAGTATAGTACACGTTACATTGTTTATAGGATGAGATAGATCTCTTTAAGTTCCGTTTCTGTGGCTGTCCTTATTAAGATTCGAATTTGCATAAAAATTCGCAGTCTAGTTATTATAACGAATTCTTTACGACGGAATAATACGGGTATAATACGTCCCTCGCAATAGGATTAACGAGAAGAATAGCGGGTATTATGTATCATTAATGCATATAATATGGACAAAATTGTATACATCCCGATGGGAATGTCAAAGTTACTCAATTTTCAACATCGAATGACGTAGCTAAAACAGACTTGTCATATTACTCCTTGACGGGGAACACATTTTTGCTCGAACGTCCAAAGATCGACCGCCCTCCCTTCAACGATCCTTCTGACCTTATAAAACATTATATATTTTATGGTTGTAGAAAAGCGATTTTAAGAGTTGAGAAAAATGAAACGACCCTGGGAAAGATCTATCTTTATCTAGCGATTCCTGGGAACTTGTCGTTAAAGGAGAATCAAGGGGGGGCAGGGGGCTAAAGCGAAGCCGAGAAAGGATCGTCCCATTGGATACTGCTTTCGAATGATTATAGCGGTTTCTGAACAACGATCTTTATGGTTTAACCGGATCAGATGAGAATCGACGATAAGTCTTAATTCATAGATGATATATTCCGAGGATCGAGGATTACGAAATGTCACTGTGCCGGAATATTAATAGCCTTTTGTTGGACGTAATACAGGAAATAACCGGGCCCGATGATAAACGCGTGGACGTTAAAGTCTCATTTTCCACTACTTTATAGAGGATCACTCGGTTAGAATGACTTAGCTAGCCCTTTATCGTTTACGGTGACCTCAAAGAAACGCATCGGAAGTTTTAAATGCTCTTTTTTCAAGCCTGAATAATTGCGACTTAATTAGAGTCGCAAAGTGTTTCTTATAATTAAAATTATATGCACGTATATCGTAGATTGTAGATGGAGTGGCCTAAGAAAATAGTTAAACAATCTATTATCGGTATACACATCTTAATTTTAACAACTGTCAAAGTGGTAAAAATGATGTAAATTTACCGTGTTGCAGTTTGAGGAATTTTTCATTATTTTCTGGAAGAAGTATGAATAAAGATCTGTTTCCCCATGCAAAATATGTTGTTATATATTTATATTTTATATTTCACGTACAATATTTTCATATAATTTTCAATTTGATGCTTTCAGTGTAAATAGTCATTGGCACTTTTAACGTTAATGACCGTAAAATGGAAAAAAGAATACGTTAAAGCAGATGTGAAAGTTAATCATGCACGAAACGGTCGAGACAGAAACAGGTGTTCGTTTCAAGTCAGATTTTTATTTTAGCTTTAAGCAAATGTGTTCCAGATCACCCTGTAGAGTTTTTAATGCGCCGTTCTCATGAAAGAAGGAAAAGAAACACTGAATTTATGATGAAATTTACCTGGGAAAGATGGAAAACGTGAAGAAGGATGATTATAAGAAATTCATACACCCGTGGGAGTTGAGGAGCATGTCTGGAAGTAACGGATTAAGTTTTCTAACAGAACCAACCTGTCGGCGGTCGAGTGTTTGTCCAAACAATGTTCGTAACTGAATGATGCTTGTAAAATAAACGTTTACACACGGTGTTGAACGCTGTTGTCTACGAAGAGTCTTGAGGTACAGAGGAGTACGAGGAACCGTTGAATTAGATTTTAAGAATAAATCAGGGTTACTAAGTTAATAATCGGAGCTTACTTTTATGGATAAACGGATCTGTTGGAAAAATGAAAATTGTTAACTTTACTCGAAGCAGTGAAACCTTTTGAAAAAAAAAAAGGAAACGCAGTGGACCTTATTAAATAAAAATAAAAAAACAATTGCACTAAAGTATAAACATCTCTTATACATTGTATATTTGAAAATCGTTACGAACTTTTTTGAACAACCTAATACAATGTTATTCGACAATCATGTATAGGTCTCTTTTTAAACATTGAAATATCTGGCATTGTTTCATTTCTCAAAATATGTCGAAATATTCGATATTTTACACGACCTTTCATTTTCTAAGCGAAGCTAGAAAGTTTTAAGGACTTCGTGAAAATCTAATAGCAATCTAATTTGTTCTTTCTCAAGAGGCGTTATTAATTTAAGATAATTAAGCTTCAATTTAATTCGAACGTTTTGAAATACTGGATAGGATATTTTAATTTAAGGAGAGCAGATGCACGAATGCGCCAGGTAAGAGGTGAGAGTACACCAGGTGTTGTCCAAGTATGTGTATATGTATATCCGTAGCGATACGTGTATCGCCTTGAACTGTAAAACTTGCGAATCGATTACGATTTTCATTCGTTTAATGCTCGAAACAACCGACTTGTGCTGGATGCACACGAATGTAAGATCGTCACGTTGATAAAAGCAACGATTCGTGCAAACATTCGTTGAAGAGACGTTTTAAAACTGATGGATTGCGGGCAACGAGGATGAACGATGGAACTTATCGTTTTTGAAAAAAAATATTTTACGAGCCGCCGAGAACATTTACGGAAACTCTCGAGCTTCCGTTACATACATAAACGTGTATAGTTCTGAGTTTATTATACTTTTTCTTCGAAATACGGCACTCGGACTTAGTTCGTTCTGCACACAGCCTGTGTTCAAAAGATAGCAACGATACGCAATGGAAACAAATGTTGGAATACAGTTTGAACGTTTCGATGATAAGAAATTAACAAACGCAGTGACGTACACTCGTGTCGCCGTTATAATTGACACATCAAACATTCTTCTTTCAAAATCAAATTCCGAACTCTCGTTTCGACGATCGTGTCATGAAAAGGATAATAAAGGTACATACATATTTAGTTCATCCAGTATGTAGCATGAATGTTCGATAGAGTGTATCGGTTGCTTCGAAATTTTTCTTCCCGGAACTGCATATCTGCTATTGTATGCCAACGCATAATATTATCTTAAGTTAGGACTACCTACTCATCCTCCAGTAAACATCCCAAAATCCTTTCCCGACACCCGATGATTTCACCCTCCTAAGTCATTTCTGAACCTTGTCCGCAACACCTCATCCCTTACTATCCCAAAACAACGCCCAACTCTCCATTTTAAAGTTATAAAAGCCCCGAATCCTTGCCTGGAAAAAAAAGAACAGTTTGGATCGTCTTAGGACTTACGTCTGTACCGAATCTTACTCCGATATTAAGATAAAACCTTCGTCTTTTATTTCGCTGGAAGTTGCATTACTTTTATACACAAAAATAACCTGCGAACTACGACGGAATACAACACCACTATATTGCTAGCCTTCGCGAAGTCCCGAAGTTGGATGTAGAGCATCGGTAGTGAATCGAATGAAAATTTCATCGACGGACACCGATAACGTTCGACGTTGGATACATAGGCCCACGGCGATAAATAATTGCGATCGTGGCTCTGGACGTATCGTGCTTTCGTTTCGAAGAGATGTCGTTACACGGCGAAGTAGACACGTCAGGATACGGAGGTAACCGTACACGATCGGTTTTGAAATATCGACTGGTGCTACGCGTTGCGGCCCGGTTACTTCTTCCAACGCGCGTTCTAAGCAAGAAAATCGGGCTCCGGTTGTAACACGAATAGCGGCTAAAATTACATGTCGGCAATTACAATATGCAGAGCGTTGCTGACGCCAGGGAACACGACCCTGGCTTCGCATGGATAATATTAAGTAACAGCGGCCGATTAGTTGACGGGGAAAATCCCATGCGGTGTTCAAGGGGTCGAATTCTCCGGAAAATATCACACCTAATTGCAAGAAGTTGTAGGAATCTTTTTAACCCTTTGAGTGCTAAAGACGTAAATATACGCCTTCACAAGTCCATCAATATATACGAAAGGCGTAAATATACGTCCTCTGTATTTCTTTACTATAACACCTTTATTACTGTTTTAATGATTAATTCAACATAGAACTTGTCCTATGTAACATAGCAACTAAATACGCCATTATTACTTTGTCATGATTATTTTTAATCCCTAAGAATGGTATCAAACTTCCGGGTACTGTTTTGGTCACTAGTCAGTGGACAACCAGTTGCAATGACTGACATACGAAAAACACGCCGTCCATATTGATGGATTCGTCCGAGAGCGCGCCGCAGTCAAAGGGTTAATCATTTGTTTGCACCCGCTGTGAGTCGAAAACGGACCGTCGGAAATTACCTTCGAGATGCGAGGTCGTTTCGTTTGTTGCTTGCTTTTATCGCCTAAACTTATTCTACAATATTCAAACTGTGTCCAAAAATTTTGTTCAATTCAGTGTCATCGATATTTTTTAAACAGCGCAGGATGTAGGCGTGACAACCGAGAGTTGAATTTCATGGAGGAACGTAACAGGGCGAGAAAATTGCGGGATTTTGTTTGTATTTCAAGGTAAGCGGGTAAATTATTGGAGGAACGATACTTGGAAAAATCGTAAGCTTTTTATTGACTTGAAACAATATTTAATTGAGAATGGGAAACGAATGAGAATAAACGTACGACGCTCGGTTTTGTTACCGGTAAGTAATTAGCTCAGGGATAAGTGTCCGTAATATCACGCGGTGTTCGAGCAGTAAATGTTGATACGCCGTCCGATAAAGTTTTAAGGAGGTACATTTCGATCCCGCAAATTATTCTGCAAATTGCACGACGATCAATGTGAAATTGGTTTCCTTTTCTTGTATACCGGCGCACGCTAGTATTTGTAAAAATGCTCTACCCTTTGTTTCGGAATATATTCTTTGTTTTGTCGCTGAACGCTTCGCTAAAAAGCACTTCGTATCCGATCTGTCCGCTAGATTTTTATAGATTATTTTCCGGCTGATGTAGGAGAAACATATTCCGACGGAAAATGTTCCATCCCCCTCGCGAGCATTGTTCACGAATCCGAGTAAAGGGTGTGTCTTCACTCGGATAAATAAATATCAGTGGAGAAAATTCGGCTTGAATTTCAACCTGCTTGTCGCATCGTTAAAATCGCACAGATTTTTCAACGTCTTAAGGTCGTAGCTGATTAACTTGGATCACGCGACGTACCGGTACGCTTTTCTTGGGAACAGATCAATTAACGGGGTTCTCAGCTTTCCCATTTCATCACGCACGTTCTCTTCTAAGCCTCGACACCGATAAAACATATTTAATGTTCGGTGTGTGCAAAATAAAGGAAATTAAATCAGCATCTTTAAGAGCAAATAAAATTTCGTACGGTTCACACGTCGACGATATTCCATGAGACGAACCCACGTTTAAGGTCCACGGCGTTCTCGAAATGTCTGCAGCCATTCTGTTTGATATTGGAGTGCCCACGAGATCTGTCGATATATTGGTATGGGTACGGGTAGACGCGAAAATAACATGGAACGTAGGACTTCTTTTACCTTTTAGGTTCAATACTCTCTCGATAGCATTCGACGATTGAAATTTGAGCCCCCTCCTCCAGCGTGATGCTTCTCGCGAGCGAAACTGTAATTTTACGTACTTATCGAACTCTTCGTTCCTGGCAAAAGTCGATCAGATGCTCGATAACGTTGAATGCTCGTGACTTGCGTCAATAAATATTGAATAGCGACCGCTGTGAAAGCACTGGTCGTACGAACGATGCGAAAAAAAACTTATTTGCAAAACTTTTGCGCGCGTGTGTGTGCGCGTGTGAGAAAGGGAAACATTATCTATGCAAATTTCTGTTCAAACTGTTTGTTATTGCCCAGTCATTTGCTAAATAAAATAAATTTAAATTTGACGCACGTAATAGTCGCTCGAAACATGATTTCGTGTTAATTTCTGGTTACCCCAGTTATCTTGCTGACCGAAAATTTATTTGCTACGTTCAAATTTACCTCATTTTGTAAGTATAATTTTTTCACCTACATGATATTTCAGTAAGCAAGTAATATCTGTGTTTAATTAACGTTTAACGCGTACATCTAAAATATACGTTTCGACATATTTTTATTTACTTTTTATTGTGCTTTAAATTCGCTTCGTTAATTAATTTATTCGTGTATTATTCAAACGGAAGTGGAGGGTGGTAATAAAAATTGTTTATTCATTCATCCACTCGTTTTTCGCAGAAACGTCTGACACATTAAAAATTCCATCAATATCGAAGCTGGTAATCCAAGGTTAACGTGTAACAATGTAATATGAAATATACGCGTGTACAAAATTGCCGAGTATAATTTACGTCGTTCAAAGTTCTGAAAAGTCGATCTAATCTAAGTCTTTTTCGACTGCTAACATTTACACACAAACTGTGAGAAGTTTCGCAATATTAAACTTCCTACCTAACCATCCAGGATCTAATTATTCTCAGCAATGAATACTTAAGAACAACGCGTTACCTGCGTACCTAATAATTCATTTCTCGTAAGACTGACAAATTAGCGATCGAAACTTTTTAGTTGACTCGAAATTAAAGTTGAACAAGTCGTGCGCAAGCACGTTGTTTCATGAGAACGAAGCACGGTGCAAAACGTGTTACGATAATTTGTTAACGCAAACCGATTCATTCTGAAACGATGAACGCAAATCAGTAGTAATGAGACTAATAAGTCAAACGACCGAGAAGTCTGCTCTAAACGAGGGGTAACTACTTCCATTTGCAACTTTCTTCGTACACTTTCAGAAATGTCAGAGACAATGATTATACACCGATACTAATGCATCGACTGCGGAATTTTTTTTGCATTTGTGGGAAATTTAACACTTAGCCGATCGAATGGGGAGATCTCCAATTTTTTCTTTGACAAAGCAGTGCCATTCATTTTATTTGCTTTTGTTATTAGTCAGTCTTGAACTAGTACTGTTCATAAATTTTCCAAAATACAATTTTTAATAAACTCAACACCAGCTTAGGACCAATTAATAACAAAAGTAAATAGAATCAATGGCGCTGCTTTGTCAAGGAAGAAATGGGAGATCTCCGCACTCGGTTGGCTAAGCGTTAATATTAATACAAGTTCTAAAATTCATGTACCAAATTAAATCTAAAAAAATTCTAAAATGTACGCATTGGCGATGTTTCAGTAGTTGAATCTCTCGTTTGAAAACACACAGTTAGAAAAACAAAAGAATTTTGTCGTAGACCTGTAAAGCTCGAGTTATTTCCAAAAATATGTTTGAGATCTTTCAGACCTGTATGATGATTTTGATGGTCTTAGTACACGATGATACTCGAGAACCGATAACAGATACATGTATCAGCCGGTGATGCGTTTCAAAGAAATCCAGCGAAGTGGCGTGTTTATAAGGTGGGTGAATTGGAAAAAAAAAGGAAGAGGTCTGTCGGCGAAGTGGTGTAAAGACATACCGGCTCGGCAGCGTCGTATAACGGGCAAGAAACCGGGTCACAGAATAAAAAACATTCTACTTTCGAAAGTATTATAAACTCGTGGAACTAGAACAACAGCACACTTCCACGGTGGTCTATGGCATCAGCTAATTGATGTAAAAAGGAAGAAAAACGGGACACGAAGGGAAACGAAAAAAAAAAACAAGAATTTCAGCTAAATTACAGACAGATTTCGTTAATCCTTTACTTACGAATTGTGGAACATTATGCATATTGTTTGTATAGAAGCTCGTGTAAAAGAAGGATCAGATGTATGTCTAATTCTACTTGAACGTCACGTAAACTTGGAACCACTGTAACATCGGAATCACGTGAAAATCGAAAGTTATTCGTGATTCATTAAAAAATTCATCGATAAGAATACAGAACGTTTCGCGAATAAACACGAATAAAGTGTTAAAGCGTAAAGGATAGCTCCGCAAATTCCTTGGTTTACGACGATCCGCAAAGTGTCGCGTGCAAGCGTTTGCACCGAAGAACACCTTCGTTTATCGTGACAAGAGTCAGCGATTTTCGTGGCTTTGTTAGAAAACCGTGTCCCCCCGAAAAGCGCGACCCCGGCTTAGAGATTCGATTAGAGGCTCGTGTGTACCTTTACTTAACTTCATCGAAAGCTTCGGCTTCTCTTTCTCGCGATTCAGCTACAGGAAGCGATTCGGCGCCAGCTTTCTGTCAAACGTTTCTGCTTAAACGTAAACGCATCCAACAATAAGAAGAACGAGCCACTATTTGCCAAAGGCCTTGCTTTGATCTCGCGCCGTTCAACGCCGACTTGTCTCTCCTGCTTTATTTCGTGGATAACAGCAACAACAAGAAGAAGGAGAATAAAGAAAGGATGGAGGAGAGAAAACGGAAATGGACTAAAAATACAAGTTCGTGAATAGATTTTGTTTCACAGGCAGATCGTTTTACAAAAGGTTTTGTCTCCTTCTTCGCCGTCACTCTGCCCTCCTATGCTTCTCAAGTACCTGCTGATTGGCTAATCGGAAATTAATCCCTGCCGTTAGATCAATTTAAGCGTGTGCAGCGAATTACTTCAATACACGTTGCTCGATACCGATGAATTATGTTACGTGTACTCGTTCAAACAAGATAATCTATAAGCACGTGCGACGAGTTTGCTGGGTAATATTGTGCCTAGCTATAAAAACGATACCACAGAATGTGGCTTGCAAAGAGCGGTATAGCACCACGGGAGACGTTATAAGGCTGAGAAACTTATTGCCCTACTTTCGCGTGCTACCTTCTGAATAATATAAATTCTTGAAAAAAGTATAACGCACACTATAGATTGCCATCAAAAATTGTTCACTCTCGAACCCTTTCGAGTAAAATGGAATAGAAGAGAGTAGTATATAGTAATCTTTATCGTTTTCATCGAAGGATTACGAACGAGCTCCGTTTACTATTTTATATTTCCTTATTTTAATTGTAACTAAATAGCACAGACCCGCATTACATTAATGTTACACAAATTATGTATAAACTAGTCTCGAACTCTATACTGAGATAAATTCATAAAAAAGGAGTCGGTACACTCGAGGGAATCAAAAGTGTATAGGTGTGGTAATTACTTTCTATGCAAGCAATAAGTTTAGAGAGGTTTAAGGAATCGGACTAGGTAATGAAATACCTTAAACTAGCATCAATTGTCGAAAACCCAATAGCATTCGGTAATAGCTTTTCAACGATTTAGGTCGCGGAGCAGCGAACCTGATAATCGGAAACAATTTAACGAATTAATTAAACTTTCATCTCTGAGACGCGTGTTTGGAATGTTTGAAACGCGTTCAAAACGAAAGATGCACTGAATTACAAACAGGATGCTCTCACCTACGCGAGCGAAAATATATTTCCTCGCAGGTAGCGCGTGATCTATCAAAGTCGCTGTTCCGAGAGTCTCTCTCTCTCTCTTCCTTGTTCTCAAGCAGTGATGGATCCAGAGGAGACTGACACCCTCTCCAACAGTAACGAAATCTAAAAATGTTATACGTTATCCTGAAAAACTTGTTAAATGTACGCTTAAAGTGTCGTTAATTTATAATTATTGTGTCGTTCACGATTGCATGCTTAACACTTTGACTGCCACTTTGGTCATAAATGACCAGCCATTGTTTCTTTTGTGACGCCATGGTGGTCATCGGTGACCGGAGCGTTTCAACTGCTTACAATTGTAACAGTTGAATAAAAATTGACAGTTAGCGCATTTTGAACATTGCCACTAATTAGAGGACACTTTGAAATAAACAGTGTCCCATTGAACGATTAACAATTTTTATTAGAACATCAAAAATAAAAGATTAATTTCTATGAAATTTTGCATCTAGCGGTGTACTCCCGTGGCGTCCTGAGCGAAATATGTGATTTCGACGTGGCAGTCAAAGGGTTAACGAACGCGTCCGCTCATTTACACTTACTTATTTAACCGTTTGAGCTTCTTTCTTATTTCCCAATCGAAAATTGCCAAGCGGCGCGATAGCGTTTGTCGTATTCCGTGTCGAAAAATGCCAAAGAGCGCGATTTCGCTGTTTTTCATTTACACGAAATAAATATTTCCTACAGTTTAGTTTTTATCCGACATTCTCCTGAGAAATAAATTACTCCAATTTCATCTTTTTTTACCTAAGACTGAAGGGTAACCGTAAAGTCGCGCATCGAAAGAAACCAAGTCTGATTATGACAGGACAGAAGAAGTGCGATCGCTTGGCACTCAAACGGTTAAGCTATAGTATAGTATCATATAGAAATGTTAAAATACGAATCGCAAGCAAACTTCGAATCGTACAAAAACGTACGTATGTGAGTAAGTACTTTTACACGTTTCATCTTCCTACTAAGGCTTCTGGATCAGCCGCTGTTCTCGAAAAGAGTGCCTGCATTTTATACTCGCAATCAGCTAGAGTCGATTCCCGTGGTAGAACGTGCAGGAACAGAAAACTGACACAGACAAGGGTGTTCCGCTTTAACCCATTGACTGCCACGCAAATTTAGCGCGTCTAGCCCTGGGTGTCATGATTTTATCTTAAAGAAGAGATGAAGTTTTACAAAATATAATAATATTAATAATTTTAATAGTTTTTAATAAAAATTGCTAATTAATATGTTCTCTACACTATATATATTTTTCATTGATCCTTTATAATATTTCTTAACTCAAATGGTCATTTGTAACCAATCTAAACTTGCAGCACACGCTACGAGATATCTCGTAGCTGGCTGTTCTGATACGTAAGCTCGCTACGAGATATCTGTCAATAGTTGGCAGCCAATGGGTTAAGCTGAACATCGTAAACCCCGAACGAAGATTTTACCTAACGTTGGTGCTGCGTATCGTAACCTTCTAATCCTGGCGGTCACAAAAGCGGAAGACAAGGATATAAACGCGCTAAATGAACACTTTGCTTTACTTCGCGAGCCAGAGATAATTGGTCTGCACCGCGAAAGAGAGGGCAGGGGAACAGATAAAGAAAGGAACGTACGATACTTCGACGCGAACAAAGGGCAGAGTTTTATGAATAGAGAAACAGAAGAGCCATCCTGTCGAGTTCGTCAGAGGCATTATTTTCAATACGACTTCTCCTTTTTTTTCCCATCGCTTCTTTTTCTCATTGAAAACTGCACTGAAACGTTGACGAGTGAAACAGGCTGACTTCATCCGGAGTGTCTTACATCTGTTTCTATTCGCATGCGATGCGCGTCTGATAATAAGATGCTGCGATGCCTAAGTCTGACTAATTTCGTGGTTAATCTCTAGATCGTATCGTTTTACGTCTATGCCGCTACTGTGAGTGCGCGTTGCAACTGTCTATAGTCCATCCAGATAAATAGTATGGCTGTAAATTAACGTATTAAGCATTGCTGTGTTTGATATTGCCGCGTTTATTATTAGGGCCGAATATGGAACTTTCACTGGCTCGGTTTGAAGTGAAAAACTAACGAGAAAAAGCTGGTATCTTTAGTTTTGATAATGAAAAGAGCAAAACTGAACTATTACTTATCGATTGTTCGAAACTAAGGAACAAGCAATGTTTGATGGGCGAAACTGTGCAACGATTAGCTTTCGCGCATCGTTCTGACTTAAACTACCGTCGCAAATGGGTGTTAAGTGCTATCTCTGTGAACTTCCACTTTTTACACTATCCTCTAAAAAAGCTTTCCCTTGTAAAATTAACCAGACACGATTCCTTTCATTAAATTAAGAGCAAAAAACCTCGGAGAGGATTAATCGAAGGGACCGAGTGTGTTTCTCGGTCGAGCTAGGCGAAGAAGAAGGAAAACAGCAGTCGATGCTGCGATACATATGACCTAGGATCCGTTACATTTTTCACGAACGGTAATAGAACCGTATCGATCGACCAGTATACCTGCGCCTTCAGGTATTACTCGTAATTTGCCATCGAGAACCTCCTTTTCGGTTCGTATCGGTAACAGCTACTCGTATCGGTACATCCGTCAGCTATTCCGCTAAAACGATTCCGTGATTGCGATTGATCGATGTCTCGGTAACGATCCGATTGTATCGTGTTGTCCAGTTATATGGCCACCGTTCAGGATCAAGATTGACCGACGTTATCCGACCGGTTCATGCTGATTTGCGAACGACGCGAATAAAAGGTGAGAAACAAAGACGGTTAGTCTATAATACAATTTGATTCTTAATCAAAGTTCATTCCATTTCTACCTACGCGTGTAAACATACGTGTATAATTTTTGGTAATAGGCACGCGTATCGTACTTATTTCTGTTTTATCTGATTCATGAGCTGAGAGGGTTTAACGTTCCGTAAATTTTGTTTGTAGTCAAAAGTGTACCGTGCTTCGAAAAAGTTAAGAACCACTGCTACCGCGTACTATCTACGTTACAGAATTTATTTCTATGCGTTTCCTAATACTAGAAACCAATAGAAATAACTCGTCGCCATATAAGCGGGGACAATACTGTAACGTTGCCCTAGAAAGCTTTTAGTTTCGCCCCACGTGCAAGCCCCCGTTTCAGGTTTTACGGGTCGCAACCAGGACCAGCGCAGTGACTACGAATCTCGACTTTACGATTTCGTCGCGAGCATTAGACAACATGCGCAGCTTGTTTAAATGTTTAAGCAGGACGCCTTTGAGCATCCCGGCGTCGAGCAATCGCTGCGTTCCCGGAGACGCGGAAAGGAATCGGAAGCTTTATTGAAACTCGGGAACGTAAACTTTGCTATGAATATTGCATGATTCCAGTGGCACACACGGAGAAACGGAATTTATTTTTCAACAATCTGAATTCGTTATTCGAATTGTATGACAATTTGATAAATTTAATTTTCTCTTGGAAACTTAAAGATTTTAAAGGAACGGATATAAAGAGAAATGCAAGCGTCGAGCGAGGACATACTTTTCTGCAAAATATTATAACAGAATCTTCCTTATCCGAACACGCGTTATCCGAATGCTGTATCTGATATTTTACCATCCGGACATGGTGTTGTCTAACAAATAATTCTTCATTCTTTTAAAATTATGAAATTTATTTTAATTTTCACTTTCACAAATGAAATTCGGTATCAGAAAAAAGTAATTGTTTTATTATTCGAAAATTCTTTTACTACCATTTTCTACCTATTATTTCATACGTGGAAGGCTCTACGGCCTACGCTAAAACCTCCAACGTAAGCAATTCAAACGTTAACGCGAAATCTTTAAAGCCAGCCGACTGTACGTTACCGAATAATTATACATGCTTTTGCGTCACGAGAACTCATTTCTAACACGTGAGTGATGATCGACATTGATATGCGTAAAGTTCATTGGCACGCGGCTCGTTTCGCTTCTGCAAAACACTGACGCGAAGCCAAATCGCGATTACCATGCGGAATTTATTAATATTTTAACCTGCATCATTTGCATATATACACTTATGTTTGTAGAACCGACACTTTCCTTGAAACGGTATAAGATTACATTTCTTACAAGCGAAGTGTTTTTCTTCTATTTTTCCTTTTTTTTTTTAGCAATTTAAAAAGAGAAGCATTTAAAGAACGCTTGAAATAACGTTTCGTGATATTCGCTAGTTTGTAGAAATTTTATTTTTAGCGACGACTAAACACGTTAGAAAACGAATAAAAGTTCACGATACCCCGGTAATACCAAATTAACACGTTCGAGTGAGTTTCTCGCCGGGCTCAAATCCAATTGCATATAAAACTGGGATAAAATAAGAAAAATATAAAAACAGCAAAAATTTTAACTTTTAATTTTTATTTTATGTATTTTATATTCATATATATATTATACTTCAATGCTTATTTCATTGAATTCCTTTTAGAATTCCAATTTAAAATCTTACTTAACTTTAAGAGCGTTAACCCTTAACCCTAACGTGTTAACCCTTTGCACTCGAGAGGCGACTGTTAGTCGTCTAACGATACTAACTTCAAAAATTTTCAAATTCGAAATATTTGCTAAGATTCGCCTATATTAATTGTCATTTAGTTTAGTTAAACGATATACTAAAAATTACGTGTACGACTATTTAACCTCTAGGCCTGACTAATAAACAAATTATTTGAAGTCTGAAAATTTGAGAAATTATCATTTGGTGACTAATAGCCGCCTCTCGGGCGCAAAAGGTTAAACGATACTGGGAATGCTATACAGGTGACATTAATTGCAGAAAACGTATTAAAAAAAAATATTTTAAGAAATTCCTGTTATTTACGACAAGCATTTTCATTGAAAATTATATAACGAAACAACACCATCGTTTAATCATTCCTCCTCACACCTTAGTTATTTATATTTTCAATTTGATCGATCAACTGTTCATCCCAAAAAGCGTTCCTCTTTGTTTAATTAGAATATGACATTTACACAATACCAGTCGTTACGGGTACGAAGAATGGTGAAGGGATGGTAAAAATCATTAAAATTCAACAATTTGCAGCGCGTCGAGATGTCGCGACTATTTTGCAGATGACTGCTGCTCCATGCGGCGTAGTACGTGCCACGTTGGTGCAACAATAGAGGCCGGAAACGAGATTCAGAATCTCGAATACTGGCCGGCCGAAGATGCAAATGAATTTGTAGCACGATTCTGTAACCGTTGCCTAACCCTCGACGCGAGTCGCTCCTATCGATTTGTGATCAAATCAGAGTTGCCCCGATGCCTGACTACAATTGAAACTAAAGAGCACCCGATTCGATTAACCTTTCGGTAGACTTTCAAATTTCCGTGTTTGTCGCAGCGGCAGAACCCGTTCCCCTCCTCCTCTGTTCCGCGCCACCATATTCAGGAAGCAAGGTATCACTTCAATGGGAGAAGATTAACGAGGCGAAAGATTAAGATGCGTGCTAGCGTGGAATCGTTCAAGGCATCTGTGAGGCGAGCCGGTTCACAGAATGCCATGCATCAAGTATTTTCTAGACTGCTGTCAACGAAGGAAAATCTGAATAAAGGCGGCGAAGTTCAGCCAGAGGTGGTAACGAAGAGACGATTGATATTATAAAAAGAAAAAAGGAACAGAAATAAATGTAACGTCGAAGGGGTCAGACGTGTTGTCTTATTCTTGAGTTTCATTTTAATTTTTAATATGCGCGATGTAGAGGGGTGAAAACGTGCAAAAAGTAAATTGATTGCGTGGCAAACGTAATCTGTTTATTTAGCGATTACTTATAGGCTCGATCAACGAATTCATGAATTCATGAATAGTTCTGAATCAATTTATTGCGGGAAACTTCGTTAAGACGAAAACCAGGTCGATCTCGCAGAAGTAATCAAGAAACAAAGCTGTGTCTCAGTATTTCCTATCCCTTTTTAAATTTCGACCTCGTTTCACAATAATTAAACAAGCATCTCGCCGTGTAAAAAACATTTTTAATAAATCGAGGAAACAAATTCTGTAAACAAAGTTATAGATCCTCGATATTAATGTAGCACAGTAGACTTCCGATTATCCGATCTCCGCTTTAAATCGGCTGTATTTTTATTGACAAGAACAGAATCGACCGGCAAAATTATTGACGCATTCTGTAATTATTCATTTTCATCCAATTAAGTGTATTTATGTACTTCTTGTCATATTGATCATTGGTTGCACAGTATTCCTTTGACTAATATTATTTGCAATTCGTATTAATTTTTTGAATTAATAGATTCCATACCTTTGGTAAAATGTACATTCCCTACACCATCAGAAAACTTGCGTTACTCTAGGATTAATCGATCAATCGTTTACCCAGTCAGAGAGCCGAGAAAGCGGAAGTCCACGTTAACACTTTACCGACCGGAACTATATTAACCTATTAACCCTTTGCACTCGTATGTCTCAGCGTATGCGACGTCATACATTTTATGAAGTATGATTTTGTGTACATATATGTAAATATAAATGTATGAACATTATATTTTTGGATTGCTCTGCTGGAATGTATTTTATAAAAATTTGTATCTGTATAAATAAATATTTTGCGGAATTTTCATTTTTTTTTTTTAATTATACTCATGAAATGTTACAGCTAGATATGCTAATAATGTATTGGAAAAGTTTTGTTTTGATTGAACAAAAAAATAAATTCCGAGTTGGCGGTAATTCATGGTCATATTGAATTCGAGTGCGAAGGGTTAATTGGCTGTTTACATGCATCAGTTTGTAAGTTTTGTAATGTTCCTTTACACGGATATTGTATACATATTTCATTGTGATCAATTTATTAGCGATGCATCCGCACCAAAATAAGCCGGTTGGGAGTGTGTATGCAATAAGTTGAGCCACGAGCAGTCGGTAAACCGTTAATCGATATTATCGTTCATAATCCTTTTCTCGTTCTGCTTTCATTCTGTTGCAACGATCGTGATCGCATGAAACTCACCTAAACGATGGTCTTCCAATTCACAGGTCCCTCAGCATAGGAGGCAAACAAGTGGAAACGATCGAGCGTACACGAGACGGGACAGCCTGCGCGTACAGCGCTTATCACAGCACCAAGGGTATACCAGCGAGTGCCCGTGGTCACCGCGAAGAATTGCCGATCGCCATGCGTGTCCAGGGTTCCGGTTACCTTACCACTTGTCTGCAGATCAAATATTACCGGCAGGATGATCAAAGCCATTGCGAATGGGGCGCCAGATTACACTGTATCGAGTTGGATTGCTCGAGCGTTGAAGGTAGATTAGTTACGGTGGATCGAGAAACTTATCGGAAACTCGGCATAGAATCCTAGCAATCGGTAAGCGTTAACGTTATAAAGGCCATCACGTAGCGAGAACGGCTAATTTTTGATTCTTCTCGCAAGAAAATGCTAATGATATGCGACTTTATCTATTCTGGTTGGTTCGTTTTCAACTCTAATTGTTTGTCGACCAACTAAGAAAAGCGTAACGCGCACGAGAAACTTTCTGTTTGAAATTTTTCATATTATTGCAAAAGAAAACGTGCATCGTCCTGTATCTTTCACGGCGTTTTAACACTATTCCTACCGACGCTTCACGTATACCTATTTCTATCGCGACATTCCCACGTAAGATAGACTACAAATTTTTCTCAGAAACTAAACAATGAAAAAAGAAGTGAATATTGAAAAATGTATTATAGAAATATTTTTAAACTTTAACGATCATTTAACGCTTCTTAAAAGCATAAAATATAGTAACTTGCGATATTGGCATATTCTCGAATCTCTTCTCTTTCTTTTAACCCTTTGCACTCGAGAGATAATCGTCACTCATCTAATGATATAAACTTCAAACATTTTCAAATTCAGAATATTTACCAAGATTCGCCTATACCGAACGTCATTTAGTTTAGTTGAGCAGAATTTGAAATTTACATATATGACTGTATAATCTCTGAATCTGACTAATGGAGAAACTAATTAAAATCAGAAAATTTTCGAAGCTATCACTTGGTGATTAACAGTCACCTCTCGAGCGCAAAGGGTTAAGCCAAGATCGACCTTTTTATCGTTTCTAATTTTCAAGCCATACTTCGTTTTCATGTTTTTTTACAAGAATCACCCACTAGTTATTGGAAATTAAAATACGTGTTAGCCGGTGTTAACGAACGATGGACCCGTATTGTCAGGATAATTAAAATGTAATTTTATTCGCCTATTTTTCCATATCGAGAAACATATTTGTATGTACATACATATATCAAGAGCATACATGTATATGTATATAGCGTCATTGTAAACAGGTATAGAGAATAGAGTTAATTGTTATGAATATATGTGTATGTTATTTAAACGACGCTGTACAGTTATATGTATGTATCAAGTCGTTAAAGAACTCGTTTTTCAACGAATGGTTAAGGAATCGATTAAGAGAATACTCAAGAAGTATAAACATACTAAATAGAATGTAGTCTAAAAATGTTCTTGGTGCAAAATCTACTTGTAATATTTTTGTAATATAAATAACAGTTCAGAAATTAAGCATTCTATGCTTGGTGACCAACAATATAACATACACATTTTATTTGCCTAATGATAAAAGAATTGAGAACTGTAATAAATGAATTTCAATACTACTGTTATACTACTATTAATTGAAGTTACTATTGTAATGTTAATTTGAACTTAAATACATTTGCCCACGTAATACACGTGCAAAATATGCGAATATTTATTAGTATAAATATTAATGCACAAGATAAAGCGTTATCCAAGCATGTTAATAAAATTACAAAACGTTTGAATACAATTTCACTGTTCGATTCGATATCCGAGGAATAAAAAAAGAAAATGAATGCGCAGACCAAAGAAAATTATACTGTTATAGCATCGTTAATAAAGCGACAGTTTCACGTGACGTATGAGTTGTAATGTTGATCAAATCATAAGTTATTTTAAAATAGTTACATACACTTTATTTTCCAAATTTCCAAGAATATTAAGCGTTTTCTTTTGTTAATTATAGTTTATCGCAAAAGATTGTATACAATTTAATGTATTTAAACACGAAACTTGCATAAAGCAGCACGTAACGGTTATTATCAGGCCATTAGAGGCACGCTGAATTATTAATATTACTGCATAATTACAGCTACAATTACACTGGTACCTATTGTGTTCCACGTATTTCACAGCTTTTTATTTTGTTAGAAGAAGTCGATGAACATTTCTGTTAACTATAAAATCAATAAGAATCATTAAAGTTATAAAAAGATATATTTTTTCATATGTAATTTTCTTGTAATCATTGTTGTCTGCTATATTAATATTAAATGAAATATTGAACAAAATTTTTGATTATGAAAACTTATTATTCATAAGAAGTAATTTACAAATAACATGTAAGCACATGTACATGACAGTTCCATATAATTATACATATACATATGTTTGTATAGGTGAGTACACAAATGTATGCATTATAAATTCTTAACAAATTATTGAACTTGAATTATTTCTTAACTGTGGTAATTTAATTGTTTGAAAATGTTGGCAATCAACAGAAATGACCAAACAGTGCCTCTATGCTTTGTGTAAACGTAAACACAGATTGTTCCTATTATTTATTCGCATTAGTTGTTTGTCTAATGATATCTGTATATTTTACAATCGATTGAAATAAATTATCTAATCATTCAATTATTTGTTTGATATTTTTGATCACAGAATATGTTGAATATGTACCAAAAAATCGTAAATTACCTAATGTCGATCAAATCGATATTATCATTTTACCTAATGGATAAAAATTATCTTATTATTAGGTTACATCGATATATGTACATTACATAAATTTCTACTGTTACATATATTTATTAATTTCAAAATAATAAAAATTAATTGCAAATAATCTATATAAGCCTAATTTATCATAAATCTTATACTGCAGGTGGTTCATAATTTAAGAGAGGAACAATTACAGCTGTATTCGATATATTTTCTAACCGAGTTCTCATTCGCATCGCTAATTTGTTTGATTGTTTCAAGTACATAGCAGAATGGTGCAACGCAATTGCATAAGGAACAGGACACCAACTTTGCTTAACAATTCCTCTAACAAGCGCTGTTATGTAACTTTCAATTAAGGATGTATCTTCTTCAAGGGGATAGAAATATTCTTTTAAAGGAATAATTAGTTGTTCCAATGGTAATCTAATATATCGAAGTAAACCTGCATGTTCTGACCACAACAATTTTCTGTAATGAACATCGTGTCTTTGTGCAATTGGTACTAATAAAATCATTGAAAACCCATAATCACCATAGGATGTTGAACAAAAATGTTCACACATTGCAGTAAATAAATCAGTAAAAGAATTAAGTCCTGGCAAATCTACTGTGAAATTAAGTTTTTTGTAATTATCTTTCAATAAAGTTGTAACAGTTCTACTAAGCAACACAGAAACGTCCTCGTTTAAATATAATGTATCGCACAAGTATATCAATACTAATCTACTAAATCTTAAACTTTGTGATAATTTTTCAACCAAATCCGGTAGTATTAATTCTAAATTCAGTACTGTTAAGATAATAGCTTTATCCTCATCGTTACATACGCTACTATTTCTACATTTTGTATAAACATGTACTACAGGTAAATAAAGCCAATCTTTAGGCATTGCAGCTTGATTCCATTCACCATTTAATGCTACATACCGTTCATACAAGCCAGCGATATCGTGACTTAAATTTATTTTTACATTTTCAATGTTTGAATTTAGATGTAATTTTTCTAATTGATTTGTTGCTATTTCCAAACTTAATTTCTTATTCGCTAAAGCTACCCTAAGCATACTTTTTACCTCGAATGGACAATCAGCTGGTAAAGATGATACAAGCTTGACAGCAATTTTCCAAATAATATGAGCCACCTTATTATCCAATTTATTTTTAATTACCGATGTTGCGTTCACTACAGCAACTAAGAAAAACAATTCGGATCTTGTATACCACGACCTTTCTAAACTCCAATCTGTTGCTTCTAATTTTTTTAAGTATTTATGAAGTTGTGGAAGACTGAGTATTTCTTGAATTTCTTCAACGTAAGAATGACTAATCAATACATTTAAAGCAGTTGTAAGAAAAGGTATACAAGAATGCTGAGACACTATCGGCTGTAATTCGCCATCTTCGGTTAATATACCCAGATGGGGTAAAGAATAAGGTTCGCGTTCAGTAGCTGAGGAACAGTCGCTTAATAAATTTGAGGTAGAGCTAAAGAGAATGTAAAAAGTTACTTTAACAAAACAATTGTGGAATACAAAATTAAAATAACTTAACTTTTACTTACCTGAGTTTAGAGAATACTTGCGATCGAGATATATTTAACATCTTAATTGCAGTACAATCATTGACTGCTAATAGCGTTTCTGCGATAAGCTTCGTATTGCCCCACTATAAAATCATAAATTTTTATAATACTATCATATATTTTTAATATTTGTATACTTAACATACCGTAATGTTGCTTAAGGATAATAGCTGTGTACTCCATTTGGATAGTAAGACAGATATATTTGCTTTTAAGAGTGTCAAACAACTCGAAACAGCGATTAAAGATGCTGCATATTCACAAGATAATTCAGATGCACTTCGAATATCATGATTACTTAATAGAAGCTGTAATTGTGATACGAAAATTAATTGTGTTCCTGCTAAACTATCTATTGCTTCTTCTTGTAGTATTAATGCTTTCCATAACCGTAAACTTTCAATACTGAGGTTAAAACCTGCTTTTCTGTAAGAAAATTATGATTTATATATGTTACAAAAAATGTTTGTACTCAAATTAAATTGTGTTATAAAATTACCCTGCATCACAACTGATGTATGACATAATTCGCTGCACAATTTTTAAGTTAATTAATTTCTGAGCAATGGGTTTTTCTCCATAACAAAGTAAAACACGACAAAATCTAACTGCAGCAACTACTGGAACTCCATAAACATTATTTATTGTATCTGTTGTTGCTGCAAGTATAAAAATTATATTCTGTTAGTAATTTATTATTATTATATTTATGTACAAAACATTTTAATATATAAAATGTATGAACCTAATGAATCTGTAGATAATGGCACAAAATGTTCAATTATTAATTCCAATAAATTTGGAGTATTTACAATTTTTAAAACGGTAATGGGCGAATGTCTTACAAGCCTAATTAATATTTCTAATGCACAGGTCACACCAATAGGCGGAGGTCGTATTTCGCTTAAAATATACCTGTAAATAATTTTAATTAGTTTTTAATGACATTTTTTGTAATATTATACACATCACAATTTAGTTATTTAGAAACAAAACCATTATATACCTAATCCTCAAAAGTATATCAGATCTTAATAAAGCAGCAACTGCATCTAGTTGCGCTAGTTCATGGTCTTTTAAATTGTTTGTATCATCTACATCAGTTTTTGGTGTTGCTAAAATAGGTTCTTTGTAATTTTGGAAACCATATAGCCTGTCCAAACAAATTTCATCTGCCTCGCTATATAAAAAAGCCCTAAGTGCTTGTAAAGTAGCAGTAAGCACTGCTACAGATGTATCATCCAAAGAAAATCTCAATAATAATAAAACATTCCTTTGATTTAATGCAACTAAGGGAGCAGGTTGTAATACTCTGTCATACCAGCCTTTACGACTTTTTTCTATAATATTCGCCAATGTTTTAAGAGCTGTACAACGTTGTTGTTGTGTCGCTGACCGACTTAATTGTAGCAGTTCTTGTAGAGAATAACCAGGACGGTCAGGTTCTTCTCCATGATGATGGAGACCTTTTTCAATTGGTACACTCTCATCTTTATATGCTAATAGCATACCTGTTATAACAAAAGCAAAGATTTCTTTTACATTTAAAGTTCTTTTCCTACTTAAGTTAGATATTGGCATTTGAAACTTTACCATTAAAATCAAAACGAGCATTATATGGTTCATTTGGAACAGGTTCATCTTTGTTTTTTATAGGCATATCTTCCATCCATTTCAATTTTTCAGGTTCTAAAGAATTCATGTGTACCCAACCTTTTTCCTTAGCTTGTTCCATTAGTTTTATGGGAGGTTTTGGTATATTTTGTTCCAGTTCATCTGGCTGCATTGGTATAACATCATTACTTTTTAATGAATCTTCGCTCTGTTTGTAAGAAGCTTCTGCAACTTCTAATACTTCTTTATTCATAAATTTCATACATTCATCTTCAGTTTCATTGTTAATTGTTTCAAGCTGCTTTTGAACTTTCTTTGTTTTTTGCTTTTTACTCCTTCTATCTTTTAAAAATTGTATTAATTCTGGCTTTAGAGTCACTTCAAGTTTACTTTTTTCTTTTAGTATATCCTCTTGACTCATCTGATTTAATCGTTCTAAATTTTCCTTATGTATTTCATTTGCCCATGATCCTTCTATGATAACACTATCATCATTTATACATGATGGTTCAAAGTTTCTGAATTCTTTGATTTCTTTTGGAGTATACTTTTCAGGAGAAACTTGTTGAGAAAATAAACTTTGATTTTCATCATTCTTCTGAAAAAATAAAATATGTATCTGAATAAACATATTTTTTTAACATTTTCATTATACCTTTTATCACAATAAACAAATATAAATACCATATTGGTAGAAACAAAAACTTCAGGAAAACCTGTATCAGAATAAAAGGATTTTTTCTTATGAAATTCATAGTTATATGTATCACATTTCTTTTCAACAATATTTCCTAGTACTATTCTTGATGGTGCAATTGGAATATTCTGAACAGAATCCTGTAAAGTAGTTTTTGAATTTTTTTCAGCTTCTTTAATTGCAGGATTTATGACATTACCACTACTTTGGGAAGTAAAAACTTTATCTTGTGTTTTTAGCTTCTTTAACTCTGAAAATTTTGATCTGACTTTACCAGAATATATTTGACTGTAATTTGCTGCAATAGAAGTAGTTGTTGAAGATTTTGTATTTCGTTGCAACTTTATAACTTTCGCAGCTGGTTGTTGTTTATTTTCTATGAATTCTTCTTGCATACGAAATAATTCTTCTTCCTTATCAGTAGGCTTAGGTCGTTTTAAAACATGAATATCATCCATTATCATAAAATTTATTTCAGTAGTTCAACAACTGTAATTTTTATGTTAAACTGTGTTGTCATGAAAAATACTTTTAGGTTAGACACATAATAAACATCATATATATTTCATTACTAAGTGAATATGTTATTAATTTATTTCATTATATTACTCGTGACAAAATTCAAATATTATGTGCAAAAGGAAATTCTTTTTTTTAAGTACAACAGTGCACACACGTGATAACCAACAACTGTTATGACATTTTTAGTTTCTTTCTATCAACGGCCGTTTTTTGAAAAGCAGAGCCCTCTAACAATTGTTCTTAACAAATATATTATATAAATGAATTCTATCCTGTTGCAAAAGGGTCTACCATAGAACTTCTACGTTTCACACAACGTTAAATCTCCTATCACGTCTTCGATTGTAAGAAACGATGACACTTTAGCCAAATCCTAACGTAACATTGCATTGTTCAGTTCAGTAAGCTCAGCCTGTTCTCCAGCATCATATACTGCTACTGATGTTAGCAATAGACAAAGATGTATAATATTTAATTCACAAAAATAAATGTATTAGTAATGGAGGTGGAATAAAAAAAATTCTCTGAATTCCGGAGCTTAGCTTAGCTTGTGCAAGTCTGATTATGTAGTAAAAAATTACATAAGCCCCGCGTCGTTCATTAATGAAAACTGAACTTAATCAATATATCCTTTTATATTAAAATTTGCGGTCATGAAATTAGTATCTGGATTACAGTTTAGAAAAATTGAAAGATTTACCATCAAAATTATGTACCAAATTTATAATGGATCCGATTGTACAATTTTAATATTAAGGTTATTTAATTGATGGACATTGTCTATATTAATTTTATATTTATTTTCATTCATCGACCTTTTTTCTAAACCTTATCTGTGGTTTGATGGTTGGATAGATAAAATGAGTTGGTAACGGTTTTATGGTAAATATTTTCGTATATATATTTTTATGATTAGTATTTCGATCATAGTACAAAGTTTCTGAACACAAAAAATTTAAACAATTATCTTATGAAAAAATTGAAAGTTGTGTTGAACTGTATTTTTTTGGATGTAAAGTTTAAAATAAATATTTTTCTTTTCCAAATCGTTTGTAAACAGTATTATAGTTTTATTTAAGAAAATGTATCTTATACTTTCCTCGATGTTAATCCATTGACTTATCACGAAAAAAATTTGTTTTACTTTTAATAGAGTTATTATGTGTTTATATTGATTGTAGTAATTACATTTTTTTATTTTTAAAATAACGATAAGTCAATGAGTTAACAAATATATAGAAATTAAACTTACAAATGTATCAATGACAAATTATAGAACCTAATATTAAAGTGTAAGAATTTCGGATGATCGAGATTCTAATAAACGTTCCATTGAACTAACATCCTTACACCATCCATCAAGTCGTTGGACCATTCCTGCTATTTGAGTGCGATCTAATACGCGGGGTTGTACCCATGTCATATTAACTGTTCCTGCCACTTGATCAATTGCACCACGAACCAAACCTTGAGCTAAAGCTTTCATCACGAGTAATTCTACTTCACCAAGGGGTAAACGAGTTTCTTGAGAAATTTCCGCAAATGTTAACTGCCTGAGAGAGAAAAATTAATATTTAATGTAGAATATTCTGCCACTTGATTTCGTATCTTTATAATGAAAGTATACAAACCTGTTATTAGCTGGCCGTTTGAAAGTCATTTCCATAAGACAAAGAAGAGAAATTTTTTGCCTTAACTTTAATTCTTGAGCAGCTAAATCAGCAACTTTGCTCCACTGTGGTTTTAATCTTTCAAATGCAACAATATCACCAGCATTGAAAGCATGTAACAAATCCACTAACCAAGAGTTTGGTGTACCTTTCAAGGATTGTAAAACTGGATGAGCTAATAATTCTCCAAGATTATAAACACCTTCACCTAAAAGTGCTGCTAGTCCAAGAAAAAATGCATGTTGTTCTTGCTCCTGTCTACTTAAACTATTTAAATCAATGCATCCCAAGTATCTGAAACATAAAATCCAATTTAAAGAATAAGCATTAACAAACTATAAATTTAATTCGTTGTTTAAAATTTTTAAATATAAAAATACCTTAAAGCAGTACGATAATACTCAGCATGTTTTCCTTGAAGACGATAAAGACGACTGGCTAATAAATAAAATCTACCATGAACTGTTGTAACACCATCAGCTTTATCTAACATAACTTCCACTTCCTCTATAACCTTTTTTGCTTGTTCTTGGTTATTTAGCTTTTCAAGCAATATTTGTCCTATAAGGACTTTACATAGAGCAACAGCTTCATTGCTACTCTTAATTTTGGACTCTGTTTTTTCTAAGAATTTAATTGCTTCATGTTTATCTTGAAACTGTTGTATTACATATGCTAGTATTTCTATTAAAGACAAAGGATTTATCCTAAAAGCAAGAAATATATAATAGATATATAGATAAAATAATTATTTTAATCACTACATAAGTGAAACAAGTTAGGTTATAAATCAACGTTTCAAAAAAATACATATATATTATGCTTACTTATTTTCAAAGGTGGATAAAAAGTTTATATATAATTGTACCAATTTATCTCCTTTTTGAAGTGCTGGGTGTTTCACAAATCTTTCTAATTTAAGCGTCAATTGATGCCAAAGTCTGCAAGTCACCGAACCAAGATCAAATAAATTGTTCTATTGAAACACATGAAATTTAAACAATTTTACGATAAATACCTTTTATTGTATAATTCTTCCAATTGTGCCCATTCTGTAGCCAACTCTTTGTCTGCAACATTTTGATTTTGACTTAAATATGTACTAACATCTTTCGGTGCTGCGGATACCGCCATTTTTAATAATAATGACTAAAGCCGAATAGGCACAATGAGATCAGTGAGTTTGAGATTTGTTCTGGAAACTATAATACGACCATGAATTATATTTAACACATATATTTCTGTAATCTGAAAATTTGAACTTCATTACAGCAATATTATTAAATTCTATAAGTTATTAAGGAAAAGTAGAGTAAATAAAAGATACAAATATGTTAGTTGTAAAAAATATACAAAGTGCTTCACATTTAAATAAACAGATTTGTTCTTATTTATTTTTGGGTAATAAAATGTATGATATATGTATATTATCCCTACTAGGGTATCTATTGAGCTTTGGTATGAAATTGATACCAAATAGTTATTGGGAATTGGGGAATCATATATTTGTGATTGAATAATTATATATTTAAAATATTCAATTATATTTATATTTTAATGTTTATAAACAAATATTCATATTACTTACATATAAACGATTAGGAATTATGATAATGAATTTATAATATGTTATATATGCAAATGAAAAGTTCATGTAGCAATGCGATACAACCTTTAAATTCATCATAATCTATGTACATGTTTGAATGAAATATTGAAAATGATTAGGAAATATAATGTAAAATAAAAATAATGAATATTTAAATATTTTAATTTTTCAAATTATAGAAAAATACAATTTTTTCAAATATAGATTTTTATTTTTTATTCTATATCTTTTTTTTGATACATGAAGTTTGAAGCTACACCTATCAGAGAATGTAAATCAGAATTAACAACAAAGTAGCTGAATGTTAATATGCAATACTCAGCTATGAAGTTATATATGTATGGCGGGGTTTCTCGTGAAGGATTATTTGTTGAAGAAAGTGATTTTGTCTAATTACAGATACATAGTTTAAAAAAATATTTTGTAATGCTAGCAACTTTAAAATTATTTTTAATATATGGAATTAGTTACATAAAGTGGTATTCAATTTAACAGTTTGTTGTTGTTAAATAATGTAATGTTTAAAGTAATTTCCATAGTTTTGGAGTTTAATAAATAGATATGTTAATTTTATAAGAACTGTGTTTAGGTATGAATTTAAGATGAATATGCAAAAGAATTTTGCACTGATGCTTCTGGTATTATTTAATCTTCATGAAGTTATTTTTTCTTTTTCTCCAATTGTTATTGATGCAGAATATAAGAAAGAATATCAGCTTGTTATAAATACTAGTATTGAATATGTATTCTTATATCCCATTAATAACGTAGGTAGAAACATATAGATTAATATAATATTTTATTACATTTTTTATGTATTATATATTAGTACTATTTTATCTTCAGGTTTCTGTAATGGAAACTGCAAGGATAGAAATTGAAAGTAATGCTACTTATGATCTACCTTTGATGATAGTTGTACGTCAAAAAAGAGCAATCTTATCATGGAAAATTCCTCTTGTAGTAAATAGTATGTATTTTAATGATTTAATATATAATAAGACTGCTCGAACACTATGTTCACCTACATATTATCAGAGTAAACTGGATGATGAAGAAGAATTTATTAGTGTTAGTTTATCCACTTCTAATCACCAAAATATTTTATTTAAACTTAATATGACAGAAGAGTATTATTTTTATTTAAGGTAAGCAGTTTTGTAAATATTAAAAATAGGTATAAATTCTTATGTTTGCAATTTTATATTTTAATAATTTAATTTAATATCCTCGTTTTCTTTTAGTCCTGGAAAGAAGAAAATGGTAAAAATTTCACCATCTGAACCTATTTATTATGGTTACATTTTCCCAGAAAAAATGGAAACTTCTTCTGTAATTGTTCATATAGAGTCTGATACTGATGTTTGTATGGCAATTTCAATACAAAATACATCAGTGAGTTTACTTATCTGTAATTTTCAAATTAGTATGTTGTTATTAATTTATAAAGCATTTTATTCCTTAGTGTCCTGTGTTTGATCTAGAAAGAAATATTGAATTCTCTGGTTACTGGCAAACTGTAAGTAGGCAGGGTGCTATAACTGTGCCAGTAAGTATTTATTTTTTTCCTTAACAGATAACTTTTAAGGTAATTTGCATAAGAGATTAGTATTGTACAATAAAGTAAAGTGAAACTAGATTTCTTAGTAAAATTTACTTAAAACTAAAATCAAAGTTTAATTAATATTTTTCAGAAAGAAACATATCCGTTCGGCTTTTTTATAGTACTTGTAGTAAAAGGTGATGATAGTGATTGTTATGGAGCCCCTTATATGATTCCTTTACGGAATAAAAATGTGACAGTAATAGTAAATACTAGCGTTAGCCAACAGGATTATATTATTGCTACAGGAATACCACTATCTATTATTTTTGGCTTTTGTCTTATCTATATTGTAAGTGTAGTAGTATCTAAATTTAAACAAGAAGCAGTACCTCAAGATTTAGAACATATTGATGACTCTATAGCAAGTCCTTCAACAATAGAAGAGGTAAAATATAATGAATGAGAAAGAAAAGTAACTATACGCTTTCTGAAATATACATAAAAAATTCTAATTAATTAATTACATACATTGATTTAGATTGGTCCACATCAATCAGTTTCTATAGAAGAAGATTCTTCATTAGATGAAGAAGACATCGATTTGATGGAAGATACCTTCTATGATAAGGATGTGGTACGAATGAAACTTGTACTTTCGGTTTGCGATTTGGCGCGTAAAAATCCAAAAATTCTTAAGCATAAATCTCGATTATATTTATATTATCTGATGACGGTTGCTATTTTTTATACTTTACCCGTAATACAGCTAGTAATGAAGTACCAGTCTATACTTCATGTTACTGGCAATCAAGATATGTGTTATTATAATTTTTTATGCGCTCATCCATTTGGGATATTAATGGATTTCAATCACATTTTTTCGAATTTGTGGTACATTATATTAGGACTTTTATTTATGTTTTTAACGTACTTTCGAGAAAACAATGAATTTGAGAGAGAAAAAAACAAGTGTTATGGGATACCACAACATTATGGATTATTTTATTCAATGGGCATTGCACTTGGTATGGAAGGAATACTCTCAGGAAGTTACCATGTGTGTCCAAACAGAAGTAATTTTCAGTTCGGTAAAATCATAATTATTTTGTATAAAAATTTCTCTAATGCTTTTTATGTTATTAACGACAATGATTTCATTATTTATTTAGATACGAGTTTTATGTACATTATAGCAGTGCTATGTATGATTAAAATTTATCAAACTCGTCATCCTGATATAAATGCCCGAGCACCAATTACATTTGCAATCTTGGCATTAATCATTTTCATAGGGCTGATGGGAGCTTTAAATAGCTCAAGACTTTTCTGGATTATATTTACGATTTTGCATTTGCTGACTTGTCTGTACCTGACCATTCAAATTTACTATATGGGGCGATATAAACTTAGAGGGCTGTTAACAAGAATAGTACAGGTAATTTTGTGTATCTGATGAATTTAATATTCTTCATTTTATGTTGATTCGGTTATTTTTGTTAGGCACGATTTATTGTTAATTTTATAACTTTTCAGACATGTATATATGATGCCCATTCTGGAATTAGACATTTATTTCGACCTTTATACATTGGACGTTTTATTATGCTTGTTGTAGCAAATTTATGTAACCTTGCTCTTGCAATATTTGGAAATCTGAGTCACGAGAAAAACTTTGCAACCTTTTTGTTAGCAATATTAATGTCTAACTTAATTTTATACACTCTTTTTTATATTATTATGAAGGTATATATGTGCACACGGAAGATTACGAATTATCCATATAACATAAATTAATCTATCTTGTAATATTTCAGATCTGTTATAAAGAACGAATCTTACCTCAACCATTAATTTATATTACTTTATCAATTGTGTTGTGGGCTGCTGCTTTGTATTTTTTTATAAACAAAACGATTTCGTGGGCACTTACTCCAGCACAATCACGTCTTTATAATAAACCCTGCGAGCTGTTGAACTTTTTTGACAACCATGACATTTGGCACTTTTTGTCTGCTTTAGCCATATTTTTCTCATTTATGGTATTGCTTACTCTAGATGATGATTTAACTGATGTGCATCGAAGTCAAATACCAGTTTTTTAAAGGCAATGACACGAATGAAGAGGATATTCGAAATTTTTCATGTCTCGAATGATATGGTGGTATGTAACATACATTTGAATTGATATTGATGAATTAAAAATAGTATAAAATATATGCGTGTATCGTTTAGTAATTATTTTGTATTAAATATCCTATTTTCATTCAGTATTTAAATTCATACAATTTTATATTATCTATTAGTTTATTCGTATTAAATTGTTCCCAAAAAAGCAAAGAATTTTTGACATTTTTTTTATCACGATTAAAAATATAGTACTTAATCCTTCACAACTTACTTATTATTTTTTTTATCGACCAGGATGAAAAATATTGATATACGTGTTTAGTAGTAATTCGGTAAAAGTAAACGCAATAAGTAAACTTTTTTCTAAAAATAAATATATATATAGTATAATTTCTATATTCATGGATACACTTATCATAAACAAGGGGGACACTTTGCCACAGTTTAAGAGACGGCAGTGATACTGTCTGTCACTCGATAGCATCACCGTTGAACTTTAATAAGACACGAGTTCACTTGCTTTCTATCATCGAGTAATGCTATTGATAGAAGCAATTATTAACTTTCCAAAAATTATACTACTCCCGTACAATTTGCTATTAACAAGAATAACGAGTGTCTGTACAATTAATTCTAATTAGAACTACATACACCAGGTACGCAGATAGACAAGAGACTTGTTTTAATTGGGAGAAACATTAGGACGAAGCACTTGAGTCATTGTGGTGTTCCTGGGTGGTCGTTTCTATCTGTGATAAAGTTCTTTGCAATTCTGCACGTTCTGCTGGTTGTAGTCTGTGTGCGATTTCTAAAATCGCATTTAATCTCACTTCTGGACAAGCTTCGAGAGCTTCTTTAACTCGAGAAACAACTGCGTCTTGTTTTACACAAGTGATGTTACGCGAAACAACACTATTTTCATCTTCACGTTGACTTTTTAACCACTTCGTAGCAGCTTCATCTTGATCCCACAAATAGGATTCTGTGGCACCTTTATCTTCTATGAACCATCTGCGTAACATTGCATCAACTTGTCTAACATCTAAACTTCGCTGAGTTGAAAGAATTTCCTCTCTTATTTCATCCTCCAAAAGTCTCCTTCTAAGTCGCCAATAAAGCAGTTTGCGTGCTTTTCGCCAAGGGATGATATCATGAATTGCATTTTTCTCAAACATTCTTTCTGGTGTATCATGAAGATCTGCGAAATGTACCGCAACTTGGCGGTACATAGATTCCAAAGCTTGCTCTCTTTTACGTATTTGACTTTCAATTTCTGTTCGTTCTTCTGGTGAATTTACACTGGATAACTTTTCCTGAAACAATAATAATATAGGTATGTACTCTATATAGAGTTAGTACAATACATACATTATATATTATATAGGAATAAAGTTGGTATGATATTACTTGACAATGCTTACTTTGAGTTCCAGAATTACTGAATCATTCCTATGCATAGCTTTGAGTATGTCTTTAGTCCTAAACTTTATTTCTACTATTCCACCAGGTTCTAGAACTCCAGCTCTACTTGTATTGTCAGCAAACATTTCCATGTAGCGAGGATTTATTGTTGGATCAACAACTGCCCAGGCACCACCTCTTAATTCCCCATTAGGTGGAATATAAATAAATACTGGTTTAGTATACTCTCTTAATCCATCCACAATATAAGCACCGAATTTTATAATTTGCTCGTACATATCTGAAAAAAATGACATTAATAATTGATTTAATAGGTAGCTAAAATAATGATTTTGTAATTATTAAAAATTAATAAAAACCTTTCATTCCACCAGAAAATCCTCTCCAATTTGCAAAAATGAATAGCGGAAGTTCTTCTTTTCCAAAATCTTTAATAGCTTGAGCAGTTTTATATGCGCTATCAGGAAACCATACTTGTCCTGCTTGAGATATCGTTTTAGCTTCTGAGTCAAAATTTGCAGGATCAGCGGGTAAATGTAATTCAACAGTTCTTGTTTCTACTGCAATAACACCACAAGGAATACCACCTAATCTAGCTCGTCCAGTTACCACAGTTTGAGCCCAAGGTCTCATTATTTCCTATAAACAACCATACAAATAATAAAAACAATTTTATACCATGTAACAATTTATATTTTATAAAACACAACAATTTTGTAAGTATGAAATATACCTGCCAAGAACCGCGATCAAAGAATCCACTTTCCCAAAAATTTGTACCATTTTGTATTCTGCCATCAAGCATCCACCTTGGATCATAGGCTGTTTTTGTAGGAACATAAGTGATCTCTCTATCAACTGGATCAGAAAGTTGTAATGGCAATATCGGAAGAGGAGCCCCCTTATACTTAGGACAATAACTTAACCATCTTAGAGCGGTTGCAACACCTTCTAAATCTCTTACATCAGTCGCATGCGATACTCCATTATTATGCATGATTTGTATACCACCTAACTGATTATTGCTAGCATATACTTCACGACCTAATACAGTATTTAACGCTTTATAGCCAGTTAAAATAATGTGAGAATTTTCTATTTGAATAACTCTCTGACCAAGACGCAATAAATAAGCACCGATACCAATCGCTCGGCAAGAGACAATAGAAATTGTGACTATTTCTTCATAGGCTCGTGACGTTTCTCCTGCGATCATACCAGCGTATTTCAAATTTTCTACTCCAAGACCATCGTCTTTACCGATAATATCGGTGATTTTATAACGAGATTCTCCTTTATCTTCGATCAATGAAGCTTTCACTGAATTGAATGGAGCTAAACGCGCATAATCATCTGGTGTTAGATATATATATTTAAATCCTTTTTCTGGTTCACTTTCATCTTCCCAAGCGATTCTGAATAGCCCTTTCACTTCTTCTGCAAGACCAATACGAGCTCCAGAATTTGCAGAAAAGTATATTCGAGGGATCCCAAGTTGTCTAGCTCTTTCAGACGCTCTACAGAATAATAGATCTTCCTTTGGACCAAAGGAACCAATTAAATGCGTTAAATCGTTGGCGATTAGTATGATGTCTCGACCAGACTCTGGGTACTCTGGTGTATAAAGCCTTAATCTCCAAGCAACCATACCAACATTATTCTCACCAGGAAGTCGCTTTTGTTCCACTAAATTGTCACCTTCTAAAACTAATTCTACGCAATCCATCACAGGATTTGGGATTGTTATATTGCAGTTTGGCCTTTCATCTATATAATCATGCCACAACTTTTCTATTTGTTGCCTAAATATATCTGGTAAGTCATATACATATGTTGTACCAGCACTTTGTGCTTGAAATCGTTTTGCTTGAAGGTAATCTTTGGTTAGATATGGCGTAGAAATTGGCAGACCATGCATAGGTCCTGGCCTCCAGGTACCATTAGCTGTCGAAGAAGGATAAGATTCGAAACGAATAATACCAGTCTTTGGATCGGTTGCTTCCGTATAAAGATGCAAATCTATGCTATATCCACTATCATTACCAATGCATAAACGTATAATAGACGTTGGCTTCCCTGGTGCCGGGCGAATTGTCATTTTGATCTCAGCCTGACGCACTCGTAATTTCCATAATCTTGGACCGTACCTAAGCACCATGCTAGTAACACTCTCCTCTATTCTTACTGGATCCATGATGACCGTGGGTACGAAATTTAAGAAGATATGATTGCATTCAGTACGTTTCGCCAGAGGATGTGAGAATGCAACCTCCAATTCATCCATGGCCTCTAACAGGACACGTTCACCTTCGTTATGAAGATAATCAAAGCTGGCCTCCTTTGTAATAAGATCAGAGTGTCTTATAATAGAACGAATAAAGAACCGATAATCTGTAACTTGTTGTCCTTTGGCAACTTTTGCGTGACCAAGGTAAAGATGCATTTTTTGATTTGAAGTTGGTAAGGCTTCGAGATCGTAGGTTCTCATTCTGTTTAGTTCTAATTGGAAAGCGCAACCAGGTTCTAAATGTCGATAAATCTTATCTTCCACAAAACCGTCTCTTTGACGGAAGGTGAAAAATTTTGGGAATAATCTTTTTTTCAGAACAGCAAACGTGACTCTTCTTATGCCCCGCGAGATTAATTCTTCCTTATTTGCCGCGCACCAGTCTCCAAATATTTTTGCCATTTGAGCATCGTCATGGTTCTCCTTCTCTTGTATTGCAATACTCAAAATGTGGACCGGTTCTACGGATCGTTCGCCAATTTCCACTTGGACACCAGGTTCGGTGGCACTTATAGATACATTTATAGATGTACTATGTCTCGATTCACTTCCAACTGCATCTACCGCTTCCAAAACTTTGGCTGAAACTGAGGTAACCGAAGACAAATCTTCTAAAAGATCGAGAACTTCGTCCGAATATCGAACGAATTGATCCATGTCTTGGAAGGCAGCCATAGCTCCAACTCTATGATTAACCGGAGATTGATTCTGTCTATTAGGATGATTATTAGGTAACAAGAACTGGAAGTGTACAAGCGGTACTTCGCCTGACAGTTCCAAGTGTTGTAAACAGGTTAACTCATAACTAATATAAGCTCTGCGAACGTAGACCTCTAAAGCAGCGTTACAAACGGTTCGATTAGTATGATAAAAGAAGTCGGGCAAGATGTCGAAAATAGATGTTTCGGAAAGGATTAGTTTTTGTAAATTTTCTGGATGGAAATCGTGACCGTACATATCTACAGCTGATAAGAATATAGATTCCATTTGGTTGTGTCTCAATTCGTAAGCAGGTTGATGAGCAGCAATCAGTATTTGTCTTGCACGCAATGCAACACGACTGTGTTCTGTACGATTCAAACTTGTTAGTTCTGTCAAGGTACTTGATAACTCGTCTGTAAGGCCTGGTTCATTCGCCCAAAGGTGATCTATAAGCATAGTCACTACAACATTTTTCTTTGTTACCTGATTGTGACTAAAGATCATAGCCGTCACGGTCGCTACATCGTCTTTATATTGATCTATTAAAGCTGAAACACATTTATCGTAATGCCCTTGTTGAAATTGACTCTCAACGGTGTAATATTGTCGAAGAAGTTCGTGAACTGCAGTCTTCATTCTTCCACGTATTCCATTCCTGTATCTTTGCACTAATTGCACTATAGCTTGAGTAGTTAGGAAGAATACATCACGTTCGGCTCGCTTTGAAAGAGTTGCCGCGTGTCCATCGATTACAGCAGCAATTTGTTGACTAGGAAACTGAGCTAATACGGAAGTAATATTTCTTTCGTACAGTGACATCAATTTCCTGATCTTCTTTTCTACAGAAACTGGGATTCTTCCTGATATTGTTGCAATCACTTCTTGAAGTTCAAGCAAAGGTAAACTAGGATCTCGAAGAGAATTCATGAACTTCTCAAGAAGTTCTCGTACACGAGGTAAGTGATACGGATCTGGTAAACAATATCCTGCCAGAGTGTTTTCTAAAGCGGTTCTATATTTAGCATGAAGATGATTTAATTTTTCAGAAACTGCTGGAGCCACAGTTTCTGGGAATTGGCCAGTATATTCTTGAGCTTTGGTTACTAAGGACGGATCGTCCAATTCTAAATGAGCGATCAAGGTACCAGCTTCTAGAATGGCGCCTGGTCTTTTAACATAAAAGACACTACCAGCCTCGCTCGCTGTTACCGTCATTACCATTTTCATAACTTCGATTTCTGCATAGGCTTGGCCAGCATTTACATGACCACCATCGTCAACTAAAAAGCTGATCAATTTTCCCGCTGATGGTGATCTTAATAAGGAAGGATCGTTGTCCTTTTCAAAAATGCAAGTTTGATTTCCAATGATGATTCTATAACGATCGACTTCTTCTCTCATGTAGGTTGTAAAACTTGCTCCATCGAGAGACAGTAGTAATCCTCCATCTGACAACTGGTGTACTTCTACTTCTTTATAGGAACCGTTCATAACAAGAAAATAACTATTAGGACCTGATTTAGCAGTCTGTATTTTATATTTGTACTCATCATTAATGAGTTCAACCTGAAAAATATGGTTACATGTTGTAATGCTTGTAAGCAAAATGTTTATATACACATTTATGTAATAGATATATTACATATAAAACTATATACATATTATATAATATTAGCTTACATCAATAATATTATCTAAATCATTACTAGCTTGTATCTGCCCTTTTTCCAATGCTGTTTGAAATCCAGTAAACGCAGCAGTAATGGTTCTATCGGCGATATGAAGCGCTCCACATGTTACAGCTAATAATACATCCGGTTTATCACTTCTAACGCGTTCGGCAATCAACAAATCGAGCCAAGCTGTATCTATATTGTTCTGTTGGAAAGATTCAGTTTCCAATAATGTGATTAAATATTCAACAGTTGTTCTAAAATCACCCCTAATGCTCAATTCCTTCAAAGCTATAACTAAATTTTCTCTAGCTTGGTTACGATCTTCACCCCAAGAAAAACAATGACCGAATTGTGAGTCTGCAAATTCATGCAAACCTCCGGAAGCTCCGACTGAGAAATAACCCCAAACATTTTTCGAGGATCGGAAGTTCAATTCTTGCACGGTACCCGAACTTGGTTTGAAACCTGGAAATTATATTAATATTGTTTAACGTCACGCAATAATGTAATGTTTTTCTTAATGAAAAACAATTTATACCTTCGTCAGGATTTTCACTGGTAATTCTTGCTGCTATTACGTGACCCCATGGTTGAGGTTTATGTCGGGGTTGATCAAAATCAATGACGCTATCTCCCCATGGGCTTTCGCCATAAAGAAGACGAATATCTTTAATATGGTGCAATGGCAGCCCCATCGCAATTTGAAGCTGAGCCGCAGGTAAGTTGACATCGGATACCATTTCGGTACACGGATGTTCCACTTGAAGACGTGGATTCAACTCCAAAAAGTAATATCGTCCGGAGGTATCATAAAGATATTCGACAGTACCTGCACTTACGTATCCAACCATTTTGGCTAACCTTACAGCAGCCTATCATGAAACAACATATAAAAAGTGCTTTATGCAACGAGCAATATTTTCATTATTACACTGTTAGCTTAAATTTGGAAAATAAAATGTCTTTTATTCATAAATATAATTCTTAATTACTTTTTCCATCTCTTCGAAAACTTCAGGTTTGGCAATTACGGCCGGCGCCTCTTCGATAATCTTTTGATGCCTTCTTTGAATAGAACAATCACGACCGAACAACGATATTGCGTTTCCATAATTGTCGGCCAGTAACTGAACCTCCAAGTGGCGAGCACACTTTGCCAATTTCATAATGAATATCGGAGAACCAGGTATCTCAGTTTGTACCTGCCTAAGAAAATTGTTAAGGATTTTTAGTATAAAGTTTCCATTATGTTGCCGCCTAACTATTTTTTGATAACATTTCTTATGAAAGTGTTTACAAATTTTAATTACAATTCGATGATCTAAATGTTACCTAAACAATGTGGGCAATTCTTCAGCATTCTCCACTTTTCTGATCCCTTTACCACCACCTCCTTCGCTAGCTTTCACCATCACAGGGAAACCTATTTTGTTGGCTGCTGCCAGACACTCCTCCACGGTTGAAACGCACCCCTTTTTGAAAAGTTCCGACGATATTTTAATTTTCTTTCCGCTGTACTGTGCCTTCAGCTCTGAACCAGACCAGGGTAGCGTTGGTACATCTGCAGTTTGTGCCACGATACTGGACGCAATTTTATCCCCGAGTGCCCACATCGCCCTCTCCGATGGTCCTAAAAAAAAAAAAACAAAAGACAGTGAATAAGTATCTATTCAAAGCCAGTGAATTATTTATTCGAAATACATCTGTTCAACATCATCCCTCCTCTACTATGAATAGCAAAGCGTTAACGGTCTATCGTCTTCATCTTTATTAGCTTACCAATGAAACTCATGTTGTTCTTGTGAAGCAATTCTGGCAATTTTGGATTTTCCGAGGCATGACCCCAACCTGCCCATACAGCTTGAACCTGAGTGCGTACAGCGATGTCTACGATCAGTTCGACGTTTGCATAATTATTGTTATTGGTTCCTCCTGGCACAGGCACGTAGTGATCTGCCATTTTGATGTATTCCGCGTTCGCCTTCAGATCCTCCGGGGTGACCATTACGACGAAGCGCACAGCACGTTCGTTCTTGAACATTTCGTAGGACCATCGTCGAATCGAACGCATGCATTTCACGGCTGCTATTCCATTGTTCGCAATCAGGATCTGCGAATTGAAAAGACTGATTGATCCTCCATCGACACAGACGATTTTCGCACTTTTTACCGTCATTTCATAGAAAAGTAACAGTTATCATCATTTTACCCTCTTGAAGCGTGTTACCGATGACGACGTTTGAAAAATTAAGCAAAATATTTTATTAGAGAAAATATTTGCACTCGTGTCAAAATACAAACTTAAATTAAAAAGAGAAACGTGGATATATTTTACGAAAAAACAAAAAGAAACTGATTGGTTTATTAAAGTATGATAAAATAAAAGAAGAAGGTATTTTTGAAGATTCCCGAGTTTGCGTAATACGTTGAAATTGAAGGAAGTTCAAGTTACGATAAACTTAGTAGAGTTTTGTTTATTCGTAGAAAGAAATGTCAAAGGTGACGTTGAAGGTAAAACAAATTTTCGTATAACGAGATGTTCCTTTTTGCAGCGGCATTACACTGGAATATGACGAAACGGCGAACTCAAGGTGAATTCAAGGTCGTTCAAGGAGATTCAAGGTTGTTCAAGGTCGACCACGAAGATCGTTTAGAGATTGTTGCGAAACTGTACGGTGACTACCATGCGATAATCGTATGTATGTACTCGAGCGGAACACGACACATCGACGCGTTGAATGACCTTCCGCACTTCTTTTACAATCTTACAACATATTCCAAATGTAGCGCAATTATAGTACCACATTATCGAAATACGAGTTATGCATAAATAATGGACATTTTTCACATCTTTTCTGTGAAAAAACAAAACATCGGTCGTAAAATATTGTCCTTTGCATTAAAATCTGAAACGATACCAATTTCATATTTTATGTGCTTTTAACCCTTTCGCTCCGAACGACGGATATATCCGTCATCCATACGAAAATCCACGGAGCCGATCGCCGGATATATCCGACATACTGGTAAAATCGCGACCTAGTTTTTGGATAGCATCGCCTCTTCTGGATGATATATTATTTCTTCACTTTTTTAAATTGTTAATGAGATTGTTTTTACCCATTAAGCAAGTTTATATCTTATGTAGACATATTATGAGTATGTTGTTTTAACGAAAAATCCCTTTTCTTCCGAAGTATCTATCCATGCGCAGTGTGGACCGAACCGTTGCAGCGAAAGGGTTAAAATACTTATATTTAATTTTATAATAATCATGTTATGCTTCGTAAAATATATTTATATCTTCGAAAAATTTTCTTTTATATTCTACAAAACAACAATTCCTTCAATTCTTCATTCAGCAAATGTAAATAAGGATAATTTACCGAACGAAGCTAATAAAGGATACATTCCGAGAACGTTTCGCGTTCGTAGCGATAAAAATAATAAAGGACGAGTTAGAGTGTTCACCGTTCAAGGTATTCTTTTTATCATCAACAGAATGTCAAGTCTTCCTTCGTACGTCAAAGCTGCAAGAACTACGACCGCCGCACGATTACACATACACGTTTCTTCTAAGCAGAGATTGTCGTCCATGATTTTGTTTAGATCAATTATTATCGGACACGTTCGAAAACGCACTTCGGTCTCGTTGAAATTTCGTCGTGGGGAAACGTTGAACGGGCAACTTGTGAAATATCAATTCGAGGAGCGCTCTCACCTTGTTTATCACTTTGGAGCCGCCGAAACGGTGAACGAATTCTTCCGGTGTAGCGATGGTGAAGTCCTTCTCGAGTAATCGATTTTGCGTCTGAATCATCACCGTGCCCTGCGACATGCTGGGCCTACAAAATGAAACAAACCATACTTCTTACTTTACACACGTACACGTCTCGCCTGTTAACCAATTTACCAATTCCCTTTTTTTCGGAACTCAAGCAAATCAACTCCAACACCTATAAAATCCATGGTAATCGCAAAGTATCGCGGATTTTTATGCAAATGTAGGTTCGTGCGAACGCGAACCGGGAAGGGGAAACACGGGGAAGACTTGTGCAGAAGTTTGCTTCACCTTCGAAACGTCGTAATACGGTACATCACCCGAGATATTTACCGGATACCTCGTGCACACGATTCCGCCGTGCTGTTTTGCACGGCTCACTTTCCCTCGAGCGCATAAAAATCCGCGCTCTTTATGATCACCACGTCAAACCCAACAGGCTTCACTCACCGTTACAGCTAGAATATTTTCGATCGTTAACAGCGGACGTCCGCTGAAAAAGAATCGGCTTCACGATACAAGTTTTACAATAAACATCGTTCCGCACCTTACGGGCATGTAATTCATTGGAAACGAAGAAGAACGGTATGCCCAGGTGAAAATTCGACCGGAATATTTCCCTAGATTTTTCAAGGTGATTTTTATCATCCATTAGAGGGGAACACGTGAATGACAGCGGAGAAAGTATACGAACCGTTAATTTAAGCGGCTCACGCAATGCCATTCCTACAACTCCGTAACGCTTTCTGAACCTTCTATGTATCTCTCGCCTAGATACGTTTTTCTTATTCTAACTACAGACGTTTCTCTTCTTCTTCTTCCTCCTCTCTGCGTCGAGTGTTTAACACAAACTCGCCGCTATACGTGACCTACAGAACTGGAAATCGATCCAAACGCAGCGCGTATGGATTCACCGTGGACCTTTTCTTTCATTTTCTTTTTTCTTTTCATTCGATTCGACATCCAACTGGACAAAAATTATCGTTCCAATTTACCTAACGATGCCCTCGATATCTTTAACCCATCGACGGTCAATGAGCCAATGTGGATAAACTTGTTACATCAAAGACGCGTTTGTCGATCATTGGTGTATGGTAGCCTTTCGAAGAGGATACCGAAAGACTCACGCTTCTCTCTTACGCTTCTGGTCGCGATATTCTGTTTAACATTATTCCTATTCCGACACTTCACGTATACCTATTCCTACCGTGACATTCCCACGTAAGACAGACTACAAATTTTTTTCAAAAAATAAGCAGTGAAAAAATAAGTGAATGTTGAAAAATGTATTATACGTATATCCGAGGAAAAATCTAAAGTTTAAAAGCGATTCGATTACATTGTATGTATGAAATTGTAATTGAAATTTTAAAAACGGTCATTTGACCGGTTGTGGTAGGTATAGTGTAAATTGTGAACGAGCGAATCCGTCGTAGGCATCGCGACCATTAACTTATTTTCGCCGACATGGCGGTAAAATTACATACGTGCGGATTTGCAGTGAAAAACTTAAAATTGGTGTACTGCATCCACCTGAAACTGGAACTTATTTCCAGTTAAGACTTAAAAATGGCTTCGAATGTAGCTTCGTTTAACAAAGCAAAAGACGGACGCGATCTTTCAATGGATACACCTCCATCGTTACATTATTCCAACAAGATATCGCAGGAAATTCGATTTCGATTCATCTGTCACGTGAAACCGTTTTCCGCCACTCGATTATTAACTTCGAACACTTGTTGAACACCATCCATGTTTGGATCTCGTTTTGATGTTGCGCGTCCTCCGTTACAAAGGATGTGCCAAATTTAACGTTCGACCAGATGGAGAAGAGGCGATCGTTTCGCCTCAACGTACAAGGACCGCCTTTTATTATTTTTACGAAGGCCACCAGGCAAAGTCCATGGATTTTCGACGGAACAACGGAACACGCCGCGATTTTCGCGGGTATTTCACGAGCACGGGTGTTTCAAGGATCTTATGTATGTTAGTTTGGTTGGTGGACACGTCAGAACTCGGAAATGGAAAACATCGTACGTCAACGAAATTCGAGGGAAGGTTTCCGGTGTCGGTAACGAATGCAAAACGTAAACGAAGGAAACAGGCATGTTCGTTAGGTGGGGACACGCTTTGTCGTAACGCGATTCCGTGGATTTGCGTCGAAGCTGCGAAACAATTACGCGTCCAACAAGATACTCCGTTCACGTCTTTCAATTTCCTTTTTTAACGCTAGAACAACCAGAGCAGTCAAACTGACCGATTGGCGATTATTCATAGCAACCTTATGTAGGAATGCGATCGAGCGGATGCGAGTTTGGGAAAGTGTGAAGAGTATTTGAGTCGGGCGATCGTCTTGTGAACCCAGAATGTTTGGGCTTGAACCTTTTTAAGGTGTGAAAGATGAGAACTTGAGAAAACGTTGCGATTGAGGAATTTTGGGTGAACGGGACCGAACGCATCGAGTGAGAAAGGTTGACGATTAGAATGAAAGGAAACGAGTGATTGGAAGAATATACGTAGGAATGCGATCGAGTGGATGCGAGTTTATGAAACTGTGAAGAGTGTTTGAGTTGAGCGATAACTGTGTGAACGCAGAATGTTTGGGCTTGAACTTTTCTAAGGTGTGAAAGATGAGAACTTGAGAAAACGTTGCGACTGAGGAATTTTGGGTGAACGGGACCGAACGCATCGAGTGAGAAAGGTTGACGATTAGAATGAAAGGAAACGAGGGTTTGGAAGAATATATGACGGGGAAAATGCGAGCGCGTGGCAGAAAGTGTTTGAAAGAAAGGTTTTGATTGTGAACGTAGAAAGAGTGTTGAAGTTGCTAAGTTGTAAAGTCGTTTAAGTTGTTTTTTGTGAAATTGTTTTAAATATACTTTTATTAATACTTTAATCGCTTCACTTTTATTTTTCACACTTGAATTCCATCTTCCGTTCTACAAAAATCATTTTATAGAATTTTCCTATACTTATAAATCCATTATGATTAGCTTCCAAAATTTACTATGATTTTCTGCAAAAGGTACGAACAAAGATTTGTTTCTCTATGTATTCTGTACATTTTCATGTAACTTTCAATTTCATCTCTTCCATGCAAATAAGTACGCTTTAATCGTCGGTCGTTCTAGCGTTAATCTAACGGCCAGATCGATTTTCCTTTCGTTTCTATCAACCGATTCTCCGAGCATCGCTGCGTTTAACACTAGGTTTACGGGACCCATTAAGTTGACGGTTTTCGAACTTCACGAGCCAAATTTGCAAAAACGGTTACCATTATTATTAGCAATTTTTGTTGACTTTTATCAGATACGAATATTACGAATGTACCCTAATCTATTTACTTTTCAGTTCTGCAGTTTTAAATTCTGTACGATGTACACCTATTTCTTAATATATGTATATTAAAAATAGATGTACTATAAAAGTCCATAAATCTAGCGTTAACCCATTGCACTCGAGAGGTGACCGTCAGTCGTTTAATGATACTAACTTCAAAAATTTTCAAATTCGAAATATTTACTATGATTCACGAATATTAAACTTCATTTAGTTTAGTTAAGTCGTATATTAAAATTATCTATATGACTATTTAACGTCCGGGTCTGAAATAAAGTCTGAAAATTTGCGAAACTATCATATATTAGGATTACGATGTCCCATGAGAGGGGACAGCCGAGTGCAAAGGGTTAATACTCGTGGCTCGCAAATTTGCTCGCACGCACTTTAACGCATCTCTCTTTTTCTTGAAGTACGATCAGACTTCTCATTTTAGAAGCTCGAAATTTGGGCGCGATAGACAGGTATAAACGATTTAAACACCTTCGTGTTTTAGGAAAAATTACATTTTGTGCTTGAAAAACACGATGCATACAGTTTGCAGATGAAAGCGACCGATTATGCGAGTTATGTAGATGCATTATCGATTAATATCCGATGTAACTGGGTTACTCTTCTAGAACTATCTTGATCCACCTCAGCACCGCATTCTTTTACAACGTTTACCTATTTCATTCGAATATTTACCCACAGTTCGGCAAGGCTTCGAATAATACGATATTCAAACAATCTGTTGAACACGTCCCGCAAGAGATAAACAGATTCGAGATCAAGGGACAACGTGGTAGCATAGCTCGCGAAGAAAAAGAAAATCTCTCGAGTTCGAGCGTACTTGAACAAACTATGCGAGTCACTCGAGTTAATTTCGATACAGAAATCGGAAGTCGTGCAAACGAAAATTTCGTGGTTTAATAATGGTTTAATAATGATCGTGACGCGTCGACAAAAAACAACAAAATGCATTTACGTTAATCCAGGGTTCGAGGTCTGGCCATTCTGCTGGTCTTTCGTCGGGGTTTCCGCTTGCACGGGCGGCTGCTCCGTCGACGGTTCCTCGTTCATTTTCTGCACGCCAACCATCAAGTTGTCCGAGCTCTTCCAAATCGGATCCTTCTCTGTACTTTGAGCTAACACGAATCTTTTCATGCGTCTCATTTCGCAGGCCCCTTCTATCGAGTCTCTTCAATGCCGAAAAAAAGAAAAGGAACGAAAAGAAAAAGACACCAAGGATGTCACATTTCTCACGATACACCCGTGCTAACTGAATAGTCCACACGTCGGTTCGTCATTCTCTTGGGTTTCTACAATCGTTTCCTGGCTGAAAAAACTTTTCGTTGGGTTTTCCTGGTTTCAGCTCGCGTTCACTTTACGGCGGCCCAAGTTCTTCTACTTTGCTCGCAATAATTTCCCACGACGCTGCGATCGAATGCGATCGACGAGATCCAGACCTCGGAAAATTTGTGCCTCGATACGGATACCGGTTCACGAGGCTAACGAAGCTTTTCTCTTTCCGTTCGTTCAACGTCTCGACGAAGTTTCTCCTGCAAAATTCCTCGGATCGCACTGGTGTTCACCAATAGACGCACAACCGACGAGGTATCATATTTTACATATTTTTACATATGCCGCGATTTATCACATTTTATCATATTTAACCGTAATGTAAACCGTGGCTTTTTATCAACGTCGACGAGTTCAGTAAATCCTTGAACTTTTCTCAATCCCACGATAACGCGAGTTTCAAGCGCAATTTCCCAAGGGCATTGTCAGGGTATCGTTTTGTAAAATTTTCTAGATGACAATGAACCTGTACCGTTTTGAGTACATCGAAGCGTTTTCACATCCGTAAGTAAGTTAGTATTATTATCACCGCGAATATCGCAGGCTTTCGTTTTCATCGACCTCCTTTTATTGGAGATCACGAGAATCGCGTGCCGCGGAATTACGCGAATTTACGTCACCCAAGCGCACGATCGAGCAACGTTTTCAAATCTTTCGACTCGTCAACATTTTATCCAGTCCGTGATCCTTCAACGCAGGATGAATTCCACGCGAACAACGATTATCGTCGGTTCGCACGAAAACACGGTTTATGACGTTCGCGGATCATTAGCATATTAATGAGATTACATCAGAGCGAGCGGAAGATCGACCGTCGAGGCGGATTCTTGAAGTCGAGAAAAAGAAGAAGAAGAACTCTTGGATCCTTGAACCGAGCAGAAACGAGAACCTTCGACCTGATCGTTGATCTTTGATCGATTTCGGTACGGTTTCTTCGGTCACGGTCTCACCTTGCGATCGCAACTCCGAGTGCACAAATTAAGCGACGATCATCACCGTGAATTAAGCGAATCGTGTCGATCGGTGGACGAAGGGAACCAAACGGAAACGGTGAACCGATCGAACGAACTACGGCGATTCCGATTATCGAGGCCGGTTTTCGCGGGAATTCACATTTTCACGAGCCTGATCGAGGAAAGGGAACCTGAACCGGTGATTTGCATCTCTTTTTCTAAATATCACAAACGCGCGTCTACACCTGCGTTACATGCGGTTACAAGTACCTTTGCAGTCCATGCCAATCTTTCTTTTTTCCGCGTTAAAACTTTCCATATGTACGTAAACATCCGCGTTGTAATCGTAACAATGCGTAACGATTGTTCACGTAAATCCATACTTCGTCGACCGATTTATCGTCGACACTGAACCCTCGCGCGATCGTTCCAACGGATCCCAACCGTTCGCGTCCGGTTTCGAAACCGTGGACACGGGATCCGGCACAGATTTTTCGAAACTCATCGCGAGAACGGAGAACGACACTTTACCGCTGGCTTAGGAGGCGCTTAAATCCCCGTCCAACATTCTAAGGAGGCTCGTGGTCACTGACAACCAGCAACGTGGACGATACACCTTTCAACCGAACTTCCCCCCTACCTTGGTAGCACGTTGTTCGAGGAAGAAACGTGCTTCCAGCGTCGAAATAAATCGAGCTCGCATACTTTCTCGTTGTTTTTTCTTTCCCGTCTTTTTCCGCTGTCTCCTCCTTCCTGTGCGTCGTCTTTCGTTGAACCGTGCCTGGATCTTTCGAGGAATATCGAGAATAAATTGTGATCGCGGGCATCGTAAATTCGCTGGTTAACGCGCCGGAAGCTTGACGGAAGTTCGTAACCGTACGCGAGATACGTGGTTTCTGTTCGAATCGAAACGAACGACAACGTTCGCCGATCTTCCGTATTTATTTATTTCTGTTTTCAAAGTTTCGTTTTCGAACGTGAGAACGTGCACCATTCAGCTGACTGAGATATTCGTGCGAGCAATTTTGTCGGTAAGTCGAAGCGTAAAATTTTTAAACTGATGTTTCTCGATTGAAATACGGAAGAAGAGACTTTTGTATCCGCGTCGATAGGGAACGATTACTGTCTTTCGCGTTAAACTTATTATTTATTAGTATTTATTTCTACCTGCTTTCAAAGTTTTGTTTTCGAACGCGGGAACGTGCATCATTCAGCTGACTGAGAATTCGTGCGAGCAATTTTGTTGGTAAGTCGAAGCATAAAATTTTTGAACTGATGTTTCTCGATTGAAATACGGAAGAAGAGACTTTTGTATCCGGGTCGATACGGAACGATTACTGTCTTTCGTGTTAAACTTATTCGAATCGTGTGAGAAATCAACAATAATCGACAGCTTGTTTCGATGTTTAAAAATATTATCATATTTTTCTAGTCGCTAAGTCGCGTAAGTTCTTTGGCATAGGTAAAGTAACAGCGTAGAAAATTATTCGGGCATTCAAATGATCCGATTCAGCCTCCACTGTATTACAAAAACAAAGATTTAACTAATTTAATTTCACGTATCAAATTCGAGAACGCGCAATCTGAATATACACGATCGTAACGAAATAATTTAAAAGTGGCCGCAAGGATTATTAAACGGTTGTTTCCAAACTGGTATACATTAACGATTTATGGTGGAAGCGTTGCGCCAGGTGATTACGATTGCAATAAATCCTACGATGCTTTATATCGAGGTGTTCGTATTCAGGACACGCCGCTTCCTCATCGAAATTAACGGAAGAATAATAAACGATTACTTAACCAGCTGTACGTTAGTAGAGGCCCATCGATGACGAAGTGACTGGAAAATTGCACGTTACAAACGTATACGAGTCCACCGATGAACTTTCGTTAATTCTTTGAGGCACAAGATTTTAACACTAGAACTACCAGACCACTCGAAATGACGAATTGACGATTATTATATATATAAATTCACTTGACCAAACTTTCAAAATTCACTATGATTTTCTGCAGAAGATATAAATAAAGATTTGTTTTCCGTGTATTCGATATTTTTTTATGTAATTTTCAATTTGATCTGTTCCATGCAAATAAATACACTGTAATCGTCGGTAGTCCTAGTGTTAAAGAAAATGAAAACTTAAGTTGCCCAGGATTCTTTTTTTAATATGAAAAAAAAAATGGAAAAGAACTATTCGTTTCGATTATTAAAATATTAAACTTGTTTGACTGAATAACTTCAACTTTTCGAGGTTAAAATATACTCCACCATGTATAGAAAGCCAAGCCGAAAAGGTGGGATCAGTTTTAACCCACCTAACGTTAAGGAAACGTATCTTTCGTGTCTAGAGAATAGCGATGGATACGACCTTCGAAATTATTTCCGACTACTTAAACGAAATGCATGCATAACAGCTGATCGCAAGGTGACATTAAACGCATGCGATGATCTACGAGAAACACGAGCAAAAAGAAGATAAAGCTTCGCTACAGAATCGACCTAAAGATAAATACTTTCTCCTCTTACTAACACGTTTCCCGTTTTTATCTTACTTTTCACGTATTTTTAATTCAAACTCGCAATGGTACACTGGGTCATCCAACACCGCAAACGGGATTTTAATTTATTGTCCGGTTAATAAAGTTGCTTGATTATTTAACGTTAATTTATTAATTGAATCGCACGGAAACGAGCCATATCGCAAAAAGCGAAAACAAGTTTCAGCAAAAATTTTTGATTTAAATCACTTTCATAATCACCGGCATGCATTGCACAGTGTTCGCGAATACGACGCCCCTTCCATTTCTTCCGAGTATTCAAATTTCATATGTTTAAACTGTAAACTGCGTTAGAGACCACGATTTGAAAAAACGCTTTAATCTAGAATTAATCAAATTCTTTCTTAAAACAACCTTGGAGGTCTTAAACAAATATCCGAAGGCGTTTCTGTGAGTCTTTCCGGAATTTGTTACACATCGTCACAACGTGTAAAAACTACGTTGAATTTGAAAGACTTCAGTAAAGTATTTGGTAATTCGTAAAACACAGTGTGCTGTTGCAGGATTACAACGAGAACGAAATTCAATTTCCTATATAGTCAGAAGTATATCGAATTAACCCCTTGGCCTATAACCACGAGTCTGACTCGTGGTAAACAATTTGTGCCATTAGCGAAAACCACGAGACTGACTCGTGGTAAAGAATTTGTGCCATAAACAAAAGCCACGAGCCGGACTCGTGGTGTGGAATTTGTGCATAAGATGCCGCGTATTATTATTAGAACAAGCGATTGGAGTTATTCCACATCGAATATTTTGCCTTTAATATGATTACACCCTAGACGTCTTAAAATTACTATTTGTATCTAAACATTGTTTATTATTTCGCAATTCCTTTCGTTGCACTGAAATATATATGTCATGAAAAGTATGCGTTTTGCACCAGTTCGGATACGCGGCTGAACAGTTGAATGGCACAGCCGCGCGACCGACTTTCTTGTTTACTATAGCTCGCGCAATTGGCAGATATCGTGTAACCCCAACGGATTAATTTTTAATTTATCCGAATTAATTTTGAAATGGTACCGTTCGGATAAAATAAAATAAATTAAAAATAAATCAACATAATAATAATTTAACACTATTCCTATCGACACTTCACGTATACCTATTCCTACCTGCGACATTTCCACGTAAGACGGACTACAAATTTTTCTCAGAAAATAAACAATGAAGAAAGAAGTGAATATTGAAAAATGTATTATACGTATATCTGAGGAAAAGTCTAAAGTTTAAAAGCGATTCAATGTGGTAGGAATAGTGTTAATTAATCGTATTGTATAAAGCAAACGGAAATCAACCGATTTGCAAGCACGACTGAAGTCTAACACGAGAAACGTAGTACGAAAATAAATTGGACGATCAGGATAGAAACGTTTGAATAGCCAATATTCGGGATGATCGAAATCCAGATAATTGACGGTCCACCCACAACAATTTCAACGAACGTTTCACCGGGAATGCAAATTTCGTTTCAAGAATGCGGCATATCACGTAATTAGATGGAACTGCAAGGTATTCCGCTTTTTCTTTTGAAATCCAGCCACAGTTACATAACTGTGCGACACTGCGAAGTCCAAGCTGTCGGTGTCCGTCAACAGAGAGATCCCCCGGTGTTACGATTACGATTTTTATTCGGAAAAATCGACCGCAATCGTGCCTCGAGCGAGCCTCGTCTCTTATTTGAAATTCAAAGCAACGGGACAACGGCGGTGGTAAATATCGCGGAGTTCAAAGTCTTCCCGCGACGCTGCAATTGTGATTCATTCCGGTTTATCTGACCGCGAACGTTATATCTTGAAATCGTAGTTATCGCAGAGTTTCGTGATACGAGACGATAAGATTTTTCGTGGCTGCACCGAGAACGATGTTTTTGTATTAAAGAGACGCGAGCTTGGAAATTAATTTCTAGATGCCCGATAATGATTTTATAAATATTTTTATCTCACGGTCGAACTAGATTGTAAACAGTTAAAGAAAATTTCTAAACATTTTACAATCTGACCGTACAGAGTGAGTCTCGCGAGTTGAACACCTCGGATGACTTTTTATTTATTATTATTATTATACACGGGTCAATAAACCTTTTGGTGTATACATCAAGCAATACAATTATTAGTTGTAGGAGGTTATCAATTGATAAACGCTTTGTTTAACCCTTTTAACGAAAGGAGCTAAAGTACCTAAGCGAAGAATACCGGGCCGAATCAACGAATTTGCAGAGGTTTGCGAAAATTCTCGTAAAAACCAAAGTAGGAATGATATTTACGAAATTTAAAAAGCAGCATATTGCGAAATCAATGTGTTACATCGAATTTGAATCATTTTAACATTTTATAATGTTATTTTGAAACACAGATCTCTTGTGATGAGTATAATAAGGCTCCAACGGAGGCGCAACGATATATCGTGGTTCGGTGTTAAAAGGGTTAAAAGTAGAAAAAAAACCAAAGAGATTCAGTTCGGTACGGTGGTTGTTGAGATTGGTAATTCACTCTAATGACTTGTGAATTATTTATCGTAGAAAAAGAGGTTTCGGATAAAAGTTGCATGATATGCTAAAATATGTAGCTCCCAAGTTATCTGAGATAATCAAGCTGTAAAGTTCATTTGACTTAGCAACCAAGCTGGTATGAGATCTTTAAACGTTGAAACAAATTATTATTTTTCCCTTACTTCACGCTATGTGTCTTTTAATCGAGGCCCTTCTCTAAACTCTTTATCACAAGTATTCAACGGTGAAGGCGAAATTTCCTAATTGCCCCGAAACAACTGAAATTACCCCTCCTATAGAGGGTGCGATTCACATTTGGGAAACGTTGACATAAATGGTCGTGGAAACGTGTGAAACTTTGAAAATAAAAAAATGCCTGATAAAATATTTTGATTTAGAAGAGTAGAACATCAATGTCTACGCAATGGTAATTGTTATGTTCACTTTCATCGAACGAAGAATATTCAGATTACTCTCCGCCATAAAAACAGCGGTAACGATGATGTTGAGAAAGTTCATTGTTTTGAAACAATGCACAATTAACGATACACGAAAGCGTTATCTTGCCCGCGCGTATGCTAATACCGAGCTGTGGTATAACACGTTCAACAAAACGCATGATCGTTCGAATTAATCGTCTAACGTAATTCGTTTATCGATAAGAACCGAGAAAAAAAAAGGAGCTACTGACTTTCGTTCGGTTATCGTTAATTAATTTAACGTAGAAAAGCCTTAATTATTCGATTATGAACATAATTTCATAAATGATTGTACGTCATTTACGCGGTTACATAACGATCACTATATCCGTGACATGCTTACGGAACGATTGCTAATCTTTAGCCCACATTATCGGGGTTCATGCCAGTCGTAATCATCCGACGCCTAGTTCGAAATTTTCATATAATTACGTGTTAAAACGATAACCACGATAACGTTCGAATCTTCTTACGATTTTTTAATATTACGAATTTTACGAAGTTTTCATACAATTACGTGTTAAAACGATAACCACGATAACGTTCGAATCTTCTTACGATTTTTTAATATTACGAATTTTACGAAATTTTCATATAATTACGTATCAAAACGATAACCACGATAACGTTCGAATCTTCTTACGATTTTTTAATATTACGAATTTTACGAAGTTTTCATACAATTACGTGTTAAAACGATAACCACGATAACGTTCGAATCTTCTTATGATTTTTCGGTATTTTACGATTTTTTAATATTACGAATTTTACGAAGTTTTCATACAATTACGTGTTAAAACGATAACCACGATAACGTTCGAATCTTCTTACGATTTTTTAATATTACGAATTTTATGAAGTTTTCATATAATTATGTGTCAAAACGATAACCACGATAACGTTCGAATCTTCTTACGATTTTTCGGCATTCGTGCGTTCAAAGACACTTAAAGAATTCTAATCCTATTTTCTTATAATTCTTAAACGATCATGCCTGTTAGAAGAAAAAGACTGGACGAGAGAAGACTACACCGCAACGCATATCGTTATATTGTATCTTTGAAGTTCATCTTTGTGCAATAAATAAATTGGCCGATCGATGGATTCGTTACAGAGAAGTATTTGATTTTCGAAGAAAACCGTAATAGAAATGGAGACTGAGAAAAAAAAAGAACTTGGTTGTGGAACATCTTCTTTTTCCGAAACACAACAAATACTAGGAAGGCCATTTTATTCTATTTACATTGTTTATACCCAGAGATAAATCCTAGAGAGAAGAAGTTACGTTTATAAAGATAAAAAGCTGTTTGGAAAAAAGAAAGGCGACTTTAAAAAACGTGACGGAACGATTATTTCTCGTAACGCGAGCAGAAATGTTCGTGAATATTCAACGACGCTCAAGTAGTTTAATAAGATGACTCTATAATTCGGTGCTCACGTAAAACAAGCGTTATTTTTTCCTCGCGATCACATCCAACCGTTGACTGTGTGTTACAAAATACAAAATTCAAATTACGGCGTAAAACTTTCAGAACCGAAATCGAATAGTGATCGAACGTTACGTAAATCGCGCGCTTAACTACACGTTCGGCTTAACTAATATTTCAGAAAATCAGACAATACAACCCCGGTGGTCACGGTTTCCCCGACAACAACGCGAAGATAAATCAACCGCAATTACCGAGGATCTTTAAAAGCCACTCCTCCGTTCATCTTTATGAACCGTTTAAAGATCATTGTCACGGCGAAGCGTAATTGTGCTCTCAACGTCGGAGCGACAAGGCATAGTTCACAAGGAATGCTGTGTTCGATTGTAAACGAGCAGTCATCATCAATCGTTCTGACGCCTTTGTCGCGACACAACTTCCGGAGAACATTTTACTTCCTTTATCAACCGTACAAACTTCCCGTGACCTAAATAAAAAGTTCTAGCTCATGATTACCGTCTCCTAACAATAGATTTACGGACATTTTTTATATACAGTGGCTCCAAAAAAGTATTCGTACACTGTATTATAAGGAAATTCATCGACTTCTGAAATTCTGATTTCAATGAAACTTTATGCGTGTACAAGAGCATGGTGTATCCATGGTGTATGAAGCAATTCTTTCGGCGGTAAAATATCTTTTAAGGGGGCTGACAACGAATCTCAAAATTTCAACGATTTTTCATGCTTTAAATACAAGCTTTTCTCTGTTCTTTTTTTTATGACAGGGCGATGGAGTATTAAAAATTAAACATTTTCTATTTGAAAGGTTTTGCTTCGAGTACCATTACAAAGTGCGCCTCTACTTTACCTGTTCGCGTCTAAAAGAAAGAGAAAAGGAAAGAAAAGCCAAGAAAAGAGAAAAAAAAATTGGAGGAAACAATCACCTGAGCCGCTTGCGGCGCTCGACCAGGCCTGGCACGAGGAGACCTTGCTGCGCCTGGCCCATGCTGAGATCACTTCCCTCGGACGGGAAGCGATCGGCCACCTCCAGCTCCTCGGTGGGATCATTGTCAGGTTCCCCGACGACGAAGCTCACTGGACTTTCCGACATGGTTTTGGTAGAAACGGCGAGACCTCTGTTCGTCTCGTCCTCCGTCGGACTCTGCTGGTCGCCTGCCTCTCCGTTGGCGTTACCTTCAAAACAGCCGTGTGCGATTCGCGTCAAGATCGACCATGCTTCGCACGATCCAACATCCTTCTTTCTTTCTTTTTTTTCTTTTTTGCTTTCTTCGCGTGTTAATCTCGTGGCCCAGCGTTCGCACGTGCGATTACGATATTTACAATGATCGTGCCGTCGCGTTCTCCCCAAAACAGTAGCAGTAGCAGCAGCAGCAGCAGCAGCAGCAGCTCGCGGATACTCGTTTCCGGTTTAACACCAAGGGCCACTCATTAATTTCGTTTCTCCAAGCTTTTACTTCGTCGTTAATTCAACTCGTGCATGTTAACCGATACCGACGTTGACTTGACTGCGTTTCCTCTCTCGTGGATGCGGTAACGATCGAGAAACGAGCACGTGGCAGAGAGCTTGCAGAGAACGTGATGAACTCGATCTACGAGGATATCTCCCGATCCGTATGAAGTTCCATGAGACTCCGTCGAACCGTGTCGAAATCTCGTGAAAATCTCGTCGAGAGTGGCCCTCAATTCTCGCGGCGTAATAAACTTTCGAGCGTAGGCGAAAAGTTCCAAGTGTCGGTGGCCAACCGGAGGTGATCATGCCGAATAAGCCGCATGCAGTTCCCATATAGTATAAGCGTCACTCCACCGGAACTACCCTTGCTTCGGGCTGCGACCAGCCGAGGCACAAAGTTATCGTTTGCACACAACGAAACGATTCCGACGAGTCGACCAATTTTCCGGGGTTCAAAGAGCCCAATATGAAGGGGTACACATGCAAATTAATCATACAGAGGTGTGAAGTTTATGATAGGTGAACGTGGGATACACATGTACGTATATAAACGTTCGTCCAGGATGTACACCCTTAGCTGCTATTTGCACGATACGTTGCATAAACCGCGTAAGGTAATTGTTTTAACGTCGAACGATCGACCTGTGCATCATGTTTCACGCGACAGAATGATCTGTAAACGGTACGAATAATATTGGGGAAGCAAATATTCGGAAACAAAGGGTTGAGTTAAAATTTTCTGACCGCGAGACAAGAAGTAAGGGATGTAAAATAAAGCTGAACCAGTTTAAAACATGCCATCTATGATCTTGAAATAGATATATATATATATACGTATATAAATTTCCCAGTAAATAAAATGGAAATTTTCAATTTGCATTGCTGATAGGTTACATGAAAACTAAAAATAAATCCAGCAAACGTAACAATAACTTTTAGCTTGTGTAACAACTCAAACGAAATCCACGCGTTAGTGATAATCAGATCAGCATCGCTATACACTACGTTAAATCATTTAAATGTAATCGTGCGCTCGCGCGCCACCATCGATTTGCATAATCGGGCTCTCAATATCTTTAAAATTCATGAACAAACTTTCAAGCGACATTCTGATGTTCAAGGTGGGTTTAGCAACTTGTTAGTACCCAACGTTTTGTGGATAAATATTAGTCATATTTTTTTGTCGCTTTTGGGATTTCAATAGCCATCGTTATGAGATTCTTGCTTCGAAAGTGACACAACCCGAAAACGTTGATTTTCGAAAAAAAAAAATAGAAAGAATTGTTTTCGAACGTAACAACACACCACGATAATAGTAATAAATGGTGCAAGTGAAAAGTGCTCGAAAATATTTATTTCACCGATCGAATCGCACGGAAACGGGCCAAGTCACAAAGAAAAAAAAAAAAAAAGAAACAAGATTATAAATTTTAAAAGAAATTTCTTAACTCGATTAGATTACTTTTGTAATCGGTAGCACGATTGTTCGTTGATCGAATAGCTAATCTAAAAGAATACACTTCCGATAACTGCTCGATGACGGGTTTTAAATAGCAACTTTTCGATAATGGTAACTCAAAAAACACGTTTTTTGAGTTGCGTCACTTCTGTAGCAAGGTTGCAGCATGTATTCGTCGATTTCGGGATTTCAGCAAAAAATGGTAAACACAAAGAGAGTGGGGGGGTAAGGTAGTTACAACGAGGGAAGCAGAAGACACAGAAACGGTGACAAAGAACTAACCGCCGCTGACCCGCGCACCGGAAACACCAATGAAGATGGACCAGATGAGCAAACAGGGGAAACCCAAAAAAAAGGGGGGGGTGAGACAAGAAGCGACCACGTGAGATGAACCGAAATTCGAAAAGCCTGTTTTTTGCTACTCACCCTCGATTCTTCTACGAAAGTACAGGAAACGAAATGCTCGGAATATGTCAGCCCACCACCCTTGTTGAGGCTGATCCGTGAAAATGTGTCCAAGGTGAACGTATCGACGTGCTATCGCAGCGAACGACAAGCCGAGAAGTAGGGGGGCAAAGAGAAGAGCAGCAGGGGGAACACTTTGAAAGTTACTTTGTAAACCTTGACCAAGACCTTGAAAGAATTTGGAGGATCAAAAACGCTTGTTCCCCGCGCTCGTAGCGTAGTGCGCTCGCGTTCGGTGCCGTTTCGAACACTATCTCTAGCGAGAGTACGGTGTTTATTCGTCTCGAGCAACCGACAGCTTGTTTTGATCGTTCGTAAAATCGAAACAGCAAAACGAACGCGGGCCCAGTGTACGCGCGACACACGACGATAACAAAACTGTTCGAAGCGTTTCGTGTCCCGGGTGAACTTGGACCGGGAATGGAATATTACGCGAACCTTGGAGTCTTCCGATATGGTTGTACTGTAAAAAAAAAGTGACGAGGAAGGAAATCGGTCGAGATAGGGGCACCTTCTTTTTTTTTTCTTTGGTATTAATGGAAACAATGACGGTTGAACGAAGTTTGAACGAAGAAAGGTCGCAGGGCGAGAAGGACATAGCGCGTGCGTGCCAAGGTTCGGATAATACGTCCCGAGGCGGTTTCCGCGACGGTATCCGGACGAAACGCTTCGAGGAGAACGCTCGTTAGTGTTCAACCACGAGAAACAGCGACACGCGTGTATCGATCAACGATTTAGGGAATGATCAAATGTACCGAGAAAAGCGTCCAGAAGACCTCGTAGCATGCCAGACACGGCTTGTCCCCTGGATGTTAGCGACCCTCGATCCGGCGAACGTTTCCTTCGACCTTCTTTCTCTATCCAATTCTTCTGCGCTCCCTTCCTGTCCTTGAAGCAACCACGAAAACGAAACAGACGACGATTAATCGAACGAGGAACGTATCAAACGGAAAACGGCGGGCGATATTCTTGTTTCTTCTCCTCGCGATCGGCAGGCGATCGACCGCAGTTTGCTTTCTTGTTTATAAGGATCCCCTTGGGGAACACTCGCGAGCTCGGTGTAGCTCTCTGTTTTTCCCGGTTCCCTTAGGAGCGCGCGATTAGACGTTCGAACGGCGAGCCCTCGTCATCGTCCCGGTCTCCCGCTACTACCGCTAACTTTCTGTGTCTCACGACGACGAGCACGAAAGGAGATACGACGGCACACTACCGGCCTTGCACGCTGTTCCCGCTGATACCGCGCCGCGTCGTGAACACCACGTGCCGCCTTCGACGCCCGGAGGAGAGGAAATCGGTCGCCGGCGAACTAACCGAGCGCGCAGAACGGAGGAACTCGTGCACGCGAGCGAGCGAGCGAGCGAGCGAGCCAGCGATTATTACGGGAGCGAAGAGAAGAACCGGACGATAGAGTTCAGGGGTCGATAGAATTCAGACGACGCTTGTGGTGTGTTCATTTCCACTAGAACCCCTTCGAGGCGTCGCGCTCCCGATTCACCAACGATATCGAGACCGATCGTCCCTCGTGCCCGACAGCCACGCTTCGTTCGCGATTTTCCGAGCCCACGCATCGGAGACAGGTGTAACCAGTGTTACCAGCAGAGACTCCCGTATCCGAACCGATTGGGAAGTCGAAAGTGGTCGTGGATGATGGAATCCGTCGAACCAGACGGATCCGATCGCGGTTCATTTTCCGCGTTAAGCTTCGATCGTTCGGACGGAGATCAACGAAATCGTCGGTTCGCTCGAATTAGCTTAGAGATTCAGTATTTTTCTAACCGCATCAGTTTCTCGATGTACGTAGCTGTGTGCAACATCGTTCAGGGATTCGGGTACGTTAGAGTATTCGGATAACGGGGATTGTGGGACAGGGGAACCTCTAAACTGTTACTAGTTTCTGAAACGCGTTCGCTGTTTTCGTTTCTGCTTCGATCAACAACGGTTTCAGAGTCTCCTCTTCAAACCTTCTTCCTCTACCCTTTCGAGGATTCTCCTTCGATCGACGACACTTTCGTTCCGATATCGTTTTATCGTGCGTTTCTTCGTTCGTTCTCCTCTCCTCTTCGATCGACGCCGTGTTTCATATTCCGCGTGTCTCGCGTTGTCACCGTCGCGACGCGACCAAACAATGGGTAATTTTTAAGCGTCTTCCTGTTTTTCTTTCGGCCGATTTATGTTTGAATTCGATGTACGTGTACGGTATTCCAGTAAACAGTTCCAGTTTAAACGGAACGCCTAGTTTAAACCGTGAAGCGACCTTTGAAAAACCGCGGCGGACTAGTAGTGCTCTTGTTTCGAGCATCCAGTTCTCTTCCGCTTTCGCCGACCTGTTTAGACATAATTTTCCTGTTTACCATTTGGCTCCTCCGCACAATGTTGTCATCTTTATTAACGGAAACGCTGAATTCCGTTCAGAGCGATCAGAATCCTCAACCTGTTCCATTCCAACTCGATTGTGTGTCCCGCGACTCGCCCTGCTGTTTTCAAGCAATAATATTCCGGACGTCACCTCCTTAATGAATTCCGTTCGTCGTAAACATATTCGTTGCTCCGTTTCACGCTGCGGAGACCCGATGTGGACATTACACCGGTAGGAAGAAGGACGCGTGTGTGTTGTTCGCAACGCTCAGACGATGACGTCCGCGTGTGTAAGTATACATGGACACACAATGTACGCATCGTATGGTGGACATATTCTGCGTGTAATGTTATGTAACGTGTATTATACGCGGTGTTATCTTACATCACGCGATATATGAAAATCTCTCTGACGAGAAATTACTGTGACCGCTAATTTTTCTAATAATTTGATTGATTCGAAAGTCGATGATCTTGGATAGATCTTATTATATATATAAATCTTTGAGAAAATTAATTTTATTATTTGTCAGGTAAGCCCAATCTCCGTATAACACGGTAGTCTTGTTTTAGGCCAGTGCCGTGTTATATGAAACTGTGTTACAAGGGACCAATGAATAGCAGGGACAAGAAACCGAAGTATATTCCAAAAATTAATAAAGTTACTGCATGTAGTAATTTTATTATCGTTACAAAATTAATAAAAAAAAATATTTTTATAACTTTTTCTCTTTGCTAATGGCTTTTAATACACACAAACACCGACAGTTCTTCGATTGTTTCATCCTGCGAAATTATGTTGCACAAATACCGTGTTATAGGGAGTTAACCGTAATCGGATATTATTTATAATTATTTTCCATTCGATGATAGATGCTGTAATTCGTAGTGTCCGAATTTCTCTTTAAACCCAAAAATTACTTTGCACGGTTTTATCAGCTGAAATAAGAAATGTGTATCGATAATGATGTATATAACGGAATGTAACTTGACCGCGAGTGGCGCGTGCTCGATTCGTGATTTTTACGAGGAATCATACGATATTTTGCCGCGGCGAATCGAAAACTAGCTGAGAACGTGATTGGCCGGTTATCAGTGGTATACAAATCACGTATCTAACGAGACCCATTGTGATAACAGCTTATACGTAAAGAGATCAACCTTTTGTGGTTTATCCATTGTCATGTGTTCACTCAATTCTTTAACAGATTTTCCTTTGTTTCTGTTCTCTCTTGTTCTCTGAAATGGAATTTTCACGATTGTTGTTTGGTTTCCATTTTTTTCTTTATGTAAAACCAAAGACAAAATTGTATTACGAAAGGAACAGAAATTGTATTTGCTACAATTTTTCGTTAAACAAGTTTTTCACGGTCGTTCATAATAATATGACTGTTCTGTATTAAAAAGTTGAGAAAATAACGTTCAGGGAAAAGCGAGGAAAAGAATTGTTAAACGCGATGAATAAGATAGCATAGATTGTATCGACGGGAACCTGTTAATAATGTACACATACTATGTAAGGAAGCAACTTGCTGTCGATAACAAGAATCAGCTGATTTTTGTTCAAGTAATAGTTTTCTGGGAGAAAGGAGAGGGGGGGACTATGGACATTTTGAAATTTAATAATATACGGTTCACATTATTATCTTGCGAAATTGATAATATAGGAACGTTAAGAGATCTTACTTTCGACAACATTGCGAGAATGTGCGAGAAGATAATCGATGACAGTTATTATATAAATGTATTTAACGTAATCTCGGGACAAACTTCCGCAAACAAATCACGATCAAACCGCTAACATCTATACTGGGGCAGGCACCCGAGATATTTCTGATAGCGTGTGTATATTTTTAAATTTCCAAATTCAACTATTTCCCTGAAAACAGCTACTCATGCTCTGTCCAAGCGTTTTTTAGTGATTGCAAAAAGATATTCGCTATAATTAATGTTAATCGTGCCAATGAAATGTGGAGAACGAAGATTAGATAGGATTTATCATTTACTTCACAAAAAGTACAAAATGTAATTAAATAGTAAAGCATTTGATACAAAGATGTAATAAAGTAATTGGTTATCAGGTTCATCAGTCACGTGAATTTAAAATTCCATAAAATCGCGTGATTCCTTTAACGTCGTTTATTGGTAACTGCATTATCGTTTATTGCATAATCAATTATACGTGTGTGTTATGATTAATAACACATGTTACATTAACACGTTTGAAGTGTTTGAACTTTCGATTTGAATACGTATATATTTTATTCCATAATTTATCTTTCTTTTTAATGTATTTTTCTTGTTAACTATACGTAATATAAGTGTATACGCAATATATGTAATTTGAACGAAAGAAAAACAAAATACGAGATATGGTCAGAATAAAGAACGACTTCTAAAAAAATGCGTTTTTATCTGAAAAGTCATTATCGACAGATATCGCTATTTTTCAGTAAAGTAAATAAGTGATATTTAAGTGAACTACTAAACGTAATATCGACGCACAATGAAGTAGATAAAAAAAAGTTGAAACTGTAACTAGAGTTAAAGAAGGATTAGTTTATAAATAAATTGACTTGTCATCAACGAATTCGTGTCAGCTATTAGCGTATTTTTATTTTGTGAAGCACTACGTAGACACACGGAAGTACAGGCCCTTATCTAATAAACGTATTAGTGCTACTATTTATCGAAAATTTTACGTCAAATAATAGTAGTATAGACCTTTTTTCATTCTGTATTATAATTATTTACGTATATTTAGCGGCTGCAAACTCTATGGATTCTCACACAAGGCAATCAAAAAATTGACAGAGCACTCTGATTGGTTGATTGGCGAGTCAGGCGACGCATATTGTATTTTGATTGGCTCATACAAAGCGTGCGGTGTATCCAAGAAACACGCGTCACCAACTGATGTATACTAAATACAACTTTAACACTACTGTACATGTAGAGTTTTCACATTACCTTTGAATAACATTTAATGAAAGAAATTGAAGTCGTCATAAGAATGAAAAACCAAAAACTTACCGGTGACGAATCTTACGCGGTGGAGTAGCACGCTCCTCATTGAGGTTAGGTTCGCCTATCCCTTCGTGTTCTGTCATTCGATATGCTTCTGCACACAATTTGTCGCGAAGAAATATTACACCGCACTAGTTTTGTCCGATAATAGTTCGGGAACGATCGAACGTAATCGATCACAATGTAGGAAATTATTGTCACCTCTTAAACATGGATTTTTTTACTTCCGCTAAGGCACGTACACCATGGCGCAACATGAAGAATTCATATACCGACACCGCACTACCTTCGGATTCTACTGTTGATTTTCTTACAGTAAAGGTTCTTTTATCGATAGGGAAGTACCTTTCAGTATCGTGCTCTGTAACTAGAGGTCAGGGTCCCACAGGTACCGGTAGTTTTAAATCCATCTACCTATGGTTATGGACACGACTGTATCTGATACAGATTTCCTTGCAAATATTATTAAAAAGGTATGATTCATTACGATATGTGTATTATCGTCTTCGATAATTTATGAGAATTGGTTTGAATAGTTATGATAAAATTCATTTGTTTTGTAATTAAATTTTTCACACGAGTCATTTAAAAATAATAAAATTATATTTCTTTGTCATTGAATCAAACTTTTACTGTTTCTTTTTTATTTTTGTTGCTTGAAAATCAGATCCTACAATGTTTCGAAGAATGGAACACAAAAGCTTCATTCGGAAAAATGAGATACGGTCACATAGACGTTACATTGTCAAAAAATGATATGGAAAGTTACACAATACAAGTTACAAATTATGGACAATCGATAAATGATGTTTTATTATTTTCACATAAAATATTTTGGGACTTTGTTACTAAAAATACGCTTTTCAAAAATTCACTAATTGCTACAATATATACTCAAACTGAACATAATGACTATGGCGAGATACTAAATCTACATTTTATAAATAATCGTTTATTGATAGTGAAAGATACAAACGATAAGAATCTTATCAATTTCTTATATCAAAAAAGGTATCTGTCATTTCTCTTAAAGGTATGTAATATGTTAAAGAAGACAACTTATCTTGTAATATTAATAATATTACCAATATTTTCAGACTAAATGTATGTTTTTTTATATAAAGTTTTATTTTTACACGTTACAGAATAAACTAATGTTAGCTGAAGTAGAAAAATTTATAACAATTATAATAAAGGAAATAATTTTGTTACAACAATTAAATTCCCATACAAAGTTTACAGTTCATATCAGTAAAAAAATGCTGTACAATAACTATATTGCACTAGATAATGATTACAAATCGTGTCAAATACTTGTTAACAGTTTAACAAGCGTAATTAAACAAAGCTTAGATTTTAAGTTCAAGGAAAACTGTTTTACTATGTTAAGCGTGGAAAATTCTCACGAAGTAGAAACTGCACTTATGGTTAAATTATTACCGTTAATACATGAAAATTATACATTTTCTAGCGGTAGTCATGTAACTGATTATAAGGTACTGAATCAAGGAAGATATAATTAATATAATTAATATTATTGTACTATTTGAAATGGATTTATTTTAAACTTACAAAATTTTTTCTTGAAATATTCAAAATAAATAATCTATTGTATGACACATTTTGTATCACGTTAAACATATCTCACTTTAAAATGTGCAATTGTATTTTATGTTGAAATAAAATGAATACATTTGGTTTTACTCAAATTTAATTATTCCCGCCAGAGGTTGGCGCAACCGGCAGAATCCTGCGCAAGTATAGTTGCGCATAATAAGCGTAGTATTCATTCTTCTCCCAGTCAAGACGCGAGGGTCAGGTTAGGCAGGTCGGGCTGACAGTAGAGAATGGAAACGGTGTTTCGTTGTAGCTCGTAAATGAAGGTTAGCTTCGTCGCGAACTCAGTGAAGTCTGTGGATAAGAACGAAGGCAATGCCACAGCGAAACTGTCAACAAGATCTCTGTATTGGTTTACAAGTCTTGCGGTGAATTAGTCAGGACAAACATGGCTCGCGTTCCGGCAGACGTGTGTTTTTCTTCGTGGTAAACCTATCTCTTCCTCTCTTGTTCTCTGTCTCAATTTCGTCAGGCAGAGATCCTCAACTTCGGGAGTGGTGATATTCACGCAAGTACGTAACGCATACAGCCATTGTAACGCGCGTATACACGCGGTTTAACGTATATTAATATACACACGGTAAGGGAAGAGGAGCTTCCCGCTTGTTAGTATGCAAGTGCCGTTTCGGTGCCCCTTACGTGGCCTTATTTGCACTCGCGTACGATCGGCGCGCGAAACGAATCAAAATGACCGATCTCCTTTCCGCATGATTTTTTGGAGTGTTCCGCCTAACCCATGTAAGTACGTTTTAATTCTTAATCATTCCCAATAAAATATCGCGTGCCCCCGTGTGTTTCTCTTTCTCCCGTTCGTCGTGTACGTGCGTGTGCGTGTAACGGTGCAGTAAATGGCGGAGGATGTAAAAGGGCTTTCCTAGTCTACGATGTGCCACCAGAGAATTATCGGCATTGTCGTTCCTCTGACATAACCACTGTTACTTCCCCTCGTTCGTGGTTTCAGGTGAGAGTCGATATTCCAGCTGTTTGTACACTCCTCGTTTCCTGTATACTCGATATTTCTCATGCTACGTTATCGAACAGTTGTACGATGTAAATACATCTCGTTCCTCATTTATTTGATCCATAACAGCGATGCAATTTGGTACGCAAAGTTCATTGCACTTAACCCCGTGTCATACGGTAGAGCACAGAATGTATTCTGAAAAAGCTCTTCGCATCCTGTAACAGACTCTATAACCTCAAAATTTACAAATATCATATTACCGTAGACATCACTCACTTCGAGTGTTTTGGCTAACAAGCATAGTACGAGAATTGCATTACAATTTAAACAGAATTTTTACCGGATAAGAAGACACATTTTTCTTTACATTTTCGTTCACTGGTGGTATCACGTTTGCGATTAATGTACAATTGCACCTGTTAATATTTACGATACTTACCGTTGAATTGAATTGAATTGATGACGAATGAGCTATTCTGCGCAAACCTTCGCGAGTTTTTATCGCAGGTTTTGATCAGATCTGAAGGAGAGAACGAAAGCGTGTTGACAAAGTGTGAACGATAGGGAGTTAGCGAGTGCGAACGTAAAAATGAGAATTTAGTTACTATGTAGGAATTGAAGTGCGTGTAACGCGATAAGGGCTTCTCGTGTGCACGATGCTTAATTAAGTTCTCATTGCATATACGTTGCACAACCGGAATAGAAGAAAAACAATCCGTGTGGCTTGTAATTAAGCAATAGATGTGGTTGCGCGTGCTGGAACATCACGGTAAGAATAACAATACGCAGAAGGCGGGAGAGAATTCGTGAAAGAAAAAGGTACGAGCACACCAGTATTCGCATTCCAGCTGCAATACGCGTCGAAGATAGTAACCTTGGCATAGTAAAGTTATCGAAACGTCGTAATCTTCTCTCTATTAAAAAATACCCATCTTGACTCGTCTCTATCAGACTCGTTAAACTATATCAGGCAGCATGTCAACGATTTCGTGAAATTATTTAGTACGATCGTTTAATTTTTACACGCGGTCAGATTATTCACATCTTCGATGATTTATCTATCTCGGCTGTATGAACCAGTGTTAAGATTGCATTGTCGTCCCAACGACTTTATGCCAGTTTATAATGTTATTTAATATATTGCGTACTTGATATAAGCGTGTACGTATCATTTTTTTCCTAGTTATCGAATTGTTGAAAAAATAAGAAATTGAGGTTATATCTGCGAAGGTTATAGGTTAATATCTGCAATATAAAACATGACAGCATCTTTTGATCTTTTTCAACGATAAGGAAGAAATTTATTTTTCCGTGGTTTCTTTTCTTTTTCTTTTTTTAAATAGAGATAGTCGATGGACGCTTGCCAGTTTTGACTCGCACGACACCGAAGCCTAAACACACGTGGATCGAATTAACTTCTATGGGTTCGAATTTATCGATCGAATTTACTATACTTTTACATTGCATGTAAATTGCGTCCTCAATCCTTTAAAAACTTCATGGTGTGGAATATCGTGCGAGCGTCCTTTTTTTCGAACATCATTTTTAATTGACCCGATCCAAGTTCCATGGCTGCGAATATTTAAGGTCTTGTGTTTATGACAGCGGATGCGGCACAGAGTTTTTGCGCTTGTGGCTTTGTTGCACTTTTATTTTCGTCGTTCCTCGACCATACTGCTACCGTTGCACGTTCTTGGTTAGTGTAAAAAATGACGGAAAAAGGGGATGAGAGCGACTGTCAGTTTCACTCGTGAATATATGCAACCGGATGTTCTCTTTAGCACGAAAAACATTAGTCCGTGAAAGAGCGTCTGTTAATTGGCCATCGAACGAAGAAACTCGATGAACCGTAGATATGTAGATCATCATTTTAAATCATCTTCTTTGTTTAGTATATTTATTATTATTTTTCTTCTTTTTGCGTAGCTTTTTCAGTTTCTTCTTTTATTAATTGAAAATTGAGTAGAGGCGATTGATTAGAGTAAGAGTCCGACGCATTGAATTTTTCAACACATCCAACGGTGTTACTTTCGAGCCGTTTTCTTAATTAGTTTGGAAAGTTACTAACCACAGAGATTAATGTTAATCGTATAACGTTTCCTGTAGATAGCGTAATTATATGCTGTTACGAGGTATGTTGTTACTGTTGTCACATTATCCAACAAAGATACATCTGATTTGTTGAACATTCTTTTTCTAACGAACTGTTATTTTTCTTTCGATTTATCTATTACATTTATTTATTGCAATTTATAATTCAATTACATCCCCATTTACATTACCCTTCATCAATAATTATCATATTTTACTACCTTGCATTCGAACATTGTTGAAGATCATTCGATCGTTCGAGTTGCTTCTCGAGCGCAAAGGGTTAACCCTCGCGTTCCGGTGACGGGGTCTCCAGAGACTCGTGTATTCTACCGCAAAATCGAAGTTGTTCGTGATAGTGACGATATAACGTCGCAACGTGCAAAATATATTTTCGTTGTAATTTTCAATTTCATTTCTTCGATGCAAACAAGTATGCTTGAATTGTCGGTAATTCTAGTGTTAACACCAGGTTTACAAGGTTTCGAACTTCACAAGCAAAATTTGTAAAAACATCTGCTATTATTCCTAGCAATTTTTGTTGACTTTTATTGATCGAGTGATACGAATATACCCTAATCTATTTCTGTCTCCGTTCTGCATCTTTAAATTCTGTACGATGGGTATACCTATTTGTTAATATATGTATGTTAGAAATAGATAAAGAAATATCCGTAAATCTAGTGTTAATACACTACGTGCAATCCGTAGGCCGCGGCAAGGCCGTTCAGATTTAAAACAGCGAATTCACCTGACCGCGTTCGACGCAGCAAAACGCTCGAGCGTTCGCGAAACTTTCATCCGCCTCTCGCGTTCTCGATTTCGCGGATAAGATCGCCACGGGACGGAGAAGGGGGAGGGGGGAGGGGGAGGGGTTCGACCCGTAAAAATTAATTACGGGCAGCCATTTTCACTTTTCTTTGTTCTCCCCTCGAACCGTATCCCATTGCTATTCTTTTTCTTGCTTCTTCCTCGCTCAAGCGCGATTCCAGATTCAATTTCTTTCGCAGCTTCGAGAATTCGACGCGTCGTCGCGTTACACGTGCGGCTCGACGTAAAATATAAAATTCGAGTATTCTTGCACAAAACAGTATCGTTATCTCTCTGAATCGCGCTACAAGTTTATGGAATAACTAAGCTTATTTTCTGAGAAAAATTTGTAGTCTGTCTTACGTGGGAATGTCGCAGTAGGAATAAGTACAAGCGAAGGGTCGGTAGGAATAGTGTTAACACTTTGCACTCGGCTGTCCCCTCTCATGGGACATCGTAGTCCTAGCATATGATAGTTTCGCAAATTTTCAGACTTTATTTCAGACCCGAACGTTAAATAGTCATATATGTAAATTTTAATATACGACTTAACTAAACTAAATGAAGTTTAATATACGTGAATCATAGTAAATATTTGGAATTTGAAAATTTTTGATGTTTAGTATCATTAAACGACTAACGGTAACCTCTCGAGTGCAAAGGGTTAACACTTTGGCCGATCGCTAGTGGTTCAACCATATGCACTCCTGATCGGTTCATTTTGGCGTGGATACATTGCTAATGATTTTATTATTAAACAAAATTTTCTTCGCGTAATTAATAGTTTAATATTTCTTTACAGTGATATGATACCGATCAGAAACGTGTTATCTTCGTATAAAGGAACGTTATAAAATTTATAAACGAAGCATGCAAAAAGCCGATTAATAGACTTCCGGGTCTGTAAAGCGATAACACATTGCGTACAGGTGACGAGATATCTCGTTTTAACACTTTCTTACACGTGCGTATTCATGACTACAAATAATATGATCTGTTCGTTATGTTTGTTACATTTGCCACGTTTATTGTTACACGATAAACCGATATATAAAATACATATACTAACATTTAAGAATTTACAAGTGTGAATTGAAAAAGGTGCTTGTACACATTGCATTCAATTTTTTGGCAAGCAGAGCACCGTACGCAATGTGTTAAAAGATTTAAAAACTATCGAAATAATATTATCCGGGCTGGATGAAGAAAAGAAACGCGATGTTGTTCGTAAAAATGTTGATGTAAAACGTTTGCAAGAAATTTGTACAGTATTAGGTCACCGGCGGGCATAAAAGTAGAATTTATTATAGTCATCTGGTTCCTCGAACGTTTCCTCGATCAAACGAGAGATTCACGAGAGAGATCGTCTCGATAAAGTTTATCGAGCAATTTGCTGGCGTTGTCGCTTCGCCTGGTGCATATTTCGGTTAGAATTATTGTAATCGCGCGAATAGTTTCGTTAAGCAACCCATTGAGTCACGAGCGTACATCGGCCGTAGCAATTAGAAGCTCTCATATTCAAATGATCTTGTTACCCGACACGATGTGTGTTCTAAGTTTCAAACGGCACTTACCGCGAGAGCAGGCTGTTTAATTCATTAGAACCTATTTGCTTTTAGCTTCGTTCTCTCAGACGTTGGCAAGGTTTCGTTAAACGTTCGTTGCAACGAGGCGCTTGGTAAAGTTCATGCGAATTTCAGACAACAGTAAACTACATTAGGTTGGAGGGAAAGTTCTGTCGTATTTTAAATAGGCAGGTAATTTTTCTTGTAAATAAAAAAAAAACATCTGGCTAAGTGAGTCATTGGGAATTTTTGTTGTTTTTTTTTTTTACCTGCTGTATAATATAAAAGGAGTCCTTTTTAAAAAGAACACAGAGAAGCTCGTATTCAAAGCGTGAAAAATCGTTGAAACTTTGAGATTTGTTATCAGTCCCCTTAAAAGATAGTTTGCCGCCAAAAAAATGGTTCCACGCAGGATACACCATGTGTTGTACACGCATAAAGTTTCATTGAAATCAGAATTTCAGAAGTAGATGAATTTCCTTAGAATACAGTGTACGAATACTTTTTGAAGCCACTGTAAATTTACAGAAAAATATATGGTCTAGTTTCAATTGTGCTTCGGATTATTTATGCAAATTTACATTCTGACGCGTGTAATTAATCGCCCTCTAAATATTATCACTACACTTCACGATCCCACGCATTCTATGAATCGTTTGAAAAATTGTCGCGCGTTTTGCAAATTTTCCACTTTTGTCGTATCTGAATTTCTCATAAGCGTACGGAGAATCCATGGTCCTAGCCGTAACGTATTTGCGCGAGTTAATGCTTCATCCGTTGTAATAGGCGCGCGACGATAAAGACGTCTAAGCACCGTGGAAATTGTTTGCGCAGAAGAACGTGAAAGAGGAATAATGGTTCAATCGAGAGGAAAGTAAAATCCTGCCGTCATCCTGGCGCGTGGCAAACCAGGCCAAAGGCCTGGATCCTCGTCCTCCTCGTCCTCGTCCACGGAGAGGCTGCAAAGGATGCCAGGACCGGCTCAAGAAAGGCCTCGTGCTCAAAGGCTTACCGATATCGAGCCTCAGACTGCGAAAGTGAGTAAACCGATTGCTTCTCTAACGATATTTTTCACGAAATTAAGAGTTGCCTATTTTTTTCTTTAATTGCATAAAATGAGCAAGCAAATTGCTTTGTGGTTAAAAATTTATACGAAGTCGAGGAAAGGGTAGCTTCTCCTAGATCGTAGACAAATTGCAGAATGCAAAAGTGAATAAGCGAATTGATTCTCTACCAAAATTTTTCACGAAATTAAGAGTTGCCTACTTTTTTCTTTAATTGCATAAAATGAGCAAGCAAATTGCTTTGTTGTTAAAAATTTATACGAAGTCGAGGAAAAAGGTTGCTTCTCTACCGGTATTTCTTGTTAGATCAGAAGTTTTTTGTTAGCTTATTCATTTTTTAATTGTAAAAGAAGGAGCAAGCAAGTTGCTTTGCTGTTAAAAGGTTTGAGCAAGATTAGGGAAAAAGTGTAGCTTCACCTATGTCGCAGACAAATTGCAGAAGTGAACGAGTAAACGAATTGCTTGCCTACGAAAATCTTTTACGAGTTTAGAAGGGATTAACCGTAAATAGAAACAGCAAGCGAATCGCTCGAGGTATTAAGAATTTTCAACAGACTAGAAGATAACCTTCTTCTTAAATTGTAAAAAAAAAACGAACGAGCGTTTAGCGAGACAGTATACGTGTAGGTGTTTGTGTGCTCGCTTTGATGGCGAAAATGGGCCGTGGATTGTTGAAAGGATATTGCGTCGTAAAGTTCAAAGAATAGGAGCGTTCTAGGCGGTGAAACTTCGTAAATGTTGTACGAAATGATTTCCCGGAAAAATGAGTCAGAATTGTGTAATAACTGTCGACGCTCGACGAAAACATAATCGTAAACCAACGTAAACGTAATTAGAGGCGCGTTAGGTCCGAAAAATAATTTCACGTCCGTTAATTAATATTCTTCGACAACGTCTACGGTAATGTTTCATTCGATCGCGAGTAGGCGAATCCGATAATTAAATTCATCAATTTAATTTCCCGCAGAGAAATCGAAGAAACGAGTGTAACAGCCTTTTAGAGAGTTTAGCGTCCCGTAAATTTTAATTATGAAACGTTGATTATCCGAATTAATCGAGGGGCAGATCCGTTCGAACCATTAAACGGTTCTTCGGATAATCGACTTGAAAGGATAAAATTAACCCACGAATCGGATAGAAATTAACCAATTATTCGAATTCGGATATCTTTCACGAGGAATAAACATCTGATGGGTGGAAACTCGATATAAAAAGAAATGAAACGTTTTATACTTCCTGCTGAGACTGCGGATCTTTACACAAATCCAGATTGTAACGGGGATAGACAAAGTAGTAGAATTTACACCCAGATTCGTGTTATTCTCGGCATTTTATAATTTGCAACTTACCTTTTACAGTAGCCGGCAAAAGTTTAAGACCGAAGGATCTTAAGAAAACAAATTAATTAATTAATATGAAATAGCACGATAAATAAAATTCGTATTCTATGCTGATCATTAAATAGTGTTCTACTATAATGGTGATAAAAACAAGTATGCGAACAATATTTGCATACCATAAAACTATGTAGGGTAAGGTTGCTTAAGTCGTACCACTTGAATTTTGAACGAACTACAGCGACAACAGCGCATACCATCGCAAGCAAATATACACTTGAGTCAATCAGATGTTCTACCATTTTCTTTATAATAAATAACAACGATATTAACACTAGTTTCGAATAACACGTTTAATTTCTATTTATTTGGTGAATCCTAAATTGTATACGGATTTTTCCTTAAGAGGTACGACTTAAGCATTGTCCTGTCGTTTTACACTTTTGTCCGCTGCTGTACATCTTGTATACCTCTGCGTGTTTCGTGCATTCTGCGCTTTTATCGTCGTGATTTGCATTCGTTGTCCGATAATTGGGGACGCGGCCACGGTAATTGGGCCAGTTTACCCCTTTGCTGCCCGCACGAAAATGGTGTGAAACGTCTGGTACACCACAACGACGCGTCGCAGCCTTGATTTACCTTGATCTTCCTTTCGTTTTCGTTTCGCATCTCGATGATATCGGGGCCGACTTTCTGTTAATTACACACGCGACCCCCGCTTGGCGTAGGTCGGAAACCGCGTATCGACTCCTGTCACGTGTTTCCCCTCCCTCGGTAACTTCAACATTAACGCGGTATCGCAGTTTTAAGGACCAGAAAAGCGAAAGCGTTGGTCGACTCAAACGATTCACCGATGAGGTCGGCAATGTTTAACGAGCGCGGGGTGGGAAAAAGGGAAGGCCTATAAAGGATTTCTTGAAGGGGGAATAGATCAGGATTGAATAGAAAATCGAGTTGTAGAGTTGTACAAAGAGATGAAAATTGAACGTAGAGTTGCGTCAGAGGCAGAGTTGGATCAGAAATTACTGTGTATTTTGTACTACTTGTGTAATAATAACAACAATAATAATGATGATGATAATAATAACAATAATAGTGATAATAATGATGATGATCATCAATAGATCACTAATCATGATCACTAACCTGAACCTAACCCGATCATCATCATCATCATCATCATCATCATCATCATCATTACAACAACAACAACAACAACAACAAGACGATGATGATGATGATGATGATGATGATCATAATAATAGTAATAATAATAACAAGAACAACAATGATGATGATGTTCATAACAATAATAATAATAATAATAATAATAATAATAACAACAACAATGATGATGATGATCATAACAATAACAACAGCAACAACAATAATAATAATAATAATAACCTTAAAACCTTTTTCTACATTAATCTCCTGCTTCTCTCCTCGGGTTTTTTCTTTACCCCTTAAATTATTTCTTCGCTTAGCTTTCTCCGATTCCCTGTTCACTTTCTCTTTTTAGGGGGATACGGTTTCTTCCTCAGGCCATGACGCAGCCTTGTTGTTTGTTTCCTTTCAGTGCCCTCGGCAAATTTTGTCACGCAGGACAAGAGTGTTTGTTGTTCCTATTTTAACGCTAGAGCTAGCTAGAAGCGGTGTCCATATCGAGCGAGTTTAAATTTCTTCTTCACAGAAAACTTATAAATTTATTACATGCTAGTAGCGTGAATTTTTTTATCACTTCCTGCGATATGGCACGCGAAGAAAGTTTTATTTCTCTTTTACATAACTTCCAGCGCGGTTTCTTAAGTATACAGTTATGTTAACTGATATTTGCTGTGCATAATAATGGGCACTTCCTCGTGTACGTTGTATAAATTAAATTCAATGCAATTAAATTCAATTAAATAGACCTTTGTAGATGTTAGTTCAATTTATTAGCGGGCCAGACCCAACATACGAAAAAATACAAAATACAAAATAAGCAATACAGATAATACAGAAGAAATAAAATTCGCCATTGGTATCACAATTTGCAGCGGTTTCAGTTTTATCTAGCACCCCCGGTCAACATCCTTTCGGCAAATTAGGATCCTCCTCTGTAGAACTATCGTGGTCCTATCGAACGAAAACTCAATTGCGCCGCGACGATCTTGTTAAAAAATTTGCTTGAAAATTCGAAATTGGGAAATACAAATGAAAATGTACAATTTCCTCTCGTCGTTATGCAAATTACTTTATGCATATTTTAATTGTCATCCTGTGTATTCCGTTCGGGAAAAATATAACCTTCGTTTCGAACAGGTTACGCTTGTATAAAGCGCGAACGAAATTTCTGCGAAAAATCACGGATTACCCGTGTTCCACCGCATTCTCCTAGCCCCGGCACGAAAACCTAGCGTTTTCAGTTAATCGTGCCCGTTATGTGTATCTCGTTTCCTCTCCTCGTTCTCGTTCTTCATTCGCACGATATCGCGTTACTTTTTCATGGCAAACGAACCCGGCAAGAAACAGAAGCATTTTACGAAGCTCCGTCATTCCGATGCCAGCCAAGCAAATAAAAGCGGTTATTCAACGGGGACAAAAGACATTTCAGCTTTCTCCGCTGCTTTTCCCCGCCTCCGACCCTCCCCCCTTTCTCGGTCGTCTCCTTTGCATTTGTAAGATACACCCCCTGTTCGTAAGCACGACGAGAATGATTTACTGAAACGCGGTGAAGCTGGAGAATTATTATAAAATTATTAAGATTCTTGGGATTAAACTTATCGTTCAACTTGTTCAAGTTATTGCTAGACCATGGAACGAAGGTATTTTCGGGAATAAAACAGAGTTGGAGAATAAAAGAATCAATGCTATAGACAATTTGTTTCTGTACGCATTCGGTCACGACCATCCAGAATTTCTCAGTCTCACTGTTTCCTCAAGTTCGCATCTTTCACGCCTTTAGAAACATTCGAGTCCAAACATTCTGCGTTCGCACGACAATCGCCCAACTCAAGTACCCTTCCGACTTTTCCAGACTCGCATCCACTCGATCGCATTCCTATATATATGGCATCTTACTATTATAAATGAAAAAAGAGAAATAGTCAGGTGTCCATTTTGATTTAAAATAAAAGTGGACTCGAGTTAGCTCTTTTCTGTACGGAGCTAGGAAACTATCAGCGATCGTTCGAATCGAATTTATTATCCGACTTAAAGAAGCTTGTTATTGTAATATAAACGAAGGCATGTTGTTCGCGATGGTGGTCTCTGCAGACGCTTTTCGGGCGTCCCTCGCAAAGCCGTTTCAACGTAGAATGCGGAAGTTGCTTCTATTTCCCTCCGGTCTCGTTCGTCCATCTCGCTAGCGTGAGAGCAAATCGATAGGCTTTGCCGGCTACCGTCGCGTGTACACGTATACTGGGAGTGCGTACCAACATCCTCTCCTGGAACACCCATCCGTTCCACGGAAGCCTTCTATTTTCCTGGCCCCGAAGCGTTAACCCTACCACCGCTGACGTAAATTAAGTCGCTTGCCGCGACAGAAAAAAAAGGAGAAAAAATACACATGTATATATATAAATACATATATAAAGTAAGGAGAAGATGAAAGAAAATTCATCGAAGTTTTAGAGACCAGTCGATTGTTATTCGCACCGAAAGATCGTAGTTTAGGGGATGGTCATTCGGTATGGAAGTTTCACGACTTCCAAAGTATATGTGAGACATATGCTACAGATTCGCTTATTCGAATTAATTAAGGACAGGAAATTGGTAGAATTGTGGAATTTTCTGGATAAAAGTATGGAAGTTTCACGACTTCTAAAGCATACGTGAGACATATGGTAAAGACTCGCTTATTCGAACTAATTAGGGACAGAAAATTGGTCGAATTATGGAATTTTCCGGATAAAAATATCGAAGTTTCACGACCTCTAAAGCATACGTGAGACATTCGACAGAGTCTCGCTTATTCGAACTAATTAGGGACAGAAAATTGGTGGAATTGTGGAATTTTCCGGATAACAGTATGGAAGTTTCATGACCTCTAAAGTATACGTGAGACATATGGTAGAGACTCGCTTATTCGAACTAATTAGGGACAGAAAATTGGTCGAATTGTAGAATTTTCCGGGTAGAAGTTTCTTTTGCGTTAAGGTTCGTTTATTCGTGGGGAAATTAACAAAATTGGCATCCGTTTTAATATTTAAGGAATTCGTATGTATTTAACGGCTACGTTGCGTAAATTCTTGAACATAGGCAGCTGCGATTAACGTAAGTAGGCATAAGTAGATGTAGGTAACGTAACATAAGTGGAAGATTATTCAGGTATTCCGATAATGGGGGTTCGTACAGGATATAAGTTCCTTTTACTCTGTTCTTCGATTTTTTTCTTACTCTTCCGTGACATTTCCTCGGGAGTATCGCTTTAGGGATGAGTTTCTTGCGTCACTTTAAATTATATCCAATGAATTCGAGGGAACTGAGAACAGTTACGCTAATAATTCATAAGATATCAACAAGTGAACGCTGTAATTTTCCGATGAAATTAGCTAGTTCATGGTTGTGAGACAACGTCGAAGGTATTTAAACAAAACGAAGAGATACAATATTATCATGCAGGAATTCCAACTATTTTATAGTGTAATAGCATCGTCAGGAATACAGAAAATATATAGTAGCGGATAAAAATTTAAGACCAAAGGGTCTTCAAAAAACAAATTAATTAATTAATGAGAAATAGCGCGTTAAATAAAATTCGTATTCTGTGCTAATCAATAAATAGTGTTCCACTGTAATGATGATAAAAAAAAAGAAAAGTATGTGAACAATATTTGCATACCATAAAACTATGTTTCCCATCGTCCTGTCGTTTTAAACTTTTGCCCTCTACTGTAGTTTAACCCTTTGGGTACATTTGACGAGTGAGACTCCGCCATCTGCTTACTTTGACGAAGTTACGGTGGACGTCTGACTCGTCATCTGAATTTATTATAAGAAGCAGGCGTTGATCACAAACAATAAATGTTTCTATTTTGTTTCATTTATATATTTATTTATGTTTTGTAACTAAAATACAAATTTCAAAAATATATTTATATCATCAATATAAGTATATTCCAAATAAAATGTATTACTTTTACATATTAATCCATATAGCGACAAATTAAATCCGTCCCATCCGGGCATAAAAATCTTCAAATAATTTAGTACTCAAAGGGTTAAGCATTTTCTTTTCTCTTATTGCAATCAAATGTTTTCCAACCATTTGTTTTCACGGTTACCAATGACATTATACGTAACGCGATTTAAGATACTCGTGTCATTGAAATTATCACGTAGTCGAGTTTACAAACTGTTCAGATACCGCCGTGGCACGTTCCTAGTAGCTGAACGAAAATTCGTCCTAATCACGGGAACCTGAAAATAGAATGCTTTATCTTCGCGTATTTATTCTCGGCCGGAATCAGATTTATCGGTGGTGCTCCTTCGTCCCCGCGGAGGATCCACTCGACGTTCGTGGACGAATCGTGAAATTGTTCTGAATGAAAGATAACCGCGAATCACGGAGAACGATCATGAGTCACGGTGAAAGCGATCGAGCGTTAATCAAAACGCTTCTAGCCAAGTATGTATTTACCAGCGGCAAAATTGTCGACCGTGACGAAAGAACGACTGCGTGGAAAAATGTATGGCTTTTAAATTCGAATTTAATTCAGCATGACCGCTCCGCGAGCCGTTTAAACGATCGAGGCAATTTTTCTTCAATTTTCCGCGATTAAGCGTCCACTCTTATAATTTTTTTTTTCCGTTTGAATTATAAATTTCGTCGCAATCATACCAATCGTGTGTGTGCAAACCGGACTTTTGTGCTTTTTCTTCCTTTTTTAATGTTGAAAAGTGCACGTTGTAGAAATTACCATCATCTTCGAGGTGGTTTTAATTCTGCTACCTAAATTAAAAAACTACCAGATTAACACTAGGTTTACGGGACCCGTCAATTTGACGGGCTTCGAGCTTTATGAGCAAAATTTGCAAAAGCAATTACTATTAGTTTTAGCAATTTTTGTGAACTTTTATCGATGGCACGGATACAAATATACCCAGATCTATTTCCCTCTCGGTTCTGTAATTTCAAATCGTTTCTGATGTATAGCTACTCCATAATATATGAATACAAGAAACGTCCGTAAATCTAGTGTTAAAATATCGTGTTCATAATTTCGAAATATCTAGGTAAACTGAAGCTTCCTTACTTTATATTGTAACGGTATCGTTCGAAGAGCGGTTAAGACGTTTATCACGATAAATTATAGTTCGTAGATCATTGTGAAAAATTCAGTAATGAAAAAGTTTGAGACAGGGGTGGTAGGTGGCGTAGCATCCTTATTTGCGTAAAAAAAAAAATCAAATCGAAAATTGTACGAATTTTTACGTACACGTTTCACAAGAGACCACACAAATTTCTCAACGGTGCACCATAGTAATCGTTGATCGCTGTAGTTAACTTCCAACGTTAACTCGTTAGAAACCAACATCAAGTTGCATCAATATATGCATATATGTGAAGTGTCGGTAGGAATAGTGTTAAAGAAATTAAAATTCCCACGAAATATTTGTTTATAAAGATACAAATTTTTATAAAATACATCCCAGCAGAGCAATCCAAAAATATAATGTTCATACATTTATATATTTACACAAAATCATACTTTATAATTCCTTGTAAAACTTGCGACGTCGCATACGCTGAGACATACGAGCGCAAAGGGTTAATGAATCCAGGGTTAACGATCTCGCCGAATAATATTCAACGTGTAAATCTAGTCGAGAAAAATGAGACGTTTGCCTTCTCAAGCGGGTTGAGTATTCGCTGCTCAAATTCGAGAGAAATCGAGCTACTTCGACTCGTCAACGAGCGCAAGTTTGATTCGACGAAGAAGTAAAAGAGAAGTGAAAAGAAATGGGAATGAGATGAAGTAATCGCGGGGCATGCTAATTAATTTAGCAGAAAGTTAATACGTTCTCGGTGGCTAAGCCGTGGAACGCGATCGTCTGAGCTCCGGCCAGGCCGTGTGTTTTCTTTCGCAGATGTTTCATTTATTTCCTTTTTTCTTTTCTTTTTTTTCATCAACGGCCGCTTCTCCAACGGCGTCGAATACACATGTCTGCCAGGGTTTTCTTGCCGCCATCAGCCTCTCCTCTCCTCTTTGCATACTTGTTGTTTTAACGGGCAGCCACAGGCCGGGCTACGCATACTTCGTTCTAACGAAGCTGAATACGCGCGCGCGCGCGCTCTCCTCGTCTTGGCTGACACACACTGTCTATTAACCCTTTCCAGTCCAATGATTTTATCAACACATTGCGTATGGGAGACGAGATATCTCGTCTTTAGCAATTCGAACGTAGTGGCCGGGAGACGAGATATCTCGTCTTTAGCAATTCGAACGTTGCGTACGGGAGCCGAGATATCTCGTCTTTAGCAATTCGAACGTTGTGGCCGGGAGACGAGATATCTCGTCTTTAACAATCCGAACGTTGTGGCCGGGAGACGAGATATCTCGTCTTTAACAATTCGAACGTTGTGGCCGGGAGACGAGATATCTCGTCTTTAGCAATCCGAACGTTGTGGCCGGGAGACGAGATATCTCGTCTTTAGCAATCCGAACGTTGTGGCCGGGAGACGAGATATCTCGTCTTTGGCAATCCGAACGTTGCGTACGGGAGACGAGATATCTCGTCTTTAGCAATCCGAACGTTGTGGCCGGGAGACGAGACATCTCGTCTTTAGCAATTCGAACGTTGCGTACGGGAGCCGAGATATCTCGTCTTTAGCAATTCGAACATTGTGGCCGGGAGACGAGATATCTCGTCTTTAGCAATCCGAACGTTGTGGCCGGAAGACGACATATCTCGTTTTCAAGTTTCTTCGGTTTAATCGACGATTTAAGAAACTAAAAATAAAGTTTCTTGTCACGTTACCAAGGTAACGAAGTCTTGCGTAGTCCCTTAACAAATGGTTAGTGAAAAAAAAAAAATGAATATCAACATTCTGAGCGCGTAGAAATCAGTCAGTCAGTATAACCATTACATTGGTAGCTCCGTGTCCTCTGTGCATGATACCTTATAAAGTGTTTTACTGTTGGACAGCATTTTATTATTTCAAAATTCGCGTTTTAGTTGGTAAGGAAACGGCTTTTTAAAAATCATTTATAATTTCAGTTTTATTTTAAGATCACTCAAACTTGTAAAATAAATAATTAAAATTTTTAAAACAGTAAAAAATGTAAAAGAAGTATGAAAAATGTATAGTTAATGTTTCAGAATACTTTGTGTGAATATCTGCTACCAAATACGAATTAAAATAGTGGAAAATGTTTCGATTAAAAGTAAACGCTTAAACAGAAAAATAGATTCGTTTAGTGGATACCAATTTCCTGTTTATTCCCAGATACGACAATCATCAGACGCTATCGATAAAATCGAGGCTCGATTATAAGTGGCGGATTTTATTTTCAATTAATTTCATAATGAACTGTCTCGGGCTAGATTGATTATGATAACAACAGCCGATTGATAACATCGTCGCGCACATGCGACACGCGATACACGCTCTCTGACGAGCTGTCCCGAATTTCGTGATACAAAAATGCTATTGAAAACATTTTTTTTTTTTAATATTCACCTGTACATGTAAAAAGACATGTCTTGACATGACTGACTGATTCATCATCGCAGAGCCTAAGCTACTGAAGTTGGAAACATTAAATTTGGATAATGGGTTCCTTTTATAACCCATTAAAGAAGGATTTTTTGATGTTCCACCCCTAATGGATTTAAATAGGGGCTGAAAGGTTGTGTGAAAATTCGCCGATTTTGAAGCAAGCACTATGAAAACTGGTATTTAGTTTTT